>CM056508.1:34622357-35160606 GCA_029783415.1 Anisodus acutangulus
ACATAACACATGTGGGTCCAGGGTAATACATGAATATAATGCAAATAAAAATGCATGAATGATAATGAAACATTCTGAACTTATCGGATGACATAATATCCTTATACCTTTGGCTAACATTGGGAATATTAACATGTACATTCAGCTAACATTGAGAATATTAACATCTTTCCCATATAGCTTAATAAGGATTTAAGAACATATTTAGACATGCTCTGAACATGAGAATCAATAACATGAACATTCTTAACTACTAAGAGTAGAATCATTTATGAGACAATACTACGTTTAC
Source organism: Anisodus acutangulus (assembly GCA_029783415.1). Taxonomy (NCBI): domain Eukaryota; kingdom Viridiplantae; phylum Streptophyta; class Magnoliopsida; order Solanales; family Solanaceae; genus Anisodus; species Anisodus acutangulus. The sequence goes on from CM056508.1 coordinate 34,622,650, forward strand.
GTTTCGTATTTAGAACATGCCAAAAGAAATAAATAATTTGCCTTAACATACCTTTAATCTTTGATAATTAGAATAACGCCCTTGTAAATATTACTTCGACTGAAAGAATGCTCCAAAATTCATAATTTATTTAGCAATTGTGACTTAAGAAAAAGAAAGCTGCACATTCTTTATCCTAATTGTATTAGTACATTTTCTAGGGTAAGAAGGAGTTGCTCTAACTGGGCCCTAAATTCGTGAAAACAAAAGGAAACAATTGCTGAGTATATGGATGGAGGACTACATTTGGCAGCATGTACTCCATTCCCTTAATATGTCACAAAATGGGACAATGTTCCCCCCCTTAACACATGTCATTTCCTCCTTAAAGTAATGCCACCATATTCTACCTAATGACACCCAAGCTTCCCTCCACTACATTATTTATCTCTTAATTAGTCCCCTCATGAGTGTATATAAAATGTACATGTAACCAATTATTGACCCCATAATTGTACCCATAATTAATTTATTGATCCCAATTCACTTAAATCTCAATGACTTATAAAACCTTCATATATTCAATGTCATAATCGTGCAATATAACACTAGTTCATAACCTCTTTGGGGACACACAACCATTATTATTAATCCCCGTCGTCACACTTGTTAAGTCCTAAACTATTTTGGATCTGCATTTTTTTATATACTAAGTTCTTGATGTGAATTCCTAATTATAACAAAATTTCCTCGGCCTTCAGTCTACTTGCATACGTCTAGCTGTTCAAATCATCGCCCGAAATTACGGGATGTTACAGCTTCTCATTAATAATATTATCTTACTTGTCAAATATTTCGTTTTGTTCATTGTTAGATCTGTGGATTATTTCTCAAGTGAAAATTGATATAATGACATTATTGTCGACTATTTTCCATTTGAGCCGAGGGTTTATCGGAAACGGTCTCTCTATTCCAAAAGTTAGAGTTAAGGTCTGCGTACATCCTACCCTCCCCAGATCTCACTTTGTGTGATTATAGTGGGGTGGTTGTCTTTGTACTCCATAAAAATATAAAAGGAGGAAAAGCACTTTGCTTGTAGAAATGAATCTTGTCGATAATGAAGATTCATATATTGAATAGTCTAAAATTGATCTTTGAGGTCTAAGATCATATAATATATGCTACGGTCTCCACATTCACTCAACAACCTATTTGCTTAAAATAAACTTATTTTACTCCTTTCAGAAATTAGACATTTGTGTATCAATTAACAAACTCAACATGAAATCTGTTCTAAATGCATTTTTGAGATGATGGGGGGCAGTGATCATGTAGTTTAGTGTACGTTTCATGCATTATAGACGTGTTTCTATAGGTTTTGAGAATTGGTAAGGAACACTCAGTCCTTTTGGTTGAATCGAAACTCGCCTGTATTAGCTTGAGTTGCTTATTATTTAGCATCTTTTATAGTACTTCAGTTATTCTATATACACTCCCATTTTTGCAGGCTTTGAGAATTCAAGAAGTTATTGTTCACGTGATGTTGATCCTACTATATTAGTAGAGATTGATATTTTACAGTAGATCTTTATGGCATTTAACTTCATGCCATACATATATTTGCTGCTCCACTACGACAATTTATATAGTTTATATTTCTTTTCAAAAGAATGTTCAATTCTAAGATAAACGTATACTTGTATAGTGTTTTGCATGCATAGTATTTAAAATTCAAAAAATATACCTTAATGCTGGGATATCTCATTGGTTTCGGTTTCTTATATTTGATTAGATAGGCATAACCCCAGTTATTAACTCTAATTTATTACCATCATTTTCTCAGCTCCTTCCGGCTATAAACACTCTGAACTCCTTGCAGCAAAACACTCTCCTTCATTATCCAGGTATATGATTTTTCTCATGAAACACTTTTTCTCATATGAAGATTCTCAGTTTTCTTGCGGCAGAGATGACGTCTAATTATTAGCGAATATTCTCAGAATATTCTCCGTATATTTTGTAATTATGATAGATGTATATTTAAGGTAACTTAGGATTCTAATTGTATTAGGAATCAACCTTTGTAAGGTAAGTTAGGATTCGTACCATATTAGGAATCAACCTTGTACAACTATATATATTGTGAATAAGAATATTCGCTAATACTAATGTTGAATGATATTAGTAATGATACAGTAGTTAAGTATGAGTCAAATAACTAAAGAAACTCGACCTTATTAAAAAAAATGAGTCAATGAACTAAAGGTTAAACATGGAGTTTCATTGATTTAAAGAGGAAAGAAGCCATTCTCTACTGAATGTGACATTGGATCTATACGTTTTTTAACGTATAAATTTTGGATCTAGTTAACTTAGAAACCAGGATCATCTTGTAGCCAATCAATTTTAAATTTTTTTGGTGATATTCCAACATCTTTGAGTCAAAACATACATCTGTTATATGAAAATTATGTTAGTCTAGTATAAGAAAGAGCTTGAGTTGAAAATAATATTTCTATCTGGTTTTGTATTGTATCCATTTTATTCATGCGACTACAAGGTCCAAGGTGAGTTCTTCTACTGGTGTAGTATTTTCTATTTCGATTTATACATTAGCAGGACAGAAAGCCCCAACTATTAGCTCATTCTACATTAGCTATCAAATACTAAGGCACTAATACAGATGACTCAAGAGTAGAAATTCAAATTCTGCAGCTGTCTTGCTAGTCTTGGCTTCATACTCCCTCTTTGAAACACTTCCTGGACAATCAGTCTAGTAATAGTTGTTGTATTCCTTCGCTTATGCATGAACACCCTTTAATTCCTCTCTTGCAATATGTAGTAGACACTACCTGCAAGTACCATCCTTTACACCTTTGAATTAGAGCTTTTACAATTGAAATGTTACACAACCCATTCTACTTCTTCATTCCACTCCATTGCTGCCTGTTTATACCTTGCCAATGCAACATATTTTTGCCAAACTGCAGCAGCAATTTCACACTGAAAGAACAAGGGTGATGTACTTTCAGTAGACAGATTGCAGAAGAGGCATATATGACACGCAATTATTTCCCACCCTGCTAGCCTATCTCTTGTGTATAGCCAAAATAATCTTCCTTAGCACTATGATGCCATAACAAACATTTTGCATATTGAAGAGTATGCATTATATAATAGCCAACTGCTTGAATGACGTTGAGAAGTTTGGCCCTAGTTAGTTGTTCAATAATCTATAATGTTAGTTTTTTGTCAAAATTGTAAACAGGGCTTTAGGGACCAGCAATTTCTACACTCAGTACCATAATGTGGTCGCAAAGCCTATTAAGGACCAGCTGAGCTTGTCCCTGAATATTTTGGGCACCAATTGATCTATATGGTTCGTAAAAGTATTCTAGGACCAGAATTTGTCTGGTCGCAAATGGCTTTAAGACCAGTAATTAAACCTTGTCGCTATAGACTTTTAGCGGCGGATCCTATAGCGACCAGATTTTTCCCGTCCACCTTTAGGGACGAGAATCAGATTTTCTGGGACCATTTTCTCGTCCCTAATAAGCGTTTTCGTGTTTTTTCCCTTTTCATCACATTTTAATCACTCTTTCTTTCCAAAACATTGTTGGGTTTGGTATTTTCTTTTTTTGATTTGACACTCTTGCTTGTCAATATATTGCTGGTGTAAGTCATGTATTACATTGATTGTAATAACTCAACTTACACTTTAAATTGTGTTTTGACGCTTGTTACTTGTTTCTATCATTTGGAACTTAGCTGGATGGTTTAGGTTGGAACTAGAGAAATTTATATGAGTTTTATGTAAGTGTGTATAGTGGGCCTGGACATCCCAGACTATCACGATCCTGGCCCGGTTCGGTTAAGTGTGGTTAGACGGGTTACTCTTATGGAAATAAGGAGATTCGGGATGAGACAAGTCAGGTGTCTAGACTTAATATCTCGGACCGGTTCAGTCCCTCTAAACTGCAATAGAATTTAAATTTTCTTATAAAGCTAGTTGTTGCTTGCCAACTGTTTTTTGCAAAAATAAATGTTAACCCTCAAGTTTATTACATTATATTTTGGCCAGATCACTTTGAAATATTTTGCCAATAATCGGCAAATCGCTGCCTTGTTCCTCATTTCGTTCCATACTATTGTGTTGTTTGTGGAATCCATACATTTTATTAGGATTTTGTTGTACCGATGCTGACATGGGCGAACCCACATTGGTCCTTAGCTCGAACACTCATTACTTCCGATACGGAATATATAATTTACATTAGAAAAATAATTTAAAATAGTTTTAAAAAAAGTCTCAGACCCCACTTTTTAGAATTTCTCTGATTATTTTATTGTTGTTGCTATAGAAAAATAGTGTTGGAAATTTGTCTTTGGTGGGAGTTGCATTCACCCATCTTTAATGACTTAAACACTAGGGTTCCGCATGTTGGAGACTTTGGTTCTTCACACGTGCATAATCTACTAAGTGAGTAGATTACTGTAGGGCCAAGGATCGTCAAATTTCGTTAAGAAATGAAAGAGATATTGGTCCACGAAGTGAGGTGTTTGAAGCATGAAAATATTTTGGAACAAATCTCTCTCATCGGTGGGGAAAGGAAGATTTGTTCATTTTATAAGTCTCAAAAATGGATGAGGGTTTGGGACCCCAAGGGGTAATCCATGTGTTTAAAGGAGGGAGGACCTAGGTGTGCTTAGGTTTGAGGCTAAGTACACACGCGTGCCGTCGCCCGTCCGGGCTTGGGCTGATATTATCATTTTGGACCCAAATTGTTTAATATTTAGAGTTTGGTCCCTCGAGTTTCAGAAAAGATAAAATTGGGAACGACAGATTTTGGGTTGGTTTTTGAGCGTTAAATCTCCATTACTTTGCACATAAATTCAGTCATTTACTTGGATGAATATAACTCTTCACTAATTGTCATTACATGGCTATTAAGAGACATTAGTTGGCTAGTTGAGAAGTCACCCTCCTTACACTATAAATTGAAGCATTTAGCTTGGCTCAATTGTTCAGAATAGAGACAAAAAATCAGAACTCCTCTTCTTACTCTTCAGCATCAGTTCGTTACTCTAAGTTCTTCAAAGTAACACTTGAGTTTCCTTTGCTCATTTGTTAAGTTGTTTTATCTTGAAATACTATTGTCCAGAACGTAAAAGGATATATACGGGGCAATCTTGTTTTAAAGACAGAGTGTCATCACTCGACCAAGCAAAATATCAAAGTGGTTGTAATTTCAGTTTGTTGTAATTTCAATTTATTATAATAGTTAGCCGTTACTTACTTCCCGTTTCTTGCAATTGTTCCATCCCATAAATAGTTAAAAAGTTGTACAAAGATTGCGCGAGCACCGAGTCTTTAGGTGAGACTAGTGGACGAAGTGTTGTTGGGCACAAGATCAATTCCCAAGTACAGTAACAAAACTTCACTCAGAATGCCTTTCTTTTTCCTTACCCATTTTCCAAAATAGAAGATATCCCCTCATCCCCCAAATAAGACACATTCTCTTCTGTGTTCAGTTATTTTTTTTTTTATGAAATTAACGATTTATTAGTACTCCTAGTTCATTTAATTCCTCAAGTAATTCTCCATTCCTTTTTTGTTTTCTCGGGTGACTTCTGAGTCTGAAAATTTCAATATAGTTAAAGATTTTATGTAAAACTTTTACTTTTTTACTTCGTGTAGATAAATTAAAGTATACAATTTATGTTGTAAACAAAAATATTGGAAATAAATATAGTGTAAGCTTTGATGGTATGTCTATTGTTATTATTTTAAATATGCCATGAATAATTATGAATAGAGTTATCTTTTTATTAAAATGATAATTTCAATTGTTTTTTATATGTTAGATATTTGAACATCATTTTAAATAGTTGTGGGCTTATACTTGATAGTTGTGGTGACTGGGCATTAATGAAGTCAGATTCAAAATTTAAATTTAATCGGTTCAACGTTTAGAATATATAGCACTTTTAAAATTATGAGTTTAAATTTATTACTATTTATTAAAAGTTTGTAATTTATTTCATTTTTTATTTCTATATTGTCGAAAAACACGGATGCAAGTGAACCCATTGATTATATGCTAGCTAAGTGTTTGTGGGCTAAATACTTTAAAGCACCCATTAGCTTAAAATCATGGTACGCCACTGCTGATCCATATTGAATCTTGTTAATATACTGTCCTTTTGGAGATGCTCCATCAACCACAATTGCAGCAACATATTGCATCCGTCGAAATGCTTAGCTCCAATATTCTTTACGATGACCCAAAGCTAGGTACATTTTGGCCACAATCATAATAATTATGGTGTATGGATTGCCTTCAATGCCGTTAACCAGTGGATCGATAACCACAACAAGTCGAGTATAAGACAGTTTGGATAGGCTTATGACTTTTGACTTATCATAAGTTAGGAATTCTAGCTTATGGCATAAAAATAAGTGCTTAAAAATACTTTTTTATTTTACCCAAATTACATAAATCTTGTTTTCTGCTCTTCAAGGACATACTATAGTTCCAAGAAAACAAATTGCGAAGCAAAAAATCCTCTTCTGGTTCCAAGAAGCATATTAGGAGAACAAATCTTGATAATTGTCGAAAGCTTGCAATTGGGTGAATTTACATGGAGGTGATAGGGTAGATTTTATGTGTTTATATACATATATTAACTTTTAAATACCTTGAACAAATATGAAAGGTTAGCTCAAGTGGTCTAGGGTGTTCAAAATTGTCTCCAACAATCCTAGGTTTGATTCTTAGGGACAACATTATTTTTATATTTTTAGCTTTTGTTATTTTTTTCGAACACCTTGACTGAAAATTATGGATCCGCCACGGTGCGAAAGGCCAAATTTGTGGAATAAATAATAAAGAGGTATATTATTGGATTCCCTACGTACTCTAGCATTCACCTGAATTGTTTGTGGTCTCCCAATTCTCTCCACCACACCATTAGTAGAAAAGGAATGTCCAAAACCATGCCAAATCTTGGATACTTGTTGGGTTGAATCATGACTATCTTGCATTACTAAAAGAGTTAGTCCTATCCGTCTTCCATTTAGAGAGTAAATGGTCCACAGAATTGGCATGTTTATCCTGCAAATAATATATATGACGCGATAAGCATCACTGGGGCCCTAAACCAACTTGAACATTTGGACAATGTTGGATAATGAACTTAATACACCTAGAATATTAAGCCTCATATGTTTGCATGATACATATATTAAAAGAGGTTTTGGCTGAGCTCTATCTTAGGTTGATTAAGAGTTGTCTTTCTAGGCTGATTTACTCCCAAGCAAACAACTTGAGAGTTGAAAGCATGTGATTGTTATCGATTGCACCACTGATCGACTAACCCACGAGCTTTCTCCTAAAAGGTATTTTTGAAAAGTGCACGGTCGTTGATCACTTAACGGCCATTAGGGATTTTGGGTCTTGACAGATATAAAGGCAAATATATTTTTAAAATATTTATAGCAAGAAAATTATTTGTATTAAATGACTTGAAGCTCTTTTGGACTATTGTCCCTTGAATGAATAACATTTTCCGCCGCAAAAAAAAAAAACTTTTTTCCAATATGCATAAGTTCATAGATAAGGTGCAATAAGCTCATAATTAATATAAAGGAAAATACGATTTAAGTATGCAACACTTATCAGTAGGAGGTGAGCTAGAAACAAATGCATGGAAATCTTAGGACTCCAATTCCAAGAAAAGGATGAAATTTTGGTTAATGCCAGGAGATCTTGTGAGATTCAATACATAGCCGGTACCAAAATTGGATAGAGAACGAAGGTTGTAGTAGGTTGAAAGTTTGCATAGAAATGTCTAGCTATGATGAACTCTCTACATAATAGTGAGGATACATATAGCTAACTTCAACTAGTTTGCGAGTGAAGTGTTCTTTTTTCTTCTTAAGAATGAATCGAAATTTTCTCTCGAGTTTCAAGAAGGAAAAAGAAATTATGAAATTAGGGGTATGTTTGGTACGAAGGAAATCAACTTTTATAAAATACTTTTACATTTCTCATGTTTAGTTGCTAAAAATATTTTAAAAAAACATCTAAAAAAAAGAGTTTCTTAAAAGAAGCAAACAAATCCCCTAGTGGGAGTAAGAAAAAATAAGTGGCATTCCAAACTCATTAAATCCTCCCACCCCTTGACCAACCAAGCCAAGCCAACCCCGACCACACACTCCCATCTCATACTGTTTTCCTAGATTATGTACATATATATTCTCGAGACAATATTCTTTTGCTTACATACCAAACTCTAGAAATAAGCAAAAAACTCACTTATTTTTCAAGAAATCATTTTCCTTCATACCAAACACACCCTAGAACTCAAACTAGAATCTAGCAAAAACCCAAATCTGAATGTTACTAGTAGTCACAATGGTATATGGGATCGAACTTGGGACGGGACTAGGGCTCGTTCCGCGCACCCCCATGAGAAATAGTCGATTGCACAATGGCCAAATTTTGATTCCCCCATAAATCCCCATACCCCTTAATATTTATTTTTAACCTGTAAGTTAGTATATTTACTCTTTAACCCTATTTTTCAACTATAAATCCTCATTTTTCTCACAAATCTTTCTACCGTCTCTCTAATCTCTCTCTCTCTCTCTCTCTACAAGTCTTCATTGCACACTAAATATTATATTTTATTTGCTAATTTCTATCAAAGTTCAAAAATTGGGAGTGAAGTTGGCAACTAGCTTGAGGATCATCGAACAAAGTTTCAACTTTCAACCTCGATTACACGTCGACGTTATGTCGGCGTTTGGTACCTTCGTTCCTTCTTTAAATTATTATTGTTACTTGATTTTAATTATCATACTTAATTTTATTTACTTTAATTATTTATTTGCATAATTATAATAGAACGAAGTAGACGTTTTTCTGGTAGAGGTACTAGGGGTAACAGGGGTAAGGGTGCATCTTCTAGTAATCCTAATTATGATGATTTCACTCATGTAGATGAAATTAATGTTTTTAATGTTAATATTAATATACCATTAGATCATGAGGTATATTCTGCATCTGAACCAGACTTTAATTTAGAAAATGAATTAGAAGATAATTTAGATAACACACACACTAGTGTACCTCTACCTCAGGCTCAGACTGAGTCTCAGGCTGAAACTGAAACTGGAATGCCTCGTATTCCCCCTAGTATGAGTCGAGGACAAAAACAACGGAAATTAAAATAACCTGCATGAGATTTTTTCGATAGGGACATTCCTAATCAACTACTATTTGTAAAATTTATCGCGAAGTTTATAAATTTAAAACTGAAAAGGTCAAGGTCGGACAGGAGGTTTAATAGGACATGTAGAAAATTCTCACAAAGCAAGGTATAACCAATACAGTTGGAAATTTACTAATTTAGAATTAAGTTTATCCCATTATTTATGACTCGAACAATTGGGGGCCCGCACGTCGGAAATGTCGTTTCCACACACGTGCAATCTTAGTGCCAAGTATCATAAATTTCGTTAATGAAAGAGATATTGGTACGTAAGTGAAATGTTTGAGACATAGAATTATGGATGGTTATTGGATAAATAACAAGTGTTCCACGTTGGTAAACGAAGGAATGATTGTGCGAAGTGTAAGATAGAACGGGTCGGAAAGGGACGCGGAGCCGAGAAGGGCCGCGGCGCCTCCTGGATTGGGCCGCAGCGCCGCAGCGCTAATTCCATGTTTGGCTTCTAGAGCTGCGGCGCTAAATGTTGTATCATCGCGGCGCTTTCCATGTAGTGTTTACTCGACTGAATCCTAAATATTTGGATGTTGATGTGGTTTCAATGGCATTGAATCCACCCACTAATGACCATTATGTTGCTGCATTACTTGGGGGATAAATGTCATCTATTACATGAAAATTGAATGCCATTATGGGGCATTTGAAATGCCATCTTGTACACCTATAAATTGAGGTCTTTGGCTCAATTCTATAGATGAATGAACATTAATGCACACAATATACATACAAGTATACAACACCACAAATAGATCAGTTTTCCTGATAAGCAATCTTTCTCTTAGCAATCTTCATTGTTCGTGTTCTTCGCTGAGGTCATTTGTGTAGGCTTTGCACATTTGATAGTTTGATGTTTCATCTTTGGAGACTATTGTCCACACTTCCGTAAAGCCTATATACGGGGGCAATCTTGTCTTAAAGACAGAGAACTATCTCTCGACTCAGTCGGTGGTGTTGTGATTATCTAATTAGTTGTTAAGTGTTTCAGGTGTGAACTTGATTCTCAAAGGACTCTAACCGTTCGGATTCTCATCGGATCTACAAGCCACAAGTGTAGCAGTTCATGTTCTTGTATTTTCTAATACAAAATCTATATTTGAAGTTCCAATTCAAGATCAAGATATTGACAACTTGTTGTTGTTTATCCTTTCGATCACTGTAATAGTTATTTACTATTCCCGTACGTGTTTTACATATCCAACAATTTTAAGACAAGATTATATTAGTGTTCGAAAGATGTTGGTCGACAAGTGTGTGACCAAATATGGTTGTGGTTTTCTTCTTGAAAACAGTTCGGTTGACAGTTCTGTTAACAGTTCAAACATTATTTCTGTCAACAACCGTGCTTTCAAATCTGGTCCTAATTTTGGTTCTCTCTTTGACGACAGTTACAAATCTGTTTCCGTCAAAGATGGGGTCTCTGGATCTGATGATGAGCTTCAAGATACTGCTGATAGCCATGCTAGTACAGCTAAATATCAAGGACGAGTTGGTGTCACCGCTCCCGAGGGTGGTGGAAACAAGCGCCCACGAGAGGCTGAGGATGTCAACTGGGACAAGAGGAGAAGGCTGAAAATGATCTATCATGTAGCAAAAGGCCTATATTTTTCCCAGACAAAGGATCCTAATTATGATAAGGAGGATGTGGACACTCAGTCTAACTGAAGTGGGGGCAGAATCCAAAAGGTCTAAGTTAATTATCATTCCTTATCAATAATGTGTTTAGTTAATATCTGAATAAAAGTGTGTAAAGCAAGGTTGGGAATATGAAAGTGTTTTCATTAAAAACTTATATTCCCTACACTTTAAAATCAGATATTGAATCTCCTTCCTTCCTGGTTAAAGATTAGACTATTGTAAACAAAACTTAAAAGATCCGTTCTTTTGGGTGTAATTATTAAAAGTGTGTAAAGTATGTTCGCACATACGAAGGAGAGAGATCCACTGACTGTGCGAAAATTGTTACCACTCTTAAGTAAACGCCAGGGATTTCCCTGGGCACCAATTACAATGGAAGAAGACTAAGAGCTAAAGACGTTGAACCTGTCACACTATTTGACAGAAGATCCTTTATTTGATAGGTTGATATTGGACACTCAGTCGTACAAAGCCTACGGTCGACTGGAGTGGGCCAGAATTCATTTGATAAGATGATATTGGACACTCAGTCGTACAAAGTCTACGGGCGACTGGAGTGGGCCAAAATTCAGTTGATATGAGTAATGGACACCCAGTGAGGTGGACCAGAATTTCCAGGTCTTAAATGATCTGAGGCCAAAAGAAAAGCAGAAAAGTAATGGACACCTAGTGAGGTGGGCCAAAGTTCCAGGTCTTAAATGATCTGAAGGCCAAAAGAAAGGCAGAAAAGAAATTGGACACTCGGTCTGCCAAAGCAACCAGAGTGGGCGAGAGTATCCAGATCACATATGATCCGGTTACGTCCTAACCACGGGCAAGAGGTTATTCATGTCAAGCAACGCCACCTCTAAAGTAGAAAGGGTTGGAGTGGTTGTCCTCAATAGGACTTCAGGGAATGGGATCACTCTAAAAAGAGGTGATACATGTCCCAAACTTAGTTTAAGGGACGTTGTTGGTCAAGCTGGTTTGAGACTAGTCCAACAGGTCTATAATAACAAAGAATGGTATAGTATGTCGGTAGCCAAATGAATGATATATTTGTAATCAGTGCATCTATGCCATTATAGATTAAGACACGTTAAATGGAAAATCATTCAAAAGCTAACGAAGTTGAGATTGTTGCCTTCTATAGACATAAACCCTCAAAATGAATGTGAGGTAGGCGAATAGGCAAAATCACCTTTCCATTCCGTCAAAGAAATAGCGAAAGAAGCACCGCTCCTCTAGAACTTAGTTACACCTGCATATGTGAATTGAAGTTTGTACAAAATATAGGGGGGGAGACAAGTTCCGTCAAAGGAATAACGGAAGAAGCACCGCTCCTCTAGAACTTAGTCACACCTACATGGGTGAATTGAAGTTTATACAAAATAAAGGGGTGAGACAAGTACTTTGTGACCTTCATTGATGATGGTACAATGTATTGCATCATTTGTTTGTTGAAAAGCAAAGATGAAGTTGTTGAAGCGGATAAGCGCTACAAAGCAGAAGTTGAAAATCAACTAAGCCTACGGATTGAGGAATTCGTAGTGATAGAGAGGGAGAATGTGAAGCATCGTGTATCAAATGATTGCTCCTTACTCACCTCAGTCTAACAGTGTTAGCCAAGCGCAAAGTATTACGCCCAAAATATGTGGGGCATGGCGATCCTTATCGTAAATGTGATTCTCAACAGAACTACGCATAAGGATAAGGATAACCCTCCGTGTGAAACATGGAAAGGATCCCACATACAAATGTTGTGATGTGGGGTGGCTTGGTAGAAGTTGGAATACCGAAACATGTCAAGTTGGACCTAAGACTGTAGATTGCATATCCACTGGATCTACAAATAAAGGTAGTGTCTATCACCTCTTGGTGTCAAAGAATGCTGAATTCTTTGACGATAACTTTCCTTGAGAAGGAAAAATAAGTAACTTCTCGAGGTTAACAAGAACTCGCGAGTGCCTGATTGTCCGGAACCAGAAGTTCCAGAGCTATAGGACTCAGAAGTTGCTGACTATCCGGAACTTAATGTTCCAGATCTACATAACTCAGGGATTCTAGATGTTGAACCGAGACGGAACAAAGAGGGGACAAAGACTTGTTCCATGCCTTCTAACTTGTATGGTTGGGAACGAACCATGGAAAATTTAACAAAGAATTGTCATCTCCGGGAGCGCTGCTTTAGAAAGAAGCTACAGGGAGATAAATATATTCCATCATATAGAATCATACTTGTGTAATGGTTGACCTTCCTCCGAAAAAAGAACCTTTGGGTTGTAAAAATGGATACTCAAAAGTGAGTACAAAATAGATGGATCTACTGACGAGTATAAGGCCTCGGCTACTTGTACATGTGCTCCCCTATGAATAGTTTAACATCCAGGGTCATTGCAGTCTTGCGTGACATGGATGTTGAGACAGCCTTTCTAACCGGAGAGTTGGAATGAGAGGATCAGAGTTGGTTTGTTGGACTGTTGGGCTTCTTCCTGAACTTTCATTTTGGTCCCTGAAATGTTTACATTTTGGTCTTAGAAGTTTCAGATAAAACAGAAATAATGAATCTGACAACAGAAACATTGACTCTTAAGTTAGAAAGCCAACAGTTGAAAAACCAACAGTCTGAAAGTGGAAGTCATATTGAAACAAAAGTCTCGATATGAAAGATATAGGTATCACATCTTAGGTATTAGGATTTCTAAGACATCTAACAGACTGGTCAAACTCCAAACTCAGTTGTGAGATAGTTGACAGTCTCGTTGAAGTCACCAATGGATATGAATCATATAACTGATTGGAATCAAGGTGCACCCATTTACAAGGAGCGATATGCGCATGTCATATGTAGTTCAATGTATTGTACACACTACAACCGACTCGGTATCGGCCTACAAAGCAGATCAATTGAACTAAGGTTCACTCGTGATTCTGAAAATGATCGATAGAAGGCGTTAAGTCGGATATGACGATATCTGAAATATTCACTTTTCTACGGATTATGATATTCTGGATGTCCAGCGGTTCTGGGAGAACATAGTGATGCAAACTGGACATCAGACTTGAAGAACATCAATGCCACAAGTAAATGTGTATGGTGGGTCTTGGGAAATCCTCTAAGCAAACTTGAATCAGCCAATTCATGATGGAATCAGATTTTATCGCTTTATACAAAGTATCCTCAATGGAACGCACTTAAGAATCCAAGTGTGTCCACGGCCACAACGGACAGAACAATAAGAAAAAATGAATAAAGAGGAGTTATTGTGTTGGTACTGTTGTCTTGGCTTACATTAAACACTGACGGTTCAAGACATCACGTTCACCGCGCAGTAAGTAAATCTGATGGTATTCAACTAGGGAAGGTTCAAAGCGGAAGCTACCTCTCCTGATGCAATATCTTTTCGCTGAGCGATTGCTGAAAGTAGGCACCTTGTGTGTGCGCCAAAATCTCTTTCAACAGGGGATTGTTGGAAATTTACTAATGTGAAATTAAGTTTATTCCATTATTTATGACTCGAACAATTGGGGCCCCGCACGTCGGAAATGTCATTTCCACACACGTACAATCTTAGTGCCAAGTATCGTAAATTTTGTTAATGAAATAGATATTGGTACGTAAGTGAAATGTTTGAGACATAGAATGATGGATGGTTATTAGATAAATAACAAGTGTTTCACGTTGGTAAAAAAAGGAAGGATTGTGCGAAGTGTAAGATGGAAAGAGTCAGAAAGGGTCGCGGGGCCGAAAAGGGCCGCGGCGCCTCCCGGACTGGGTCGCAGCACCAGAGCGCCGCGGCGCTAATTCCATGTTTGGCTTCTGGAGCCGTGGCGCTTCCCAGGCAGTGTTTGCTCGACGGAATCCCAAAAGTTTGGATGTTGAAGTGGTTTCAATAGCATTGAATCCACCCAATAATGACCATTACTTGGACCATTATGTTGCTGCATTACTTGGGGGATAAATGTCATCCATTACATGAAAATTGAATGTCATTATGGGGCATTTGAAAGGCCATCTTGCACACATATAAATTGAGGTATTTGGCTCAATTCTATAGATGAAGGAACAGAAATGCACACAATATATATACAAGTATACAACACCACAAAGAGATCAGTTTTCCTGATAAGCAATCCTTCTCTTAGCAATCTTCATTGTTCGTGTTCTTCGTTGAGGTCATTTGTGTAGGCTTTGCATATTTAATAGTTTGTTGTTTCATCTTGGGAGACTATTGTCCACACTTCCGTAAAGCCTATATACGGGGGCAATCTTGTCTTAAAGACAGAGAGACATCTCTCGACTCAGCCGGTGGTGTTGTGATTATCTAATTGGTTGCTAAGTGTTTCAGGTGTGAACTTGATTTTCAAAGGACTCTAACTGTTCATATTCTCAGCGGATCTACAAGCCACAAGTGTAGCAGTTCATGTTCTTGTATTTCCTAATACAAGATCCATATTTGAAGTTCCAATTCAAGATCAATATATTGATAACTTGTTGTTGTAATCTTTGTTGTTTATCCTTTCGATCACTGTAATAGTTATTTACTATTCCCTTACGTGCTTTATATATCCAACAAATACTTGGCTGAAAAATCGGGTGTGCAAATGCCTTCTGAGTCGGTACAAGGTTCACATATTGTCCCCGACCAAGGACAGAGCCGAATTAACCCGATGACGGGGGGAGTTATAGGTTTTAAATATGATAAACACATAGATAGAGAAAATATAGCAAAATTAGTTGTTGTGGAGGGTTATTCTTTTTCATTTCCTTCCTCTCCTGGTTTTATTCATTACATTCGAGAAACATATAATCCTATTTTTAACGGTTTTCCTAGATCAACATTTGCGCATGAATATCAATAATATTTACGTTATGCATTGTATCATTTTAATGGCAAAGTGGCTATCACTTCAGACATATGCCATAGTACTGACGGTAATGATTATTTAACTGTTACATGTTGTTGGATAGATCAGAATTGATCTATGCAAAAACGTATATTAGCATATAGATATATTGATGATAGGCACACTGGATATTTTATTTCAAGAAATATTCATGAAATTTGTGAATATTATGAATTACTGATAAAATTATGACTATTACATTAGATAATGCTACTTCTAATGATTATGTTGTAAACCTTTTTAAAAAACTTGATGTACTCCATCTTTTCCCCATATTTTTCATATTAGATGTGCATGTCATATTTATAACTTAGTTGTAAAGGATGACCTAAAATTTTTTAAAGACATCATTGATAAAGTACGATTTGCTATAAACTTTATTTTTAAAGGTAATAAAATACAAAGACGCAAAGAGTATAAAAAACTAATCATGATTGTGGATTACCTTATAGAAAAATCCAACGGATATGCTTGTAGATGATGATTGGAATGAAATTTTGGAACTTATTGTATTTTTAGAGAATTTTTTTCTACCTACTAAGGAATTTTCTGGAATTTTTTATCCTACTATTTCATCTATGTTATTTTATATAGCTCTAATATTTTTATTACTTAATGAATATATGCAAAAACAACTTATGCACTAGCTATTAAAAAATGTTTATAAAATTAAAAAAATATTTTTTTCCTATTCCTGCTATTTATTTTATTGATGCATTATTAAATTTTACTATTAAAGTAGACGGTTGTAAAGCACTTGTTGAAGCGATTTATGAAAGCTTAGAAATACTTCCAACAGACCCAACTGAAGAACCAACTAAAGAAGAAGTTATGTCTAGCATACACACTTAATGCAATATATATATATATATATTACCAAGAGCAAAGTGCAAATAATCAACCGACTTCTGTACCATCTACTTCTATTTCTGTTTCTAGTATTCAAGGCCTTAGAAATAGAATGTATAGTGGTTCAAGTTCTTCACAAATTAGCGAGTTTGATGTTATGTTTTGAAGGGTGTTGTACGTACGAATCAATTGTCAATGAAGATAGACGTGAAGACTTGCTGAAATACTAGAGGGAGAATGAGAAGACATTTCCGACACTATCAAAGATGGAACGAGATGTGTTGAATATTCAAGTGTCATCAACAGCTTTTGAAAATATTTTTCTGCTGGAAGGTTTCAAATAGGAGAGCACAAACACTCGTTAGCGGGAGACAGCTTGGAGATTGCAGTTTTATTCAGAGATTTGATTAGAGCGGAGCGTAGAAGGTGCGGTCAACTAGAGATCAACGAAGAAGACGACTACAACTACAACGAAATCTTATCCGAGGGAGCAAAAAGCAACGTCGAACAATTGGACCAACTTCCAATTCCAACAGAAGATTCTCAAGAGATTGTGAGAAAATTAGAAAGAGTATGGTTGAATATGTAAATTTTTTAATGGCAATTTTACTATGTGATTTGCAACTTTTGAACTACGAAACAAAGTTGCAATTTTGAAATTGTATTACAAAAAAAGTCATATTTCTATTAAATAATATAAGAGGCACAAAAACAGTCTTGGGATGTTATTATTCACTATCTTGTTCAATTATTTATTTAAGTGTTTAATATATATATTTTTAAATTAAATGTCTAAAAATATTAAAATCCCCTCAAATCCCCCTACCCGTCCCCCCAAAACCCATCTCCTCTTCCGGCGGGATATGGGACGGGATGGGATCTCTTCCCGTCCCCCCTATCTCGGCCCGCCAAGTCCCGAACCCAACCACCCACCCCGTCCCCCCAAATCCCGTCCCGTCCCACTGGACACCCTTATAAAATGCTAATCAAAGCAATGGTAAATGTCCAAGCTCTCAAGCACTTTTCCATAAAATGCTAATCAAAGTAAAACCATAAGTATGAGTGGTCTTCTATTATATCACTAACACATCTAATTTTAAGTGCATGATGAAGTTATCACATTTATGTATAACAGCTTCAAGTGTTATTCTTAAGGATTTGTCTAAGTCTACTCCCATAAATTCATAGATTTGAACTGTAACATTACCAATCTAATTTAAGTTTTCCCAATATAATTACAAGAAAAGTTTCTTTTTGCTAGTCAAGAAGTACACAGCACAAGAAATGCCACTGCTATTGCAAAGGATCCTTGAAAAATAAATCCAGATGCAATATTTCAATGTAGGAGTTTCAAAGACAACATGATTAAATAATCAAAGCACACAGCAAGAATAAATATCATATGAATTCCTACAAGCTACTGCTCCAGATGCTGCTGGGTAATAGGGGATGATAATTCTCTCTCACAGCCAACGTTATCATCTTCCGGTTCGCTCCAATTTATATTATTAGAGCTATGGTTGGGCTCTGAACTAGCATTGCTGCTCGTGGCAAGCGGCGAGCCAGAAACACTACTTGTCTTATTCTTTGTGGAGCTAGATCGGATACCGTTTACTGAAGAAGCAGAGACCCGTGTCAGAACTGGGCGTAAGGTTCCATTAACACTTCGTCTTATATCCTGTTCAAAAGAGGTCCACAAATGTAAATGTAGGAAATTGAATGTGTTACAATGCTCAGGGGCGGAGCCAGAGTATGAGTTACGGGTTTGGCCGGACCTAGTAGCTTTGGTCCAAACTTGTATTTGTCTTAAGAAATTCACTGAATACGTACAAATAATTATTTTAAACCCAATAACTTAAAAGAATTAGATTCTCAAACCCATAAACTTCAAATCCTGGCTCCCCCTCTAACAATGCTTGTGATGCAGGTGTGCACAAGACTTGCTTAACAAGTGCATTAGTAGTTCACTTTTAAATTTGAATATTTATTGAAATTAGATGAGCAGAAGGGGAGCTTTGGAGTAACTAGTAAAGTTGGTGTCATGTGACCAGGAGGTCATGGGTTCAAGCCGTGGAAACAGCCTCTTGCAAAAATGTGAGGTAAGGTTGCGAACAATAGACCCTTGTGGTCCGGCCCTTCCCCGTACCCCGCGCATAGCGGGAGCTTAGTGCACCGGGCTGCCCTTTTATTGAAATTAGATGAGCATTTAGTAGGTACATACCATGTGTCGTAGAGCCATATCCAAAGACTTTTTGGAGAATGATCTTCCGAAGCCCGAATTTTCTCGGGACAAAGATTTCTTGGAGGGATTTTCATGAGATAGATTATCATCTTGCTTGGGGGGAGCTAATTTCCTCATGTTTACTACCCTTTCAACCATTTGTGTGCCGATCAACGCAGGGTTCACATCATCTTTCTCATTACCATATCCCCTACTCTTGGAAAGTAGAGCGGTTGCATTGCTCAAAATAGTAGCAGTTGTTGCTCGTCCTCTTGAAGGAGAACACGATTTCCGCCTGGGTTTTCCATTAGTGGTAGAGGGTCGGGCACCAGGTGCAGTTGGTCTTCCCCTAGATGCAGATGCAGGCCTTTTAGGCACCAATGTCTTAGAATTGATAGAAGAATCACGCGAAAGACTTGGTGTCTCCAAGGGTTTCAATGGCCTAGACTTCACAGTTGGAGAGGTACCCCGCGATGGTGCAGTTTTTTTCGATGTTGTGGTACTCGTTTTTGTCGATGAAGAAGATCGAGCCCCAGAAACTGATACAATAGGAATAGACGATGCAGCTGATGGTCGACGAGTTGGTGTTGCTGACCTGGATGCTGATTTCAAAGCAGCTGGTTTGGAGGGTCTAGTGGTTGCGGTTGGGGTAGAAGAGCGTGGAGCAGCTCTTGTTGGAGTCGAGGATCTTGTTGTGGAAGCAACAGGATTAACAGAAGGCAATGTCGCTCTTGAAGTAGGAGTGGACGCTTTTGAGGGCTTGGATGCAGAACTACGAGGACGTCCAGTAGGCGTTGCTGACCTTGTGGAAGTTGACTTTTTTCCCCCTGACGATGAAGGCCTTCCATTTCCGGCAGAAGGGTTTTTACTTCTGGGTATAGCTGGCTGTCCAGTTGAAATCGTTGGAGAGGGCCTGTCCAATGAGTTTGCAGGCTGCAACATCAATCAGTTCAGAGTTAACATATTGTTTTGTACTCCACCTCAGAATAACTGTAACAGCATGCTAATAGAGAAGGCATAAAATTTCTTCAACTGAAAATATCCTATTACTCCTTCGGTCCGTCCCAATTTATCTGACACTGTAATTGAATCTGTCTCAATTTTACAGTCTTGAGCAGTTGGACTAGAATTCGTCGCAATCTGGTTCTCTGGAGTATTCTGTTCTTCCACCTCTGGTAATGGAATTGGAGTCTGAAGTGGTGAAAGGAGCCTGAAAACCAAATTAGCAGATAAAATATTGATGTGTTTTGCCAGAACAATCAAGCAGAGTTGTATTTTCATGAAACAATTAACATACATCGTGACAAACAGACTTAGACCAAGTTCTACTAAGGAAGACTGATCTCTAAAAGCATATTTAACCATTCAACCAGGCTGTTAGACTTTGGAGAAATAATGTTCCTTTTTTCTAAGACATGGAAACTGAAGCAGAATCAATATAGTCGCGCACAATTTCTTTCTGTCAATGGTCTTAAGTGCTTAAGCATAAAGGGCAGTCCAGTGCACTAAGCTCCCGCTATGTGCGGGGTCCGGGAAAGGGCCGAACCACAAGGGTCTATTGTAAGCAGTCTTACCTTGCATTTCTGCAAGAGGCTGTTTCCACAGCTTGAACACGTGACCTGTTCACATGGCAGCATAAATGTACCAAAAGATAACAGTCCTACAGGGCACAAAATGAATGAGCAGATTCTAATTTAACAATGATTAAAAAGTTCCTTTTTGCTGCAAAAAATCCATACGACAGTCATAAACTTAAATAATTCATCACAAAAAGTTAAAACAAAGACATGTCTCACCGGGTTGAAAAAGAAGGGGAACAACACGCAGCAACTTAAATCTTTAATATAACAACAGAGGAAAAAAACACTCATCAACTAAGTTGCTCGGACTCGGGTGAGGGTATCCGATACGGGTACGGATCGGAGTGTCGGATTAGGCAAAATCTAAATTTTAGGATTCGGAGGTGCGTATCCAGGTACGGATACGGGTGCGGGTATTCGGCTAAGAAAATTCAAAATTATAAAAGATAGAACTATAAAGATATATCGCTGCTACTGTATACCATCTGAACTCAGTACACAACCTTGAATTCTTGGGTTCTCTAAAACACGAAGCAGCAAAAATGGGACAAAAGTACTATAATATTGAAGTTATGTCATTTCCCTTATGATTTCTCTCTCTAGTTTTGTAGCAACGGTCATCTTCTTCCCCTTCCCCCCTCCCCCAACCAACTCCGGCAGGCGACCCACCAGGTAAGTCACCTATCTCTGCCCTAGCCCTAGCCCGCCTCTCTTCCTCTCCCAGATCGCCACCTCTAGGGTTTGGGACAACATCCTCTTCTTCTTCTATTTTCTTCTTTTTTCTCTTTCTTTTCTTTTCTTTTGTTTTCCGTTCGCCGCTTGTGGTCTGCGTTCAGTTCCAGATTCCGGCAGAACAGAACTGTTCCGGCGGAATTCCGGCGACATATTTTCAGACATTATCACCTAAAATACCAAGTTCTATCATTCTTACTCAGCTATTTGTATTTGGTATTTTATCATTCTTGGTAGTTTGCATTTTTTTTGGCCTGGTATTCCATGTTTACTATTTACTGTGGTATTTTGATCTAGGCTTGGTCTTCGCGCCTTGTATTTGCAATTTTAGAACTGTTACTTTGTTTATTAGTGTGACTTGTTGTTCCTACTTTTTATCCCTATACCTCTTCCCTTTTCCCTTTGTGTTTTCCTTTGCTTTGCTTTTGCAGGTACCAGCAGATATATATCCAAAGCAACAACTGCAAGAACACGACCGTCGAGAACAGATTTGTCACGACGCGCATCTGGGCTCTATCTCTCCGGTCTCCCGCCAAACATCCGGGTTCTGTCTCTCTAGTCCCCATTCTTGTTGCTAATCTATCTTTGCTCGGTTATCGAATTTGTTTCATAATATATTGATTCTTGCCCTTAGCATATTATGTTCTTACATTTACTCTTCCTGCCGTTAGTTATAGCATTTTTGGCATTCCTGTTTTAGGTGTAAACCTTTGATTAGCCTATTACTTTATATCCACTTTGCTTTGTGATTAATGGTAGACTATGGCCATGTTCTCGGTCGGGACGGGGGCGAGGGTTAGGGGTGTAAATGGGGTAACAGAGATGCTAGGCTGAGAATAGGGTCTTAGAACATTGGGACTTTAACGGGGAAGTCCATAGAGCTAGTTAAAATTCTTAAGAAGAGGAGGATTAATATAGCATGTGTCCAGGAGACCAAATGGGTAGGACATAAAGCTAAGGATGTGGACGGGTATAAGTTATGGTTCTCAGGTAGGTCGAGGTATAAGATTGTGATAGGCATTTTGGTAGACACTGAGCTAAGGGATCAGGTGGTAGAGGTTAGGATGGTCAATGACAGGATGATGGCGATTAAGTTGGTAGTTGGAGGGTCCACTATGAATATTATTAGTGCTTACGCGCCGCAGGCGGGCTTGGACGAAGAGGAGAAGAGACACTTTTGGGAGGATTTGGACGAGGTGATAGGAGGTATACCACCCCCTGAGAAGTTATTTGTAGGAAGAAATTTCAATGGACATATCAGGTCACTTCCGGGGGTTATGACGATGTGCATAGAGACTTTGGCCTCGGGGAACCGGAACGGGGGAGGCATCTCATTCTTGGAGTTCGCTAAAGCTTTTGGGATGGTGATAGCCAATTCGAGGTTCATGAAGGAGGAGCACTTGGTGACTTTTCGTAGCTCGGTGGCTAATACTCAGATAGACTTTTTGTTCTTTAGGATGATTGACAACGGTCTTTGTAAAGACTGTCAGGTTATTCCGAGTGAATATCTTACAACCCGATATAAGCTTTTGGTGATGGATTTGGAGATCAAGATGAAGAAGATGAGGATTGTGGATGACAGATTAAGAATCAAATGGGGGAGTTTGACTATGGCTAATGCAAATGAGATGGGGGAGAGGTTGATGGCCACGGGGCTTGGAGGAGTAGTGGAGATGCGACCGGTATTTTACATTCGAGAGGTAGCTAGAGAAGTGCTAGGGGGTCTCGCAGGTAGCCGTGGTGGGCATCGAGGGGGCTGATGGTGGAATGGTAAAGTTCAAGAAAAGGTGAAAGCAAAGAAAGGGGCGTATGCGAAATTGGTAGAAAGCAAGGATGAGGTGAGAAGTGGACGAATAGGGAATTGTATAAGATGATGAGGAAGGAGGCAAAGCTAACGGTTACGGCGGCGAAAAAGACGGATTTTGAACGCCTGTATGTGGAATTAGAAAAAGAAAAGCGGGGATAAGAAGTTGAACAGACTAGCCAAGGCGAGAGAGAGGAGGGCCCGTGACTTAGGTCACGTGAGGTGCATCAAGGACGAGGACATCAAAGTACTGGTGGAGGACGGCAAAGTACTAGTTGAATTTTGAAAGAGCACAGGCAGGGCAGGTTTGGAGTGGTTGACTGAGTTGTTTAATGTCATTTTCAAGACGGCGAGAATGCCCGAAGAATGGAGGTGGAGTACAATAATTCTTTTGTACAAGATCAAAGATGACATCCAAAGTTGCAACAATTATAGGGGTATCAAGCTGCTAAGTCACACTATGAAAGTTTGGGAAAAGGTCGTGGAGATGAGGGTGAGAAAAGGCGTGTCTATTTTTGAAAACCAATTTAAATTCATGCCGGGGCGTTCGACTACAGAAGGCATTCATCTTATTAAGAGGTTGGTGGAGCAGTATAGGGAGAGGAAGAGAGACTTACATATGGTTTTTTCATCGACCTCGAGAAGGCATACGACAGTTCCTAGGGAGGTTCTATGGAGATATTTGAAGGTTAGAAGTGTACATGTGGCGTACACTAAGGCGATCAAGGATATGTATGATGGAGCCAAGACTAGGGTATGGACAGTAGGAGGAGACTCGAAGCACTTTCCAGTGATGATGGGGCTGCACCTGGGATCAACTCTTAGCCCTTTTTTATTTGCCTTGGTGATGGATGGACTGACGCGACAAATCCAAGGGGAGGTGTCATGGTGTATGTTATTCGCAGACGACATAGTCCTGATTGATGAGACTCGCAACGGAATGAACGCTAAGCTGGAGGTTTAGAGACAAACTCTGGAGTCTAAAGGGTTCAGGCTGAGTAGGACCAAGACATGCGTGGGGGTGAGGCTTGAAACTCAGGTCATTTCAAAGAACGAAAGCTTCAAGTACCTCAGGTCTATTATTCAAGAGAATGAAGAGATTGATGACAATGTCACATATCATATTGGTGTAGGGTGGATGAAATAGAGGCTCGCATCTGGAGTCTTGTGCGGTAAAAAAGTGCCACCAAAACTTAAAGGCAAATTATATAAGGTGGTGGTTAGACCGACTATGTTGTATGGGGCAGAGTGTTAGTCAGTCAAGACTTTGCACATCCAAAAGATGAAAGTTGCGGAGATGAGGATGTTGAGATGGATGTGTGGGCATATAAGGAGGGATATGATTAGAAATGATGATATCCGAGAGAGTGGGAGTGGACTCGATGGAGTATAAGGTGCGGAAAGCGAGGCTGAGATAGTTCGGGCATGTGCAGAGAAGAGACATATTCTCCAGTGCAGAGGTGTGAGAGGTTGGCTATGGACGGGTTCAGGAGGGGTAGAGGTAGGCCGAAGAAGTATTGGGGAGAGGTAATTAGACGTGATATGGCGCAGGTGCAACTTACTGAGGATATGACCTTAGATAGGGGGTTATAGAGGACACGGATTAGGGTAGTAGATAGTTGAACGTAGTCCTACTTACACTTACAAATTGGTAGTTGTGGTGATATTATTGTAGGGTTGCTTAGCCTATCATACTAGTACGCAGTATTGCTTTATAGTCTCATGTCGTTTGATTTCTGGTGCTATGTGTTCTTTAGTGTAGTTTGTTTATCTTATTTACCTGCGTTAATTACTGCTTCTTTTTTTAGAATGCGCTATCATGGCTTATTCGCTTTTGTTACTAGCATTTTCATACTGTTTTAAATTTCTTGTCCGGGTCTGACCGTTTCTCTTGCTTTGCTTGTGCTTATGCTTATGCTTTGTCTTGAGCCGAGGGTCTTTCGGAAACAGCCGCTCTACCTACCAAGGTAGAGGTAAGGTCTGTGTACGCTCTACCCTCTCAGACCCCACGTCGTGGGATTTCACTGGGTATGTTGTTGTTGTTGTCATTTCTCTTATCTTAAATCCGTTTTAATTTTAATTCTGACAAATCAAATTCTCAATTTTGCCCCCAAATTTGTCAATGTACTCCGGTCAAAGTATCCAAAGTTGGTTGACCGTATCCCGCTCTTGCACCCATATCCCCCCGTATCGAGATGGGAACGGCACCAAAAACGGAGGATCCGCGCAACTTAGCTCATCGGATAGGCTGAGGAACAACGTCACCCATATACTCCGTCTTTCTAGCTCTCATGTAAAGAAGAACTGAGGAATGAGAACAATTACAATGAGCAAAAAAACAGAAACTCAAAATAAATATCCACTACCAATTAGTATATCCTTTGAAATATTTGATTACCGATGCTCCACGGAAAAATTAAAACTGAAGCTACTAACTATGACACTGCTCTAGTCAAAATTACCTCATATAGCATCGACCTTCTCAGATTACTCGTTTTTTCTTTTCTTTTTTGACAAATAACATGCTTAGGGTACAATGACTGAACATGGGTGCAAGTAAAATACCATACAACTTCCAGAAAAAAAAATCGCTACCACCTCGCGACACACTAGACATTTTGAACTCTCAAAAAAAATGTCACTTACATACCATCTGTCCATAAATTGTTAGGGGCTGCATAAGCTATTCACTTTCTTCTTTTTGCTCAAACAATAAATAACAAGTAGCACATTGAAGTAGAAGAAATATATACAGTAATAGAATAAGTCATCACTCGGCCAGCACACAAATGTTATAGTAAATACCAGTCATAGTCATTCTCAGAGTTTAGAATATAATCTTGATTAGCAGGCTTTGTTGATGTCCCATTTGTTAACAAAGAGAAGTCAACCTCTGAGCCTGCAATTAATAAAAAAAAGCCAAATTTATACATATATAACAAGTGAAAACAAAGAGAACTTCCAAGGCCAGACCCCAAATTTTCAAAAGTTGGTTGTACTCAAGATTTAAAATTAAAGACCATGCATTTAATATCAATTTTATTGAAGTGGGGATGGGAAGAACCACCAAATGGCAGGGCACATTTATTTTATTCTATTTCTGGAAAAATAAGAAATTGACAATGCTGCAAAAAAAGCTTCTTAAAGATCAATACCTAATTGCTGATCCAATTCCTCAGAGTTATTCATGTCCTTTTCGTTACGACGAATTTCAAGAAACATTGCAAGGTCTTCATCTACTTCCTTCATCACCATTCCTAAAGTCCTCTCTTGTGGCCTACATTGCACTGATGTCTGCATTTAAAAAATTCCAAAAATCCAATCTTTAACAAAGAAAACTAATAAAAATCAATCTTTTACAAAAATAAAAAATACCCTTTTCCAAGAACAGCTAAAGGATCTACTTCTAAATCAAAAATATGCACAAAGATTCATAAAAAGAGCAAACCCCATTAATCTAAATGTCTAATACACACTCATTTCCACTTAAAACATACATTTATTCAACCAAGTAACAACAAAAATCTTCAAGTAGATCATTGGATCTGAACCCAATGACCCAAAAAAAAACAACCATTTAGATTAGATAAATACCATAAAGCTTAAATCTTTACTATCAAAAAACTTCAACTAATTTACACTTAATCCACTACACTCACTAATAGGCAACTAATAAGTTTATCAGGATTCAAGAACCATATATAAACATTGCACCACAAAAAACAAACAGTAAGGAAAAAATAGTGAATCTCATAAAATAATTAGATATACTTACACCCATTGTCACAGAAATAGAGCTAGAAGGTTGAATTAATGGATTCAAGAAATTTTTAAAAAAAAATAAAAGGGGGTCAAATGGCAGCTAATATAAGTTGAGAAAAAAATGTCAGAGAAGTGAGATGGTGAAGCGAGAAGTGTGGGGGATTAAAGTTAAAAAAAAAATTAAGAACATGAATGAAATCAAAGTGTTTTGTTGGATTCTCTATACTTTGATATGTAAGTCAGTGTTGTTTTGTTATGTGATGTGCACAAACATAAACTCAAGGAGAGAAGTAGTTTGAAATCAATACAATAATATTCTTCTATTGTATCAATTTCCTAATATGTCCAGCTAAGTTGAGTATAACTACTTAACTTGCCCTTATTTATTATCTTTTTCACTTTTATTCAACATTCAAATCTGTAATATGGATTCTGATTTTTATTGTCCATAATTGTTATGGTGCTCGAATTCTCAAAAAAATATTATTATATATGTGTTGGATGTGGTGTGAATTTCAAAACAATAGTGAAATCAGGTTCCGAACTTGTTCAAAAAATAATAATTTAACTATAAGAGAAAGTTCTATTTGTCCACTCATGGGACATCTTTATTTTTTTTCCTTGGGAGAAATAAAAATATATCGTATCAAAGGTATTCTATTTCAAAACCATTTCGAATTTCAGAATATGATTAATATTTATTGAAATTGATATTTTAAATTTAGATAGACCATATCTTATAAATTCATCAAAAATATAGTAGTATTATTTTTTGAAGACTTGACATGGATTTTGTTAAACAAAGCAATTCTCGGTCAGATTACATGCAAGACAATATTGTATATATGGTATATATATTTGGAGTATATTGTAGTGTAAAGGTTACCTTAATTAGTGTTATACACTTACCATAATTGTATAGGTAGAATTATGGTAGAATAAGGTTTTAGAAATAGAATAGGAATAGGATTCTCCTATTATGGTAATATGTAACTTGTATATATAGCCTTTCAATTAATGAAAGGAGATTATTTTTTTCATGGTATCAAGAGACTAGGTCTAAACAAAAGTTTTCTTCTCTCAAACTTTTGCCTCCTTTGGCCGAGACCCCACTCCCTCGGGTTTTCTCTCCAAAAATCTCGTCTTCCGCTTCTCAAAACCTCTCTTAAATTTCCTCCTTCTTTGTTCTTACAATATGTCTAAGAACAATTTTCACCACTGCCTCACGGTTTCCAATATCAAGCTAAGTATCCCTATTATTCTTGAGATGGAAAACGCTCAATATGCAATGGGCGAGTTGTTTAAAATTCACGCTATATCTTATCAAGTTCTTCATCACATCATTCCTCCCGCTAGACCCTTCTGCGGAGGATCCCGAGTTATGGATTACACTTGATGTTACCGCTTCTTCGGTGGATATATGCCACTATTTATTTGGATCTTCTACAGACGATTATGGAGCCGGATACCACGGCTATGGCTGCATGGAATAGATTGCGTGACATATTCCAAGACAACCAACATTCACGTGTCGTCACACTCGGCGAGAATTCTCTCGTTCGAATGGGCCGAATTTCCAAACGTTTACGCATATTGCAAGAAACTAAAGGAGTTAGCGGATCAACTCCGTAATGTTGGCGCTTGATAACAAATAATCGTCTAGTTCTACGGTTGGTTTGCGGTCTTTCGGAGGCCTATAATGGTGTTGGAACTCTCCTTCGCCAAAGCAACCCTCTTCGGACTTTCATCAAGCCCGCTCCATGCTTACGTTGGAAGAAGCGAGTTTGGCTAAAAAGGCGACTACGAGCAAGCCCGATTGTCATGGTGGCGTCCTCCCTAGTTCTTCAGGTTTTGTGAATAATTCGAGCCAAAACCATAATAATGGTGGCGGCAAGAATAATCGCAAAAATAATAACAAAAATCGCGGGCAAACGCGTGATGCAGTGGCGGTTTCGGTGGTCAACAAGCGGCGGTGGGTCCCACCAGTCTGATGGCCCACCACCGCCATAGGCCAGCGGTGGGGCCAATGGCGATGGAACCCATACCATCCACAGCTCAAGAAGGCCAGCTTCCGCCGCTGGGCGGCACCCAGGCCCAACGCCAAAGATGGCGGCCCGGTGGCGATGGCCCAACAAAGAAGACCTCCAAAGACCTACGGCCCAAAGAAGATCACCGAATGGAGTCCTTGGGCCCCGTCCTCCGCAAGCCCATCATGCACAGCCCCACTCAGACTGATATCGAGGCCGCGATGCACACGTTGGGGTTGACTCAACCGGACCCAAATTGGTACATGGACACCGGAGCGACTACTCACATGACTTCGAATCGGTACTCTCTCCTCTTATTCCAATTTGAGCACCCCTGGTATAATTATTGGTAATGGCAACTCTATTCCAATTCAGGGTTATGGTCGAAACGCGTTGTCTCCCCCAATCCACCCCTTCTCTTGAAAAATACTTTACATGCTCCTAAATTGATTAAAAATTTAGTGTCCGTCAGGAAGTTCACTATCGACAATTACATTTCCGTTGAGTTTGATCCTTTTGGTTTTTACGTGAAGGATTTCAAGACGGGAATCATCTCATGAGGTGTGATAGTATGGGGATCTATATCCTATCATGCCTGGTTTTGATTCATCGAGTCAAACCATGCCATCGACCTTTGCGACCATCTCTCCTTCCATGTGGCATGCTCAAATGCAGGTCATCCGGGATCTTCTATTTTATCAGTTTTAGATAAAAATAGCTTTATTTCCTGTAAGGGTACGAGTCGTACTCCACTTTGTCAGTCTTGTTCATTAGGGAAAATTGTTAAGCTGCCATTTGTAGACTCCAATTCTCATACTTCGATGTCATTTGATATTATTCATAGTGACTTATGGACGTCTCATGTTCTCAATTCATTGGGTCATAGATATTATGTTCTCTTTTTAGATGATTATTCTAGTTTTTTGTGGACGTTTCCAATTGCGAATAAATCACAAGTGTTTTCCGTCTTCATCCAATTTAGAGCATTCATTCCTACTCAATTCGAAAGAGAAATAAAAAATATTCAATGTGATAATGGGAAAGAGTATGACAATAGGGAGTTTCGGGATTTCTGTGCTAAAAATGGGATCAATTTTCGGTTTTCATGTCCTCATACATCTTCACAAAATGGGAAGGCCGAACGCAAAATTCATTCCATCAATAACATTATCCGAACTCTCTTAATTCATGCCTTCATACCTCCATATTTTTGGCATCATGCTCTACAAATGGCCACATATCTTCTTAACATAATTCCCTCAAAAGGTCTGACATATTCTTCCCCCCTCAAAATCCTATATAATAAGAACCCTTCTTATTCTCATCTTCGGATTTTTGGGTGCTTGTGTTATCCGTTATTCCCATCCACCACAATTAACAAACTTCAGGCTCGGTCTACCCCGTGTGTGTTTTTGGGTTATCCA
The DNA here is from genome assembly GCA_029783415.1 of Anisodus acutangulus. Lineage (NCBI taxonomy): Eukaryota > Viridiplantae > Streptophyta > Magnoliopsida > Solanales > Solanaceae > Anisodus > Anisodus acutangulus. Next base: position 34,652,844 of record CM056508.1, read on the forward strand.
TCAAATCATCGTGGTTATAAGTGTTTTGATTTATCCTCCAAGAAAATTATAATCAATCACCATGTCATTTTTGATGAAACTCAATTCCCATTTACGAAAGTTCATACTCCCGAACCTAAGTCATATAATTTTTTGGATGACCAAATATCCCCGTATATTATTCGGAATTTTTCGGACATCTCCCGTACCCAAAATCCTCCAATGGCCCATCGCCTGGACCCACAAGATCGCCACGCCCAAAGATTCTGACCATCGGAGCAGTTCCAGCTATTGGGCGGACTCACCACTCGAACTGGTCCAGAAGCCGATTCCAGCTTGTATCGCTTTGGGCCAAGAGCCCACCGTCGCCGCTACCCATCCCGAGCCCAGAAAATTCCCACACTTCCCTTAATTCTTCCTCGAGTCATAGACCGGTCACTCCTAGTCGGCGGGGTATTTTTACACCTAAAAGACATTTTAATTTACATTCTGATGTCTCTAAATCCCCTTGCCCGCAATCTCGTGTCGACATTAAATGACCCTAATTGAGAAATTGCTATGGTGATGAATATAATGCTCTTATTGATAATAAGGCGTGGGAGTTGGTGCCCGTCCCATATGGTATTAATGTTATCGGTCTATGTGGATTTTTGCTCATAAGGAGAATTCGGATGGGTCATTTGCTCGACATAAGGCACGACTTGTTGGTGATGGTAAGACTTCGGCGAGTTGGAATTGATTGTGGTGAGACATTTTGTCCGGTGGTCAAACCGCTACCATTCGTGACCGTGCTTAGCTTGGCTCTGTCAAAGACTTGGTCAATTCATCGGTTGGATGTCAAGAATGCTTTCCTACACGGTGATCTCGAGAAAGCAGTCTATATGCATCGACCTTTGGGTTTCAGGGATCCAAACCGTCCTCATCATGTATGTTTGTTGAAGAAGTCCTTATATGGGCTTAAGCGGTCTCAGGGCCTGGTACACGAGGTTTCTTGACTTTGTTTCAACTATTGGGTTCACTCATAGCCGGTCAGACAATTCCTTGTTCATCTACCGCCGTGGTTCGCCCTGGCCTACATTACATTGTATGTGGATGATATTATCTTGATCGCCTCCTCGATGCTTTGCTTGATCTATCATGGCCATGCTCGATTCTGAATTTGCTATGAAAGACTTGGGGCCCTTGAGTTATTTTTGGGAATTGTCAGCGTCATTCAGGAGGGTTGTTTCTGTCTCAGCGGAAGTATCTTCTTTGAGATCATCGAGAGAGTGGGATGTCATCCTGTAAGTCCACTTCCACGCCGATTGATGCAAACCCAAAGCTAAGTGCCGCAAAGAGGTGCACCATACGAGGACCCGACCAGATCGCAGCCTTGCGGGGGCTCTCCAAAGATCTTACCTTTACCAGGCCGGATATTACGTATGCGGTTCAAAGAGTGTGTTTATTCATGCATGACCCGAGTTGAGCACATGAATGCAATAAACGCATCATTCGGTATATCCAGGGGACACCGGACTATGGGTTGCACTTGTATCCGTCATCTACATCCACACTTGTCTCTTACGGATCTTGATTGGGGTGGTTGTCCCGACACCAGACGCCGACTGCCAGCTCTTGTATGTTCCTTGGCAACAACTTGGTCTCATGGTCGGCAAAGCGTCAAGCAACTCTGTCACGCTCTAGTGCAGAGGCGAATATCGAGGGTAGCGAATGTGGTCTCCGAGTCATGTTGGCTACGTAATTTGCTTTTGGAGCTTCATTGTCCCATTCGAAGGCAACCTTGGTATATTGCGATAACATTAGTGCCATCTACCTTCAGGTAACCAGTTCAACACCAAGCGCCAAGCATATCGAAATGGACATTCACTTTGTCCGTGAAAAGGTTGCAAAGGTCAAGTTCGCGTATGACATGTCCCGTCTCGTTATCAAATTGCGAACATCTTTACAAAGGGTCTACCAAATGGTTCTCTTTGAAGATTTTAGGAGACGATCTCGGCGTTCGAAACCGCCTCGCTATGATTTGCGGTGTGTTAAACAAAGCAATTCTCGGCCAGATTACATGCAAGACAATATTGTATATATGGTATATATATTTGGAGTATATTGTAGTGTAAAGGTTACCTTAATTAGTGTTATACACTTACCATAATTGTATAGGTAGAATAAGGTTTTAGAAATAGAATAGGAATAGGATTCTCCTATTATGGTAATATGTAACTTGTATATATAGTCTTTCAATTAATGAAAGGGGATTATTTCTTTCAGGTTTGGCTATGGTTTTGAAGCAGTCGAGCAGGACAACAAAATTGAATTGATTCAACAAAAATAACAAACCCCATATTTTTAAATTTTAAAAGATGTAACTTTTTAATTCATTTATTAGTGATTATTTCAAGCCAAATTGACCAATTCAAATTCAAAAGTTTTGGTATAATATCATTATAAATTGCCACCCCTTAATGTTCGTTTTTCTAGGCTTATTTGGAAATTTGATATGCCAACTTTTAATTTTAGACCTGAAGATTACTCATTTGTTACTTGAAAAAAGGGTAAGAAGATCTAAGAATGGTACGAAAGATTACTCATTTGTTACTTGCAAATTTAGGCCGTAAACTAACGGAAACAACATTCTAATAGTGGCCTTAAAAAAAGATTATTTGTGCAAATACTTTCAACTAAATTCATTATTTTCGACTTTATATATGATGTGATGTGTTTAATTTTAGGTCCAAACATATATGAAATCACATAAAATCAGGCATAGAAATTATATTAACGTACCATATCTATTACTAGTTAGCCTTTTTAGATTTTATAATAATTGATGTGTGAACTTTTTGCCAAAATTAAGGAAGACATATATATTAGGTGCATAATAAGTGGATCATTTCATAATTATATGCTAACTTTTTGCACTTGTAGTACTAACTACTAAGTCATTTTTCAAAGTGAATAAAGAGCACTTGTCAATATCTTTTAGTTTGTGGGGTACCCATTTATTCCATTGCACATGTTTGGGACAGAGGCTTATTACTTTAGTAAGTAATTTTTTGATTGATTCATTTCATAACATAATTTCATCTCCTACACTTTTTGTTCTTTTTGTTCTTTTTGCCTATACCATTGCTTTTTCTAGCTCATTTAATATCCTTATTGTCTTTAAAAATTCTTTTCTTGTGATATTATCAAACAATCGGAAAATTATATATAAGTTTATTCTAATCCATCAAAATCAATGACATGTGTTTTAATGCGTGAATTGATTTTGTAGTATTTACAGATTTTATTTTAATTTTACGTCTTTTCATAAGAAATTTGAAAATAACTTACAAGAGATTTTTGTAGGATTATTTTTTTCTATTCAAATTATATAGAGTATTTCCTCTGTCTTAACAAGAAGTCCAAAAGATAAAATGTATCATCGGGGTATTCTTATTTTCTAATTTTTGTTTAGTATATCAGCAATAATTATTGTCAATTAATGAGAAGGAAAAAATTGAAACATGTAGCAATTTTAAAAGGTCTAAATCAAAATCAGCAGCACTGAAAAGCAAAAAAGAAAAGGTTTTATTTTAGTGATTGAAACCTTTTTGGGGGGTTGGGGTTGGGGTGGAGGTGGCAAGAGTGTGATTTGAATTTAAACACAGTTTAGTAGCACGATGTTGACATGGTGAATATACTTAATAAGATAAGCGTATAAACCATGCCCATATATTACATTGATGTTCACAAGTTAAAGAATACACACATGTCACCAGGTGATTATATATATACTTTTAGATTACAAGTAGGAAAGTTTCCACACACTTTGACTAAGAGGGCATTAACGGATAGTTTAGGACGAAGGATAAACAAAAATAATCATGCGATAAGAACTTATCAATTTCTTTTCGGTTGGTTGGTTACTAATTTTGGGATAAGTTATTTCAGGAATAAATATAGTACTGGGATAACTTATACATGTATAGGGTAAAATAAGCTATTCCAAGATTGTAAAGAAACTTCTTCTTTTAGAAATTATGCAATTTATGTTATTTTTAGTACACATATCAAACCGTCAATAAAAAATAATTTCAGCATAACTTATTCCAGCATAATTTATTTTCGAACCAAAGGACCCCTAAGAATAGAAGCTACTTCAGAATTTAGATTCAGTGGGATAAAGATGAATTTGATTGTGAAAACAGTACATAGTAAGAAAAGGATCATGGTTTAGAATATATAAACCGATCGAAATAATGAAACCACATTCATAGGCCGATAAGTTTTTTGAATAGGTCGAACTATTGGAAGAAAATGGAAAAAGAAGACCGAATAAAATCAAAGAAACTAGCGGGCTAATCACTAAATACTACAAATTGGTGCAAGTTCTGATATCACCACAGAACATTTGATTCTTTCGCTCCTTACCGGGGAGCTGTGTTAGGATTTGCCCCTGAATTTTCTACTTTATTTGAATTCTACCATAATTGTGATTAAGTTTTAAAAAGATTTTTTTGGTGGAAAGGGGTTTCTTTGTAGAAAAAGATTCTATCATAATTATCATTTTCTTATAGGAGAAATTTTTTGGACTTCTATAAATAGAAAATCTTTTATTCTCAGACCTAACAAAATAGTATCAACAGTGTAATCGTTAAAGAATTTTTTTTATGGGAGATTTCTCTCAATAGTTCTTAGGCTTTCTCATTATTAGTTTCTTTTATGTTGATCAATTGACCAAATCCATATTATATTATCAAAGCCTTTTAATAGTTTTTATTCGTGTCTGGTTTATCGTCAGTAAAATATTATAATTGTTAGTTTCCACATGACACCCTGATTTTTTCGATTCTCAACAAGTGGTATCAGAGCCAAGTTCAATTTCAAGGCGGATTCAAATCAAGAGCAACCACTTTGGCGATAATAAAGAGTTTTGTCAAATAAGAAAAAAAGAAAAAGCCTGAGCTATTACATGTGGAGTAAAAGTTTCAACCATATTTTTCAAAATCTTGATGCTACATCTTTAAAATCAAAACTCATTTTTAACCCTGCAAATGACTCATTTTTAACTCGCAAGGGCTTCAATATTTTTAACCCGCAAGGGCTCCAATACTTTTTAACTCGAAAGGGCTTCAAAAACTTTTAACCTATAAGGGCTCCATTTTAAAACATGTCAAGCAGCATTGATGAAGATTATATGAAGTGGAGAATCAAAATTATTTTGACAGAAAATTCAGGTCAAGGGGAGATTTGTAAGGGTTTGCTATGAATTTCATACCTTATTTGAATTCTACTATAATTGTGTTTTTTATTTCAAAAATGACTTCTTGGTGGGAAAGGATTTCTTTGTAGAAGATGACTCTACCATATTTATCATTTTCTTGTATGAGAAGTTTTGAATTTCTATAAATAAAAGATCTTTTATTCTCCGATATAACAAAATAGTATCTACAATGTAGTCGTTAAAGAGACTTGTTTATGGGGAGATTTTCTCTCAATAGTAGTTTCTTTTATGTAGGTCAATTGATTAAATCTATATTATATTATCAAATCCCTTTTTTATAGTTTTTTTTGTGTCTGATTTATCATCGGTAAAGGATTGTAATTGTTAGCTTCTGCATGATGCCTGATTTTTCGATCCCAACAAGCGGCATACCAAAAAAAATAAGAAATAAAAACGAGAAACGAAAAACGAAATTTTGAGATTCGCTTCTCTCACCCTCCGTGACATTGCTTTTCCATCGCAAAAAACTATTTTAGATTCGTCATTGATTAAAAAGGATAGTGATTTCACCTTATTTGAAAAAATTATAAATAATTCAGAATCGACTGAAGGGTAAAGCTGGTGAAGCAATGATTTTATGCCCCCAATTTTTTATGGCCCCAAATTTATTTGATGATAATGTGATTTCTGAGTTTGTAACTTACTTTGTCAATTATAAAGAGTTGTTAAAGGGTTACAAATTTTACCAGATTTTACACTAGTGTTTGTCTGTAAATCATAAATAAATAAATAAACAAAATTAGTAAATGTATAGTTATTCCTGTAAAACTGGATCAGGTTTAGTCGAACAATTAGGAATGTCCTTATTTTGGGTGGTCTTTAACTTTTGCCCATCAAATTAAAAAAAATTATTTTTTGTCCTTCGCCTAAAACTTCTGATTTCTGAATTCGAATCCGGCTTAGTCCAAAATTAAAAAAAAAAATCGCAAGACATAGTTTGGATTAGCAAGGCAGAGTTTACCTACAAACTATGCATGAAGGCAGAGTTTGCCTTAAGATAGTAAACTAAGACATAAGACAATCTCTGTGTTATAACTCTGCATTGCGAATTCAAATTCTATCTTGTGATTTTTTTATATTTTTGATTGAGTGGAGATCCATACCCGGAACCTCGGGATATTTTTAAGCGAAGATAAAAATTAAAAATTTCAAATTTGATGGGAAAAATTAAAGACCAGTTCCTTTGAAGGGAAATCCGCGTAAAAAAGTGGGTTTTGTTGTTGATAGTTCGACTTTGATTGATTTTCAGTCTAATATTAAAAAAATAGTATTTATTTGTCATTCCAATCTTAAATTCCAAACATTTAAAATGGGTTTAGTAATCACTAAACTTTAACACAACAAGAAAGGATATGATAGAATAAGACAGTCAAATTATTGATGTCAAGAAACTTTGAAAAGGTGCACAAGGCCCTAGACTTGGCTTGCTATTTTTGTGTTTGAAAATAAACGTGGTTGAGTAATATTCATATCTTTGGGCCATTCATTCTCAGAAAAGGATTTGGGCCCATCTTATGGGCCTCGTGGACCGTGTGGTTTTAAATTGAATGGTGAGACCTGTTTACATTTCCCATGAAAAAGCAAATTGAGACCAAAATCCAGGTGATGAAATTGCAGTCCAAGAGAAGAAGAAGAACTCGTCTTTCTTTAAATATATTACTTTAGCAAACAATCGAATGGACCATTACTATAATAAGTAAACATTGTTTCTGTCATCATAATTAAACATGGGCCATGAGTCAATGTAGTTCCAAAAAGGAAGTAGACAAAAAGCTGGAGGCCCACTATCGGCCCATATCCAATTTGTATTTAAAATGTAATAACAAATGTCCGGTTGATTTACAAGAATGACCTTGGAAGTGGTGGTCTTGAAATTTTCACCTCGCTTGCCCCATGGACGAAACTTTAATGTCAATAAGTTTGTATTTGATGGACGAAACTTCAATATCTATTCTATTTGTATTTGAAGGCTAAAAATATTCTTCATATTCTGATATTGATTTTTTTTTTTAGATATTTTACGATAGTACGAAGCTCGAACAAATTAACTAGTTAACAAATAAAAGATGGAAACATGAAAATAATATTTGAATGAATATAAGGGGTAGGATTACATGGGAAAAGGGTAGATGAACAAGAAAAACTACAAAAAAGAAGATAAAATGAATTATTTTTAAGGAAAAAAGGAATTAGGGTTTAGGTAATGAGAGCATGATCAGATAAAAAACTTCTTTTTGTTGCTTCTTCTTTGTTAAATTCCTAAAAATTTTGGATACAAAAGTTCTTAAGTATATTTATTAAAACATCTTAGAAAAATTATTGAGATGGAAAGATCAAAATTAAGTATTTACAAACTATCCCTACTTAATTAGGAATGCGTAAAATTTAAAGAAAAAGAAGTGGACTAAAAATATTTTTCCACTTAACCATTTATTAGTAAAAATGTGACTGCATGAGTAGTATTATTTTTTAAATATTTAGGCCTATAGAAAAGGAATCATATTGTTAATCTCACCTTGTGAAGCGCGATCAAATTTATTAATTACTTTATAAAATTGGTGATTCATCTTAAGCAGATTATATTATACTGACTTGCATAGTGTTTCAACAATACCTCGCTCTAATGTACAAATGAAAAAATAATAATTTTCTTCCGGTTATTATATACTCAAATAAAAGAACATAAATTTTTTTATTTGAAAAGAAAAAAAGACGTGGTTGGTACAATAATAAGGTTGAACGTATTAGGAGATGACACGTGGTCAACTTAATAGAGACGGCAGCAATGGAGTAATAGGACCGCAACATGGTCAAAGATAAGCTTTACCCCGTAATCGGTTTAGAAAAATTGGTGATTCTCCTCAACAGTTACACATCAACGCACAAGCTGGTGAAATATATCACACGTCACAAATACTTGTTGTTTTGTGGATATAATGAAGTTCAAAGTTGGCCAATATAATTGCAATATAAGATATAAATTATGTACAAAAACATAGAAGTCAAGATGGACAAACTTTTTTCTTTTTGGAAAAAAAATAAAAGGTTGAGCTGAAAACTGAAAAGCTTCATAGTCACTGAAGCATCAATGCTGAATATCAGATTTCTATCAAATCAAGTCAGAGCCTGTAAGATGGGAATATACCGACACTGATGGAAAAACCAGAGAGACAGTATGGTAAATGACCATTCTAAAATAATCCTGCGAAACTCGTCTATATAAGCTACTTGCATCTATACTAAAAGCAATTTGAGATTGCTTGTATCGACGATGGTAGGAAGTTGAGAGGATGTACAATTGTAATAGATCTTTGATTCTCAAGGGATAATGAATGGCGAAGAAGAAGGTTACTCTGTATCACTTCCTCCAAGCTGAGCATCTTGAATTATTGAATAGCTGCTTCCATCTGGACCCAAGATCTTAAACCTACTTAGAAGGAAGAACCAAAATAACTCAGTAAGCGTTTGGGCAATATTTGGTTGAAGCTGGAAAAATAAAAGAACTTGAAGTCGAAGCTGTAAAGGGGCATTTGGATGATGAGGTTGTGTTTGGAAGAATTTCACTTGGGAAAGACTACTCAAACAAGTTTTTCAATAATTCACTTCAGTATGTGCAAATATTGATGGTCAAACCATTATTTGCAGATAATGAAGTGAAATATTGTGTATGTCCAAACCGCTTGATACATGATTAGACGCCAAACTGAAAGGCCAAAGAAACACTACGATACCTCTCAAGGATGAATTTGCCTTCCTTGTACTTTTGGCTTTTCTCCTGCGCAGCTTCCTGAAATTATTCAATTGCTATTGGTACAACATATCATGGTAACTAGAAAAGAGACGTGAAATAGTGAATAGGAGACGCACATATTTCCACCCCACAATAGAGCCACATCCGACACAGAATATGTCAACAACAGTGTGCATTCCAGTCAGCATCATCCGCTCTTCTTTCTCTCCAAGAGTAACATTCACACTGCAGTGCCAATAAAGGAGCAGACCATAACATACTCTTGCAAGCAGAAAGCATGCTACAGGATACAGTGGCTACACACATTTTCTGCGATTCCGCAAAATAGAACTCAAGAAATGAGTTTCGTTTTTCTATTTGAGACAGGATAAGACATTCTAGTACTTAAAACACTTAGAGCAAAATCCCAGCAGAGAGAAGGAATAATTAAAGTAACGGGAAATATTTACATTAATTTATAAAAATTAAGTTTCCCAAATTTTAAATCTCAACCTTCAAGTGGGCCCCTGCATTAGCATTAATAAAGTTAAGAAAATCCATCTGAAATAGCAGGTTATATTGAACACTTACACTCGATCAAAGAGGTAAGCCTTCCCATGCTTGCATTGGAATGTCTGGAGAAAAGGGTGAAAGGCCGAATTAGGATACATATGCCTGAGGCCGTATATAGCTAATCCACGCCAGAAAAGAATAGCACTATAATCCACAGCCAGTTTCCAAACAGTAGCATGAAGACAACATATGCCAGAATCCAGCAATAGTACCACTCAGGACTATTATACATCCAAATAATTTTATTGAATGCCAAGAAGATCTTCAGGCAACATAGCTATTACAAATTGACTAACTTCAATAACCTTTTCAGGCACATACCTCATGTAGACCTAGCTGTTTAATTGAAATAGAATTGAAAAGGTTAAACTAAGGCCAATAATTCGCTAGGTAGCCTCATCTGAAAAACAACGACAAGAAATTAACCAACCTTGGCTCACGGAACAAATAGTCAACTCCACTAAGGCCGAGTGGTAATGCTTTTATATGAAATAGCAGATCGGCTACGTATAATACAGAGAAAAAGAAAAGGAGGTTGGTACGTATAATGAAGCAGTTTCAGTCTCACTGGACATGTATACTGAAAGCAAGGTCATATTTCATCCATCAGGTACAGTGTATTATAGATTTAAGAACAGATTTTCAGATTGCTCCTTTATTTAGTTGTTACGTCTTGTACACATCAGCCAGAAATTTACATGGGTCTGTCTACTGTGGTACATATGATGAAGTTCCACTAATAGCAAGAATAGAACACGTAATTTAATGGAAGCAATGATAAATAAATACAAATAGAAAAGGAAAGGGAGGAAATAATAAATCTTAAAATGAGTAGGACATACTACAGCAAGCATAGTTCAGACCAAAATTTTCTTTTGAAGGATACAGAACAAGGACAGAATAGCGGTATTGTCAAAAAAAGTCTAGCAATTCGTAACACACTGAAAGTCCAGATCACAACCCCTATGGTGCAAACTATGACATATTAGTGTGCAAACACTCGTGATTCTGGACAAAAAACACGGAAAAGTAATAACTGTCAATTTAGTCTGACTGAAAAAACGGTCATTTATAGAAAGCAACAATCTGCAGCATATGCTAGACAAACTAGACTAGGAGATAACAAATCTTCTGCAGGACACATTAAGCTCAAGTCCATTTTGGACGTTATCAAGCCGGACATATCCCAACAGACTAACTAAACTGAGAGCCAGAATTTCAACCATTGAAAGCTTTATCTCCAAACTCCAGAGAAAAACATTAAACAAGACATCAGTCCAAATTTGACACTACAACACAGATTTCATGTGGGCCACTCAGCTTCCTCTTATATAGCTTTCATCTTCCTTAATGTTTGTTCTACATAAAAGGAATCCAGCTTAATATCATTCACTTCCATCAATCAATTCAGAGTGAAAGAAAGGTATACACAAATAGCACACATATATAGGAGTTTTTGGAATTCAAAGGTAAATAATCCATCTAATATGGCTGTACAGTGCTTGACTGGATATAGAATTTAAGATGTTAACTGGACTTCACATTACATTAATAGTAGAGAAAGATATCAGCTTGTTAGACAAAACATCACTCAAACATTAATATTTGAATAGGTAAATGAATTTGATTTTTCTTTCTCAAAAAAAGGTAAATGAATTTAAATCTTGAAAATTGTGAAAGTTGGAACCTTATCAACAAAAATTGCAATGTTATGTAGAATAATATTATTAGAGCGGTGTCAAACAATTTGGACGTGCCATGTAAATTTGGACAACGGAGATAAACTACTAGGATAGTTAAGACAATTAAGGTCCGCAAGCTGAGTTCTAGGTACACGACCATTAGTACGATAAAGGAAAACACACAATAAAAGAGAAGGAGGCACAATGTACACAATTTCAAACACCGAACAGATAATGGAGAAACCAGAAAGATGGAAGATTATTCCTCCACGAAGCTGACACCCATGCCACGAGAAAAATCAGCACTCTTGAATATTTACAAATAGAGGAGCTTGACAAGTCACACAACAGATATTTGCCACTTGCGAGCAAATTGAAAGGACAATTTCATCAACCACCTAAGAAGGTTGATTACTCAGCAACCTGAAATGCATATTTAAACGGAATACATCCTTCCGTAACTAGATTGAGGGATATCTCAGTAGACATGGAATAAAAGAGTCAATAAAAAAGCAACCAAGAAACATCACTGCTTAATTAAGACATTCCTTGGCTAGAAAACAGAAAAACTTTATCAGATGAAACATAACCTTTAGAAGGAATTTGTCCTATTTTGCACCATCCTCAACCAGCAAGTGATCCAATTCTCTTAGTCTAGCCTAAAACTGAATGTAAAATAAAAGGAGTAGCTTAGAACCCCTCCAAAGCTCAAGGCACTAGGAGACCACAGCCATGGGAGTAGTTAGATACAGCAGACAGGTGAACTAAAGAAGCAGTGGCGGACCAGTACTTCCGACACGGAGCATCAATCTATGTGTTAAAAACTTAAAATTGACTAAAATTGCAACAAATGCTATGTTTGAACCCATAAATTTAAAAATATAATGAGTTTGAATCCATAAAATTTATATCCTGGATCCGTCTCTGTAAGAAGTATTTAAGCACTCACGAAAAAATGAATGCTACTTAGAGGACAGGGATGAGTGCCGCATTTATCACTACTCCCCACACCCTAGAGACCTAAAGATCTCAGAAGTTCATGAGCAACCAAACCCCGCACATCCATATCCATTCCGATCAACAACTAGGAGGTATGGCTGAGTGGCTTAAGGCATTGGTTTGCAAAATCGACATATTAGTCCTTGATGACGGCAGTTTCACACCCTCTGCCTCATTATATAATCCACAGCTTAAAAGTAACAATTTGACTGTTGCACATAAACCAACCAAATGTTGCAAAAATTATAAAAAAAAATCCACCTATATACAAAGTATAGTCAGTTCCAAAACTGGATAAAAGAGGAGGATTACAGTAGGCTGATGGCCGGGTAAAATCAGTCGAACAACAATGAATATGATAATCATCTGAATAACATATGATTGATATAGCCAACCCCAACTAATTTGGTATTTCGACCTAGCCCAAAACGAAAAGGCAGAACATAAATGTTATAATCATTTCCTTCTAGCCTAATATAAATGTCAATGTATAAAGAACACAAAAACCAACAACAACAACAACATACCCAATGTATTCCCACAACAAGAGGGTCTGCAGAGGGCCCCTACCACATGGAAAGAACACAACAACAACAACAATATACCCAGTGTAATTACACAAAATGGGGTCTGGAGAGGGTAGGATGTACGCAAATCTTACCTCTACCTTTGTGGGATAGAGAGGTTGTTTCTAATAGACTCTCAACTTCGATGCAGGATTGTAAGGAAAATAAGATAGCAAAAAATCTAGCTACAAAGCAAATGAAGCAACATATACTAATACACACATAAAGAGTAGGATCTACGCGATACCTAAATAATACTACTAGGAAAAGGAGAAGAGAAGATGAAGAGGCTAACCCTACCTCATGTAAAGAACACATAAACCGAAAAATAAAATTCACAATTTACAAACACAACCCACAAGGTAAAAATCAAATGGAATCACAAGCCCATATGTGTAAAATACTAAAGCACATACACAAGCCTACCATGCGATATATAGATAAACAGAATCATAGACAGAGAGACCTTAGAAATAACGTGACCAGCAAGACCAAAATGGGTGTGACAGTGCTTGCATCTATAGATGTTGCCTTCAAGAGTGATTACAAATAGCCTACCCATCCTCTTCAACGATCAAACTACACCTTTCAAAAACACATAAAACATATTAGTTTTTTTTATGAGCAAAATCAAGAAAACCCCTGATCGAAAATAAAATCGATCGAAACAAGAGTGACCCAGTATAATACAATGCATAAAAATACTAACCCCTAAATTTGCAGTATAGAACAAGTGATCTACCAAAACGGTTGAGCCATGTGTTTGTTGTTCACGTATTTATACTAGTGAGGAATTTTTTTTTTATAAAACCAATAGGAATTTAAGTCATCGGTAGAAAGCAATGATGAGTGGAGAAGTGACGGAAGAATTGGACTAATAAAGAATTATATAAGACGGCGAGAAGTAGACAAAGCTAGTTGTTACGGCGGCGAAAACGATATCTTTTGAATGTCTGTATGTGTAATTAGAGGAAAAAGACGGGATAAAAAGTTGTACAGACTAGCCAAGGTGAGGGAGAGGAGGACACATGACTTGGATCACGTGAGGTGCATCAAGGACGAGGACGGTAAAGTACTGGTGAAGGGCGCGCATATTAGACGGCGTTGACAGTCTTACTTCCATAAAATCTTGAACGAAGAATGAGATAAATACATTGTGCTGGGAGATCTGAAGCAATCCAGAAGGTAACGGGATTTTGGATATTGTAGAAGTATTAAGGTTGTGTAGGTTAGGGGTGTTGTTCGCACCGGGCCTGATGAGATCCAGTTGAGTTTTGGAGGAGCGTAGGCAGGGCATGTTTGGAGTGGCTGACTGAGTTGTTTAATGTCATTTTTAAGACGCCAAGAATGTCCGAAGAATGGAGGTGGAGTACAATGATTCCTTTGTACATGAACAAATGTGACATCCATAGTTGCAATAACTATAGGGTATCAAGCTGCTAAGCCACACTATGAAAGTTTGGAAAAGGGTGATGAAGATGAGGGTGAGAAGAGGTGTGTCTACTTCCGAGAACCAGTTTGGATTCATGTCGGGGCACTCGACTACAGAAGCCATTCAGCTTTTTAGGAGGTTGGTGGAGCAGTATAGGGAGAGGAAGAGAGACTTACATATGGTTTACATCGACCTCGAGAAGGCATACGACAAAGTCCCTAGGGAGGTTCTATGGAGATGTTTCGAGGTTAGAGGTGTACCTGTTGCGTACACTAAGGGCGATCAAGGATATGTAAGATGGAAACAAGACCAGGGTACGGACAGTAAGAGGAGACTCGGAGCACTTCCCAGTGAGGATGTGGCTGCACCAGGGATCAGCTCTTAGCCCATTCTTATTTACCTTGGTGATGGATAGACTGACGCGACAAATTCAAAGGGAGGTGTCATGGTGTATGTTATTCACAGATGATATAGTCCTGATTGATGAGACTCGCAGTGGAGTGAACGCTAAGCTGGAGGTTTGGAGACAGACTCTGGAGTCTAAAGGGTTCAGGCTGAGTAGGAACAAGATAGAATACTTGGAGTGCAAGTTCAGTAACGACAACGACCGTGAGACAGTCGTGGAGGTGAGGCTTGGTACTCAGGTCATTCCAAAGAAAGGAAGTTTCAAGTATCTCGGGTCTATTATCCAAGGAAATGGAGAGATTGCTGACGATATCACACATCGTATTGGTGTAGGGTGGATGAAATGAAGGCTCACATCTGGAGTCTTGTGCGATAAAAAGGTGCCACAAAAACTTAAAAGCAAGTTCTATAGGGTGGTGGTTAGACCGACTATGTTGTATGGGGTGGAGTGTTGTCCAGTCAAGACTTCGCATATTCAAAAGATAAAAGTTGCGGAGATGAGGATGTTGAGATGGATGTGTGGGCATACAAGGAGGGATATGATTAGAAATTATGATATCTGGGACAGAGTAGGAGTGGCCTCGATAGAGGATAAGATGCAAGAAGTGAGGTTGTAATGGGTCGGGCATGTGCAGATGAGAGGCACAAATGTCCCAATGCGGAGGTGTGAGATGTTGGTTATGGACGAGTTCATGAAGGGTAGAGGTAGGCCGAATAAGTATTGGGGAGAGGTGATTAGACAGGATATGACGCATGTGCAACTTACTGAGGACATGACCTTAGATATGAGGTTGTGAAGGACACATATTAGGATAGAAGGGTAGTAGGCAGTTGAGCGTAGTCCTGCTTACGCTTACATACTGATAGTTGTAGTGTTATTATTGGAGCCCTGCTTAACCTATCATACTAGTATGCACAATAT
Organism: Anisodus acutangulus; assembly: GCA_029783415.1. Lineage (NCBI taxonomy): Eukaryota > Viridiplantae > Streptophyta > Magnoliopsida > Solanales > Solanaceae > Anisodus > Anisodus acutangulus. The sequence goes on from CM056508.1 coordinate 34,668,395, forward strand.
TATTTTTTAGTCCCATGTCCTTTGATTTCTGCTGATGTATGTTCTTTCGTGTACTGTGCTTATCTTATTTACATGCGTTAGTTACTGTTTTATTTTTCATAATGATTTATCATGGCTTATTCACTTTTGTTACTCTCATTGTCATACTGCTTTAAATTTCTTGTCCGGATCTGACTGTTTCTCTTATTTTGCTTGTGCTTATGCTTTGTCTTGAGCCGATGGTCTTTCGAAAATAACCTCTCTACTTACCAAGGTAGATGTAAGGTATTCGTACACTCTATCCTCCCAGACCCCACGTTATGGGACTTCACTGAATATATATATATATATTTTTGCTTTGCTTCTTTAAAATTTGCATGATCATATTTACATTTTACCCCTTTGTCTTCTTATCACCGGTTGCATATTATATGGTAATTTTATCCCTTATCTATGGATAATCTGAAATTTTGATGGACCACTACACTGGATCCTCCTAATTAAGCCGAGCCTCATAGCTGAGTAATTCCAAAAATGGATTTTGTCCGATGGATTTAGCCTTTTACAAGTCACATAAATGTTATATGAGTTTAGTACCGTTAATTTTTGAACATGTTCTATTAGAGAAACTAAAAGCGCTCTACTTTAGCAAAGTTAAAAGTTTAAATATGCTCAGGATTATATTTTAGGGACCAAAATGAACCTACTTCCATATATAAGGGAAAATTTTAGTCCAAAACTCGGAACTTTTTCCTAAAACCCAATAGGAATTGAACTCCTCTTTTTTTTCCTCCTCTTAGTAGCTTTTCTTCTTTACAATTTGCATGATCATATTTACACTTCACCCCTTCATCTTCTTATATTACTCCCACTCGTCCAAATTAGTATATGGTAATTTTAGCTTTGACATTACCCTTACGAAATCACTCACTCCTAAAAAGTAAAAAATGGTTTTACTAAATTATTCTTAACTAAATACTCCTTCCATCCTAAAATACTTATCGCATTTTTTCATTTACACTCCACTTAAGAAAGCATTTATAAGAGCAACATTTTGACTAATTTACCCTCTTAACATATTCTATCATATTATCACACCTCAATAAATATGTAAGTATTTAATTTTATCTTGATTAAATAAAACGATAAGTATTTTGGGACGGAAGGAGTAGTACCAATCTAATATTTTTTTCGTAAAAGTTTACTTATTTAAATAAGGATAAATTTAGGAAAAAAATTAATACCTTTTTCTTTATGTAAAAAATATTTTAGTTTAGATTAAATGTAAAAGTTAAATTCCCAAGTGGATGGTTTTCGATACAACAACAAAAATAACAATCCAGTGCAATCTAGTGTAAACATACGCATACCTTAACTTTACCTTGAGAAGATAGAAAGATTGTTTCAGATAGACTATCGGCTTAAAGAAAGATGGAAAAAAAAACAGTATCAAAAAGCATAAACAACAACAAGATAATAATTCGAAAAAATCTAAGAATTAAGACATTTCAGCAATTTCTTGATCATTGTTGTTTATGTGAGGGTTATTTACGACCTCTAATTATGTAAAAAGATATTTAATAAAAAGGGATCATGCTCAGAGATGATGGTGTTGTTTGAAATTAAATATAGTCAAGATATGAATCAGTGATAATGATATTGTGTTACTCCCATAATCACGGGCGGGTTTACTCTGCGTGAAGGCGTAGGAATTATTCTCTGATTGAACTATAACATAGTTGAAGATACTGTATATAGTAATATCCTTTTACTTGTCTAGTTTATCTTTTTCACTTCTCTTGAAAAAAAAAATTGACTGTCATTACTCCAATATATAAAATGATTACTTAATGTTAAATCTGGCAATATACACACAATATACAAGTGTATATTGCCATATTAAGTGCCACGATTTATGGCCATAATTGGGCTCGGTTTTGTGGCTGTTTTGGTAGTCAAGAATATTGTATATTTGGAATATATATGTGTAGTATATTGTAATGTATTTGTTACCATAATTAGGAATATACACTACCATAATTGTAGAGTAAGAATTATGGTAGAATAAAGTTTTAGAAATAGAATAGGACTAGGATTCTCCTATTTTGTATCTTGTATATATACCTATTCAATTAATGAAAATAATCAAGGGGATTATTTCTTTCATGGTATCAAAAGACTAGATCTAAACAAAAGTTTTTTCCTCAACTTTTGTCTTCCTTGTGGCCGAGACAGCTCCCCCTCGGGTTTCTCTTCCAAAATTCGTCTTCCGCTCTCACAAACACCTCTCTTAAGTTTTCCTTCCTTCTTTGTTCTTCCAATATGTCTAAGAACAATTATCACCCTGCCCTCACGGTGTCCAATATCAAGAGCAGTATCCCTATTGTCCTTGAGATGGAAAACGTCCAATCTGCGACGTGGGCGAAGTTGTTTAAAATTCACGCTATCTCTTATCAAGTTCTTCATCACATCATTCCTCTCGCTAGATCCCTTCCTGCGGAGGATCCTGAGTTATGGATTACACTTGATGCTACCGTTCTCCGGTGGATCTACGCCACTATTTCAGTGGACCTTCTACAGACGATTATTGAGCCGGATACCACGGCTATGGCTGCATGGAATAGATTGCGTGACATATTCCAAGACAACCAACATTCACGTATCGTCACACTCGAGCAGGAATTCTCTCTCGTTCGAATGGACGAATTTCCGAACGTTTCGGCATACTGTAAGAAACTGAAGGAGTTGGCAGATCAACTCCGTAATATTGGCGCACCAATAACAAATAATCGTCTAGTTCTATAGTTGGTTGCCGGTATTTCGGAGGCCTATAATGGTGTTGGAACTCTCCTTCGCCAAATCAATCCTCTTCCCGACTTCTATCAAGCCCGCTCCATGCTTACGTTGGAAGAAGCCGATTTGGCAAAAAAGACGGCTACCGGAGCAAGCCCAGTCGTCATGGTGGCATCCTCTCCTAGTTCTTCGAGTTTTGTGAATAATTCGGGCCAAAACCATAATAATGGTAGCGGCAAGAATAATCACAAAAATAATAACAAAAACCGCGGGGGCAAACGCGGCGGTTCTGGTGGCGGTTCCGGTGGTCAACAAGGAGGCAGTGGGTCCCATCCAGGGTACAGTGGCCCACCACCGCCCTGGGCCCAGCAGTGGGGCCCATGGTAGTGGAACCCATACCATCCAAAGAAGAAGCGATTTCGGTGGCTGGCTGGTCGCAACGCCCAGCCCAACAAATGGGCGCCCATCGGCGGCGGCTCAAAGGTAGCAACAGCAGCTACGGCCCAGCTACACCACGGACAGGAGTTCTTGGGCCCCGACCTCCGCAAGCCCATCATGCAGCAGGCCCCACTCAAACCGATATCGAGGCCGCAATGCACACACTGGGTTATCTCAACCGGACCCAAATTGGTATATGGACACCGGTGCCACTACTCACATGACTTCCGAATCAGGCACTCTCTCATCTTATTCCAATTTGAGCACCCCTCGGGGGATAATTGTTGGTAATGGCAGTTCTATTCCAATTCTAGGGTATGGTCAGAAAATGTTGTCTCCACCCAATCCACAACTCCTCTTGAAAAATACTTTACAAGCTCCTAAATTAATTAAAAATTTAGTGTCTGTCCGAAAATTCACAAATGACAATTTTGTTTCTGTTGAATTTGATCCTTTCGATTTCTCTGTGAAGGATTTCAAGACGGGGAGTCATCTCATGAGGTGTGATAGTAGGGGGGATCTGTATCCTATCATGCCCGATTTCAGTCCATCGAGTCCAAATTGCCGCCGCCTTTGCGACCATCTCTCCTTCCATGTGGTATGCTCGCCTGGGTCATCCGAGATCTTCTATTTTATCAGTTTTAGATAAAAATAGCTTTATTTGTTGTAAGGGTACGAGTCGTACTCCAATTTATCAGTCTTGTTCATTAGGAAAAATTATTAAGTTGTCATTTGTAGACTCTAATTCTCATACTTCTATGCCATTTGACATTATTCATAGTGACTTATGGACATCTCCTGTTCTTAGTTCATTGGGTCATCGCTATTATGTTCTTTTTTTAGATGATTATTCTAGATTTTTGTGGACGTTTTCAATTGCGACTAAATCACAAGTGTTTTCCGTCTTCATCAAATTTAGAGCGTTCATTCGTACTCAATTCGAAAGAGAAATAAAATATATTCAATGTGATAATGGGAACGAGTATGACAATAGGGAGTTTCGAGAATTTTATGCTAATAATGGGATAAATTTTCATTTTTTGTGTCCTCATACGTCTTCACAAAATGGGAAAGTCAAACGTAAAATTCGTTCCATAAATAACATTGTCCGAACTCTCTTAATCCATGCCTCCATACCTCCATACCTCCATATTTTTGGCATCATGCTCTACAAATGGCCACATATCTTCTTAACATAATTTCTTCTAAAGGACTGGCATATTCCCCCCCTCAAAATCCTATCTAATAAGGACCCCTCGTATTCTCATCTTCGGATTTTTGGGTGCTTGTGTTATCCGTTATTCCCATCCACCACAATTAACAAACTTCAGGCTCGGTCTACCCCGTGTGTATTTTTGGGTTATCTGTCGAATCATCGTGGTTATAAGTGTTTTGATTTATCCTCCAAGAAAATCATAATTAATCGCCATGTCATTTTTGATGAAACTCAATTCCCTTTTACGAAAGTTCATACTCCCGAGCCTAAGTCGTATAATTTTTTGGATGACCAAATATCCCCGTTTATTATTCAGAATTTTTCGAACATCTCCCGCACCCAAAATCCTCCAGCGGACCCACTGCCCGTTGGACCCACAGTACCGCCTAGCCTAGCAAATCCAGTGACTGGAACAGTTCCAGCAATTGGGCCAGTCTAGCCCAATTCTGGAACTGCTCCAGAAGAGGCTTCTAGTTACCGATTTGGGCCAGCAGGCAGTAGGCCTGCTGGCCAGTCCGTCCTGAGCCTAGAAAATTCCCAAAATTCCCTCAATTCCTCCTCGAGTCATAGACCGGTCACTCGAAGTTAGTGGGGTATTTTTACACCTAAAAGACATTTTAATTTACATTCTGATGTCTCTAAATCCCCCTTGCCCCGCAATCATGTGTCCGGATTAAATGACCCTAATTGGAAAATTGCTATGACTGATGAATATAATGCTCTTATTGATAATAAGACGTGGGAGTTGGTGCCCCGTCCATATGGTATTAATGTTATCAGGTCTATGTGGATTTTTGCTCATAAGGAGAATTCAGATGGGTCATTTGCTTGACATAAGGCGCGACTTGTGGGCGATGGTAAGACTTAGCAGGTTGAAATTGATTGTGGTGAGACGTTTAGTCCGGTGGTCAAACCGGCTACCATTCGCACTATGCTTAGCTTGGCTCTTTCAAAGACTTGGCCAATTCATCAGTTGGATGTCAAGAATGCTTTCCTACATGGTGATCTCAAGGAAACAGTCTATATGCATCAGCCGTTGGGTTTCAGGGATCCCAACCGCCCTCATCATGTCTGTTTGTTGAAGAAGTCATTATATGGGCTTAAGCAGTCTTCACGGGCCTGGTATACACGATTTACTGACTTTGTTTCGACTATTGGGTTTACTCACAGCAGGTCAGATAATTCATTGTTCATCTACCGCCGTGGTTCGTCATTGGCCTATATGCTGTTGTATGTGGATGATATCATCTTGACTGCCTCCTCCGATGCTTTGCGCCAGTCTATCATGGCCATGCTCAGTTCTGAGTTCGCTATGAAAGACTTAGGACCCTTGAGTTATTTTTTGGGGATTGCTGTCAAACGTCACTCAGGTGGTCTGTTTTTGTCTCAACGGAAGTATGCTGCTGAGATCATCGAGAGGGCTGGGATGTCATCCTGTAAGTCCACTTCTACTCCAGTTGATGCAAAACCCAAGCTTAGTGCCGCGGCAGGTGCACCATACGAGGACCCGACCCGCTATCGCAGTCTTGCAGGGGAACTCCAGTATCTTACATTTACCAGATCGGATATTACGTATGCTGTTCAGCAGGTGTGTTTATTCATGCATGATCCTAGATTTGAGCACATGAATGCAATCAAACGCATCATTCGGTATATTCAGGGGACACTGGACTATGGGTTGCACCTGTATCCTTCTTCTACATCCACACTGGTCTCATACACAGATGCGGATTGGGGTGGTTGTTCGGACACAGACGGTCTACATCAGGATATTGTATGTTCCTTGGCAACAACTTGGTCTCCTGGCCTGCAAAGCGTGAGGCGACTCTATCCCGCTCAAGTGCAGAGGCAAAATATCGAGGGGTAGCTAATGTGGTCTCAGAATCGTGTTGGTTACGTAATTTGCTGTTGGAACTACATTGCCCCATTCAGAAGGCGACCTTAGTATATTGTGATAATTTTAGTGCCATCTACCTCTCAGGTAATCCGGTTCAGCACCAACGCACAAAACATATCGAAATGGACATTCACTTTGTCCGTGAAAAGGTTGCTCGGGGGCAGGTATACGTATGTCATGTCCCATCAAGATATCAAGTTGCAGACATCTTTACAAAGGGTCTTCCCTCGGTACTCTTTGAAGATTTTAGGGACAGTCTCAGCGTTCGAAGACCGCCCGCTATGTCTGCGGGGGTGTGTTAAATATGGCAATATACACACAATATACAAGTGTATATTGCCATATTAAGTGCCACAATTTATGGCCATTATTGGGCTCGATTTTGTGGCTGTTTTGGTAGTCAAGAATATTGTATATTTAAAAAATATATGTGTAGTATATTGTAATGTATTTATTACCATAATTAGGAATATACACTACCATAATTGTAGAGTAAGAATTATGGTAGAATAAGGTTTTAGAAATAGAATAGGAATAGGATTCTCCTATTTTGTATCTTGTATATATACCTATTCAAATAATGAAAATAATCAAGGGGATTATTTCTCACTTAATGATAAGGATAAAATTAAAAAATTACTAAAATAAACAAAAAAAATAATCTATTTTATGCGTACTGGAAAGATAAAAGGGAACGAAGGAAGTAGCAAATCACGAAAACATGAATTATTTCTTATAAATTTTATCCAATATATCGTTACATAACCAAGTCTCAAGAGATCTCATTTTTTCCTATTGGATGTTATTTATCAAATTTTAATTTTCAAAACATAGCGGTCAATGAAGTGAGTTGAGAATCATCGGGTCTCAGGTTCAATTCTAAAAGATACAAAAACATGATTTCTTCCCATTCGTCTTGGGCACTTAGCCGACAGAGTTATCTGATACCTATTGCTAGGGAGAGGTAGCAGGTATCTAATGTTATTAGTTAAAGGTATGCGCAAGCTGGTCTGAATATCACAATTATTAAAAAAGGTAATTTAATAAACACTTGATTAATATTATCTTAAAGGGTGTGCAAAATATATATGTATACGGTGAAAACCGGCACCACACATGACATAGTTTAAATATGAGATCGAATGGAGTAGCAACGTTGTGCACCGAATGTGGGATACCCCAGGGTGAGTCCGGGTGAACGAGCAAGACCGGGAAAAGACTGAATCAAGTGACACCGGGTAGGCGACCGAAGGAGCTTGATGCATACCCGTTCCGGATTTGACGCCAATCATTACTCTTTGGTCATTAAGTGATTGTTATTGTTATTTAATTACCTTTAATTAGAGAATGATTCTCAGGCATAAATGTCTTGTATTGATAGTTATAAAATGAGCACAACATTCATGTTGGAAGGGCATCTGATTCTCATTTTTACTTACTTTCACGATTTCATTATAATCACAACTATAAAAGCTCTCAACATTGACTCGGGCTCGAAGCAATTTAGCTAAGGACCGGACCAAGTTCATTGACTAATCTCAATCAATATCACACATGTTCAGACTAATCTTTCAACTTATTATTTTTATTTATTTACTTATTGCTAATTATCTATTACACTTACTTACAAATTAATCCACATATCCTTAAAATCACTTACAAATTTAACTGTACCTTTTTTGGGGTAAACAGTTCGGTGCCCACCATGGGGCTAAAGATAATAGTGGTGATTTGTTCAAACTCAAATTTCACTTGTTTCTTTCGAGATTTTGTGATTTCAGGTTAATTCTAAGCACTATAGAATGTCAAGTGACATCTGTTGACACCCAATTTTGTCCCGTCTTTTCCAATTTATTTGCAGTTTTAAATATTTTTAGCACCTCAAAATAATTTTAAATCTATATACATACATGCGTATATATATATGTGTATATATCTCATTATTATTATTATTCACATTTTTTATATCATTTGCATTTTATAATAATCAGTTTTATCCATAATATTCTGTGTTATTTTATTTTTCGCAAAATGGCATCGCATTTCTTTTTTTTTTATTTAAGCATTAAACATTTCACAAATATTATATTTTTTATTATTTATCACGTCGTTATGTTATTTTAAATAATTCACATCTTTTACAAAAAACAAAAATAATATTTTAATATTAAACCCCTTTTATATTTTTAAACCCATAACCCATTTTTTTTATTTTTTCTAACCCAAAACAATTTCTAACCCATTTCATTTTCCCAACCCAGTACAAATTCTACCCAAACAAACAAGCCCAAACTCCCCAATTAAATTCCCTTATACCCAAACCCACAAAACAAAATCCCAAAACTTTTCCAAGCCCACTCGGCCCCCCCACCTTCCAAGTCTACCCCCCACAATCCCATTTAAACCAAACCCACAAAATAAACTCCAGGCCCAATCGGCCGACCCACAAGCCCAATCCCCAAATTAAAACAACCCAGCCCACACCCGACTGACCCGACCCGACCCAACCTGCCTTCCCCTCTCTTTAATCCCCAAACCAAATAAAAAAAAATCAGAAAACCTAAACCCTACCCCCCTGAACCGGCGCCGCACCCTACACCCCTGCCCCCTACGTCGCCGCACCCCTACCCCCGTCACTTCACCACTACCACCACCCTACCCTGACACCGCCGAATACATGCCCCAAGAAATCGCGCCCCAAAAAATCAGTTTTGGTCCCCCCTTTATTTTGAAATTTGAATTCGTTTTAAGAGGGGGGGTATGAGGGGTTTGAACGTTGGGGTGAGTACCTATAAATATCCCCCTTGTTCTTCATTTAAGGAGGTTCGAAAATCCGTCTTTGGGGGAGGTCCGAAAATCTGTCTTTGAAGGGGTTTCTTAGAATTTTCGGGTCATTTTTAGGTCCGAAATTTAAGAAATTCGAAACTCATAAGAACATTTCTTTATTCTTTCATGTGTTCTTCAATCCAAAAATTCGAAATATAGTTTGAAATTATTGGTTTGTGGTGTTAAGGAAATCTGGAATTTCTGTTTGCTTCTGACCGTTTTCGGATTCCGGGTCGGGCCACATTCCGGGTCGGGTCACATTCCGAGTTGGGTCAAACATCAGAAACAAAATTACAAAAGCAGCATCCTAAAAATCAAAATTCCAAAATCGCAAAAATCAGAATTCCAAAATAACATCTCCGAGCGGATTCGACAACTCGAAACACGCCTCGGTTCGCTGCCCGGTGAAGGTCAGTAAATATATCTCCTCTCAATTTTGTTTTCTACATTTTTGTGCTTTTTTTTGTGTGTTAATTATATAGGAGTTTGGCTGTTTATGGGCTATTTGAGTACGAGGGATTTATGAACCTGTTTGGTTAACTGTTTGGTGCTTAGATAATGCTTTGTTAAGTTCACGTTAATATGATGGGATGTATATGTTGTTTTAAGTACTTGTCTAGCAAGATTATTATTTAGGCTACTTGCATGATCAGTCCGTAAACTCTAATTCCTCTCAATTTTATTTTGATTCATTGTCTGCTGTGTAATTTGTTAGTTTCTGTCTAAATTTGAGTATGTTTAGCCTATGTTAGTTCAAATATGTGTTATGTGTGATGCTAGTTTAAAGCTCGAATTAATAAGTGTTATTCAATTTATAGTATGATACTTGTCTAAAATCGGGTATTTAGGAAGTATGTGTTGGATTAAATATGTATGGACTTAATGGTGACAGTTTTGGTAAGATCTAATGAATTTTGGCCACCTCTCTATGTCTACATATCTATTGAATTGATGGCACACCTGCCTTGTCTGTTAAAATGCCTCTATATTAACATGTAAGTCTCCTAAGTTATCAAGTGTCACGCCTATTTGTTGAGATATTTAAATGACATTTGCATTAGTGCCTTATATTTAATGAATCAGTTTACATCATGCTAAGTTATAACCCTTGGTGCATTTTACTCTTGGTTTGCAATCATGATCATGTAGTAGTATGCATAAAGTATAATTTGGTGCTGAAATTGTTCAAGTGTATAGAAGGTTTTGGAGTATGATTTGAATGGGTATCACTTGGGGATAAAAGGCCTTTGCTTCTTGTTGAGTTATGCACACATGTCCAAACTGCCTACGAGGAGTATGTGTTTATTTTGCCTTGGTCTCTAAATTGGTTCATGTGAGCATGCATATTTCCATGTTGTCAAGTTTTAGTGGTTTGTGTATGATCAATATGTCATTGTTAAGATTCAGATTCAAACTTATATGATGTATGTATGTGTTTGTTTAAGTAGGTTTCATAACATGAATGTTAGTTCGGTAGTTTAGATTATTTGGAAGATCATGTCTAGCCTAGAAAAGCTTGAATATATGATTGTGCCTGATTTTAAGCCATCTAAGCCTCATATTAAGCAATGGCAAGGCTATAGTGATTGTGTGAGTGTGCTTGGATGCTTCAGTGACCTGTTTATGTGATTCCTATGGTTTAAGACAAGCGATGAATCATGTATGTTCCTATTAAAGTTTCTTGAGTTCAGTCCAGCCTGCTCCAGATATGATTCAGGTTGTTAGATGATTAGGTTTTGTTAACATAGGTCTTCTTAAGTGGTCATGTTAACTATGACGTGCCTAGAATGATTAACTTATGATTGCATGTCCTTAATGCTTGTGGTTCTGCATACTTAAGATGTTGTTTCCACATGACCATGTAAATCTCTGTTGTTTATCTTGTTTATTGCCGAATGTTTTCTTTCATAGTTGCCTTGTCAGAACTGTCTTATTATCTTATTATGCTGGTTGAAAACGAAGACAAGCTTCGGGTTGGGTTTAGCCTTCTTCGATAGCCTGACATGCCTAAGGTTCAAGAAGCCTTTTGAATCTTGTTGCGGCATCGAAAATGAATGGTGGTAGCCCCCTTGGTCTTCTTATCCTTTCAAATTTGAGGTTTAGTGTGATTTGTTTTTTTTACGTTTACCTTCCCCTTTATGTCTTTGCTGTGCTACCAATAGTTGTGGTATCCAACTGCACCTTGAGATTCTGGATATATGTCATCTTTAAATAGTTCTAGTTATGGGTTTTGTTGCATTTTGGCTGCTGATTCTGAGATCGCCCTTGTCGCAATACTTGGGCCGATCATCGCACTTTTGAGCCATTATTCGCTGCTGCGTTTGCCACGCACACCGCCGTAATCTGGACCATTTACACTTCTTTTCGGAAGCATTTCTCGCTGCATTTTGAGCTCATTTGGTGTCTTATCACCGCTGTATTTTTAGCACAATTCTTGCTGTTTTCTTGGCTAAAATCCTCGCTACTTTAGGGTGCTTTCGGACAGCCCATCGCTTCTGCGTTTCACCCACTACTCATCGTTATTTTTAAACCCATTTGTCTTGTTTCTTGGCTGAAAACAGTTGCTTTAACACCGCTTTTTCTGTTTGATTCTTTGCCGGCTTGATTACTATTTCTTGTTTTTACCGTTTTTACTGCTTTAAAATAAACACCGCACCTTTCAGACATTGCTTTCCTGTTTCAGTCCACTGTTTCAGCATTCAAATATCCGTTTTACTATTTTTTACTGTTTTAAACTAAACACCGCGTCTTTTTCGGAAATTATTTTACGCTTCTTGTTTCACCGTGCATTCTTTGTTGTTTACTGTTTCATTTTAATTTTACTGATTTGAACACGATACTACACTGGCCGATGAAAAATATCCGTCGATTTTGAGGCCTCCACGGTTGTAAAGACGGAAAAAATATAACTTATGGGCAATGATGAAGCTTAAACCTTTTTCCAAGATCAACATGTTTAGTAGGCGAGGTGACTAAAATAACCAACAAGTTATATATTCGCAGCCACGACGTGATTATAGTGATCTTTTCTATTTCACCCAAGAGACCAACACGTTTAGTAGGCGAGGCAATCAAAATAACCACATTAGTCATATGTTTGCAGCCACGACGTGATTGTAATGTTCTTTTCAAAATTTAAGTCTGAGCCCTCCGTGATCAAAACATTCACTGTTTTGAATGCGGATATGGAGTTATTTGTATTTAAGTGTTTCTAACCGTTTGTTTTTGACAGCTTGCAGGGATTAAAGTAAATAACGACGAATTATTCCTCGGAGTTTATTTATTTTATTTCTTTCTTTAATTCAGCTTTTATCCCGCTTTGTATTGTGATATTATTTATCGCACTTATGTAACTATTGAAATGCTTAGAATAGGCAAACTTAGGATTAATTCATAGGGTAGTTTAAGATTTGAAACCCGTCGCTAGCTTATTTATTTGTAGGTTCGGTTGAATTCAAACTTAGAAATTTTTCGCTAATTTATTTATTTTAGGCTCGTCATGCATATTTAAAATTTTCAAAACAAACTTTGATCATTTTCTATTCATTTTATTAATTGTACAACTAAAAAATGATTTTCAAAATTACTCCTTTGGCATTACAAATGAATTGCTTTTCTCCTTATTATTGTCACAAAATGCATACATGTACAAAAATGCATCTATTTCATTAATTATTTGCAAACATCTTTTAACTTCATGCTTCAAACATGCATTTTTCTAGCAATAATTAACCTGAGTTTGACCGGATAACCGCAAGTTAGCGGATCTTAAAGGATGCCTAACCCCTTCCCTTTAGGATAATAAAGAACCCTTACCTAGAATCTCATTAGTTTCGCAGACCATTAAAATCGGAGTTACATTGCAGCATTTAGTTTAATATTTAGGTGTCCTAATTCACCGTAAAAAATAATTAGGTGCCGACTCCTCAACCCTTTTTACTCAGGAATCACCGGACACGTTCGCGCTCCGCTTTGACCCGAGCAAGGTCGAAAAACGGGCGCGACAACATCCAAGTAAGCCATCATGATGAGAGAAACAACGACACTCCACCCGTTGATCCGTTAAACGACGTTCCATAAATGGTGTTCCGCCTGTTGATCCACCAAATGGCGTTCCGCCTCCTAATCCAATAAATGATAACAACCCCGTGATTTCACCTCGGGAGTCTAGAAGGTCACGTTAGAAAAGACCGGAAGACGGGAAAGAAGAAATAAATTTAACTCAGATCTTCTATATGCTGAATGGGTAGCAGGAGGATATAACTCAATTGTAAAAGAAAAGCAGCAGAGCAAGTGCGGCGAATGAACCTCGTCTAGTCCGCAATGATGATCCGGGCCGGAAGGAGGATCGAGTCGATGTGAATGTCAATGGTTCGGGGACTAATGAGTCCTCGGAGGTCTTGAAGATGCTCGAGGCATTAACTAAGAGAATTGACACCAACAAAAAGAAGGTTGAAACCTACAATTCACGGGTAGACCAAATTCCTGGGACTCTTCCGATCTTAAAGGTACCGGACTCTAAGCGATACATCGAGTTGCCGTTCCCACCAAGTCCAGCACCGAAGTTAATTCCGAAGAAGTTAATTCCACAGGCCCATTAGGCAGTGGCCCCCACTTCTACCTACATCGAAGCCGTAATGCACACGATTGGTTTAAATCCTCCGGACCCAAATTGGTATATGGACACCGGTGCCACTACCCACATGACATTCTATTCAGGTATGCTCTCGTCTTATTCCAATTTGAGCAACCCTCGTGGCATAATTGTTGGTAATGGTAATTCTATTCCAATTCGTGGTTATGGTCATAAAACTTTGTCTCCCCCCCAATCCACCCATTATCTTGAACAATACACTACATGCCCCCAAATTGATTAAAAACTTAGTGTATGTCCGTAAATTCACCACTGACAATTTCGTTTATATTGAATTTGATCAATTTAGTTTCTCTGTGAAGGATTTCAAGACGGGGAGTCCTCTCATGAGGTGTGATAGTAGGGGAGATCTTTATCCTATTACGCCAAGTTTCGGTCTATCGAGTCAAGTCTTGCCGTCAGCGTTTGCAACCCTTGCTCCTTCCTTGTGGCATGTTCGTCTTGGTCATCCGGGGTCGTCTATTTTGTCTTCCTTAGATAAAAATAATTTTATTTCATATAAGAGTACGCGTAGTACTCCGAATTGTCATTCTTGTTCCTTAGGAAAAAATGTTAGATTGCCGTTTGTACACTCTAATTCTCATACTTTAATGCCATTTGATATTATTCATAGCGACTTATAGACATCTCCTGTTCTTACTTCTTTGGGTCATCGGTATTATGTTCTCTTTTTGGATGATTATTCTAAATTTTTATGGACTTTTCCGATAGCGAAAAAATCTCAAGTTTTTTCCATCTTCTTAAAATTTATAGATTTCATTAGAACTCAATTCGAACGAGAAATAAAAAAATATTCAATGTGACAATGGCAGAGAATATGACAATGGAGTATTTCGGGAATTTTGTGCAACTAATGGGATCAATTTTTATTTTTCTTGCCCTCATACGTCTTCACAAAATGGAAAAACCGAACGCAAAATTCGTACCATTAATAACATTGTCTGAACATTATTGATTCATGCTTCCGTACCCCCATCTTTTTGGCATCATGCTCTACAAATTGCCACATATCTCCTTAACATTCTTCCTTCCAACGGTTTGACATATTATTCCCCTCTTCAAATTTTATATAATAAGACTCATTCGTATTCACATCTCCGGGTCTTTAGGTGCTTATGTTATCCATTATTTTCGTCCACCACAATTAACAAACTTCAGGCTCGGTCTACCCCGTATGTGTTTTTGGGCTATCCATCTAATCATCGTGGTTACAAATGCTTTGATTTGCCATCTAATAAAATCATCATTAGTCGCCATGTAATTTTTGATGAATCTCAATTTCCATTTGCTAAGGTTAGTAATCACGTGCCTAGTTCGTATAATTTTTTGGATGATGGTATATCCACGTATATTACTCACTATTTTTCGGACATGTCCCGCACTCCAAATCCGCCAGCGGGCCCACTGGTTCTACAGTCCCGATTCCACCCTCATTTTCCAATTCTGGACTTGGGCCAGGTTCTGCCCCAGTTTGCATAACTGGACCAGTTGCTGAGTCCAATCCAGAATCTGGGCCAGTCTTGGCGTCAAGTTCTATTTCCGAGTCCAGATCGGGGCCAGCAGGCCCACTACATGCTGGTCGGTCCTTTCCGAGTCCAGAAAATTCCCAAAATCTGTCCAATTCTTCCCCGAGTCATTAATCAGTCACCCGTAGTCAACGGGGTATTTTCAAACCAAAATGACATTTTAATTTACATTCTAATGTGCTTAAATCACCCTTACCCCATAATCATGCATCTGCGCTAAATGACCCAAATTGGAAAATTGCTATGACTGATGAATATAATGCTCTTATTGATAATAAGACATGGGAGTTGGTGCCCCGTCCATATGGTATTAATATTATTAGGTCTATGTGGATTTTTGCTCATAAGAAAAATTCAGATGGTTCATTTGCACGGCATAAGGTGCGACTTGTGGGTGATGGTAAGACTCAGCAGGTTGGTGTAGATTGTGGTGAGACGTTTAGTCTGGTGGTCAAGCCGGCTACCATTTGCACTGTGCTCAGCTTGACTCTTTCGAAAGCATGGCCCATTCATCAGTTAGATGTGAAGAATGTTTTCCTACATGGTGATCTCAAGGAAATAGTCTATATGCATCAGCCTTTGGGGTTTAGGGATCCCAAATATCCTCATCATGTATGTTTGTTGAAGAGGTCCTTATATGGGCTTAAGCAGTCTCCACGGGCTTGGTATAAGAGGTTTGCCGACTATGTTTCGACTATTGGATTCACTCACATCAGGTCGGATAATTCCTTGTTCATATATCGTCGTGGTTTGTCCTTGGCTTATATACTATTATATGTGGATGTTATTATTTTGACTGCCTCTTCCGATGCCTTACGCCAGTCTATCATGACAATGCTCAGCTCTGAGTTTGCTATGAAAGACTTAGGGCCCTTGAGTTATTTTTTAGGGATTGATGTTACTCGTCATGCCGGTGGATTGTTCTTATCACAAAGGAAGTATGCAGCCGAGATCATTGAGAGGGCTGGGATATCATCCTGTAAGTCCACTTCTACTCCAGTTGATACTAAACCCAAATTGGGTGCTACGGCCGGCGATCCATACGAGGATCCGGCCCGCTATCGCAGTTTTGCAGGGGCCCTTCAGTATCTCACATTCACGAGACTAGATATTATGTATGCCGTACATCAGGTTTGTTTGTTTATGCATGATCCCAGGGTTGAGCACATGAATGCGCTCAAACGCATCATTCGGTATATTCAGGGTACACTTGACTATGACCTGCATTTATATCCTTCATCGACGTCCACACTTGTCTCGTATACAGATGATGATTGGGGTGGCTGTCCGGACACCAGACGGTCTACGTCTGGCTATTGTATGTTTCTTGGCAATAACTTGTTCTCCTGGTCTGCGAAACGTCAGTCGATTTTGTCCCGCTCTAGTGCCGAGGCCGAGTATCGATGGGTAGCTAATGTGGTCTCGGAATTGTGTTGGTTACGTAATTTGTTGTTAGAGCTTCATTGTCCTATTCAGAAGGCGACCTTGGTTTATTGTGATAATGTTGGTGCCATCTACCTTTCTGGTAATCCGGTTCAGCACCAGCGCACTAAGCATATCGAGATGGACATTGACTTTGTTCGCGAAAAGGTTTTCCGTGGTCAAGTACGCGTCTGTCATGTCCCGTCCAGGTATCAAGTTGCCGACATCTTTACAGGGTTTCCCCTCGATCCTTTTTGATGATTTGAGGGACAATCTCAGCGTTCGAAGACCGCCCGCTATGACTGCGAGGGTGGATTAAATATCCATAGGATATACACGATATACGTGTATATCCTATGTATAATTGGCCTTAGTTTTTGTATATATTTTAGGTAATGTTGTAGTCTCCTAGTTTAGGTAATGTTGTGGTGTAATTAGTATTGTACACTTACCATAATATTTGTATTACCATAATTGTATAGTTAGTATCCAAGTAGAATAAGGTTTTAGGAGTAGAATAAGAATATAATTCTCCTATTATGAAAATATGTAAACTGTATATATACTCTTTCAATTAATGAAAATGATCAAGAGATTATTTCTTTCACTTACGTTTTGGTATACTGCTTTGTCCGTAAATAAACATGTTAAGAGAATTAAGATCGTCATTTGATCTTTATCGTTGAATCTCCAAATGTGCATCTTCAAGTGTTTCTCCGGATTCTCTATATCTCAGTATAACATTGAAATATGCGAGCTAGTGAGACCCTGGTGATGAGACTGAACGATAAACTTAAACTTAGATTGACAATAAGTCTGATATAGCCTTCTCCTTGAAGTGTCAAATGTTACAATTTTTACAAGATGAAGATGAATATAATAATTAATATACGTAAAAACTGTCCTCAACTTTAAGAGAAGAAACCGAAGGTGTCGAAAATGGTGGTGTGAAGTGGGTCACTCAAGTGGGTAGCCCAGTTGTTAAGTGGGCCTTTTCCAGTGGCAGCAGCTTGGACAGCAAAGCCCAAGAAGGCAACCATGGCAAGACGGGCATGCTTGATCTCGGCGAGTTGAAGGGTGGCCTTTTTCTCTGGGTCAGCAGCAAGGCCCAATGGGTCGAAGAATGATCCACCAGGGTAAAGCCTTTTTTCCGGGTCAAGCTCAGCGTTCCTTTGGAATTCGATGTATCCAATCACAAGGACTTCAATCCAGATCAATGTTGTAATGGTGAATGGGAGTGGTTGTCCCAAGTAGGATGATCCCTCAACCAACTCAACCTATGCAAATGTAACAGAGTTTTACCCGATATGTTAGAAACGGTAAGTAACATGTTATAACAAGCTAAACTATACTGATAGCAATAAAATTTCTCATAGTATTTTAATCCTATAAAATAATGTTTTCGTTTACTAGACTGTCTTATCCTATATACATTAATCCAAGAAGCATTGGAACTTCCTTTCATTTATAAAATAGGTGGAAAAGTCACAAAATAGGTGTTCTTTAACTGTACTACATATTTCGAGCTTAAATTGTCCAAATAAAAGGTCTGTTGATCTATTGTTTCTTATATTGCTACAATTTTAAAGGAAAGAGATTTTTGCTTCACTACGTAGAATCTCTAAAAAGTTTGTGCTAGTTGTTTTCTATCTTTTCGCCAAAGTTTGTACTAAATTGACGATGTTCAAATTTATGGACTTATAATCCAACATCTAGATACAGAGTAAATCCAAAACTTTTGAAACTAAGGCAACCATGGGACAATCGAGAAAGAATATCCACAAGCACTATAAGATGTAATTAACCTACACTATTCAGGCATCAAATTTGATCTATATTACGTTCTATCTAAGTCTACTAATATTAAAATTTTGATTAGTATTATTCTACAAGCTTAAAAGAGAAGCAAAAAGTATTTAAAAAACAACCAAACTAGTGACAGAATTGCGCCTATCCAACTAAGAAAAAGAAGAAATTAATTACTATTTTTTTGGTAAATAGAAATTAATATTAAACCATAAACTTCTTGTTCATATGATATGCATTACCACTACTGCGGCTATTACTCTATAAATAACAATTTATACATATTTTAATCTTTACATTACAGATCTATAATTCAAATCGAATGTACTGGGTATACACACAAAAGCTGGTTCTAAAACGTTTCAATTAACATGGAATAAGACTTATGATCCGAAGAAAGTAATGTAATTTGAGTTGAAGTTTTGTGCATTAGTAGTGTATATTCCATCTATTTCATTTTATGAGGCATTAACTGACATTTGTTTTAGGTATAAAATACTATGTCAGAAAAAATGTTTTGAGGCACAAAATATGTTATTATTTTTGAACAAACTCTAAAAGGAAATATCATATAAAATGAAATAAATTATATTTTTTATACTATCAAAGCTAAATTCATGCCTAGTCCCACGTCGGATATAGAATGTAAACATGAATTCCTTATATGCACTTGGGCAATCCTCACCCTACAAGCTAGATTTTGAGGTTGAGTTAGACCCAAAATTCATTCTTTACGAAGTTATTGACCACATTATCCTTCCTACACCGAAGTCCACAGACCCATTTCAATTCTTTGTTCACCGATGTTGAGCCCCAAATTATATTATCCACACTCCAATTAACAAGGTCCGGGCGTGCGGGAAGTGTTAAGAGTCCCAAATCGGATATAGAATAGGAACATGGACCTTTATATGGACTTGGACAATACTCACCCTACAAGCTAGCTTTTGGGGTTGAATTAGGCCCCAAATTCATTTTTTACCATGTCCATTAAGATATAATAAGTAGCTATTCAAATATGTGGTAACTTTAGAAAATAAGACAATCACTTCTGTTTTTCAGTAACCAAATGACACTAATTTTATGTCTACGAGAATAGAATGCATAGAGTTTTTATAGATTCATGCAATATATATCGGAAAAAATGCTATAAGTAGGTAGTACCTTTCCAGCATCTTGCCATGTAATACCAGTGAGCCATTCAACTGTCAATGCACCAAGTGTAGCCAACATAGCCCACCTTCCATGGATCAGCTCACATTCTCTGAACCTTTGAAGCCCAAACACCTCACTGTAAGGCTGGAACGGTGTCGCTTTTACATCAGCAACCTCAGTCCTCGTCCCAATAACATCACCTGCCAAATTCTTAGCCAAATTCTGGTCCAACCCGTCCAAATCGAATTGCAAGTACTCTACGGGTTTCCCCAAACCGAACGGGTCGAATCCGTAGTCACCGACGAGGCTCCCGTCCAAATATTCCGGTGCCTTAGCTCCTGAATATAGGGTGGCAAAATCAGCTCATAAAATCATGATCAACTTATTTTATTAAGGGAATTCAGTCTATTTTGATCTGCTTAATGCAAATTGACCATGAGAAACTTTGCTTTTATAATTTTAAAAAGATATTTTTTATTTTATTCATCTTAATTTATGTGTTACATTTTAAAATTTTAAATTTTAATCATAAATTCTCATAAATTCTGACATAAAATCTATAAGTTTTTTAAAATTAAGATATTTAAAAATTACGTAAAAAGTAATATAAAATTATAATATTTAACAATTTAAAAGACATAAATATATTTTTTTAAAATAGCTTGTTTGACTTTCAAAATTTAAAAATTATCATATAAATTGGAGGGAAGGCGAATAAAGTTAAACTATTCAAACAAATTACTATAAAAAACAAATAAAAAATTTAAAATATAGTAAATATTGAGCGGATTGAGTTATGATATGATTTTTTAACACATTTCAACTCAATTCATTTCGGCTCAAGTAACATTTAGGCAAGTTAACGACGGTTCATTTATTAACTTAGCCCATTTTGACATGCTCAAATTCAGTTCAACTCGTTCATTTGACCCTCTTACCTGGATACCATAAAGGTCTGTCTGGGATTTGCTTTTTTGGAGCTTTTTTGGGAGCGGCTTTTTTGCCAAACCCGAATCGTGCTTGGACTCTACCGGCGCCGGAGTGGATTTCAGGCAGCCGTGTTCCGATGAATGAAGATGTAGCTGCGGCGGTGGCCATGGTGGCTAATGTGAGCTACGTTACGGAAAAATTGAGAAATTGATGTGGTGGAATGTAGAGCCTATACTGATTATATTGGTGAACAAGGTACTGATTTTTGATCTGTGAAGGAAAGGATTTTGGCCGTTGGATGAGAGGATGGATTGATCTGACGGTTGGAAGAGAATAAGGCCTTATCTGATTCTTATCATGACTGATTTTAGGGGGTGTGTTTGAAGGACACGTAGGATTTGAAGTCTTGTGGTTGACATGTAACGTTGGAGATTAGAGTTTAGTGAATATCTTCAATAGTTTTCAATTTATTGGGACCATGTAATAAAAGTTGAGCTATGGGATTGGTGGGCTTCTGATATTCATCTTATTATGATTGATGAGTTGTCAAATACTATGTGGAAAAGAAGAAGAAAAGAAATAGAAAAGGAGACAATTCTTGTCATATGGTTACCTACTTAGCACTATAGCTGGCCAGTGGGCCGGGCTCAGGTCTGGCGGGCCGAATTTGGCGGGGTCGGGGTTGGGGTCGGGGCGAGACGGGCGAAGGGGGCAGGGTCGGGTTCGGCGGGGTCGGATTTGGCGGGACTTGCTCAAGTCCCGTTCCGATCCCGATCCCGTCGGAATCGGGTCGGGGCGGGGTCGGGTCGGGATCGGGGCGGGTTCCGGCGGGTTTTCCTTTTTTTTTTAATAACATATGTATAAAAAAAAAACTCAATAAACAAGACAAGATAGTGTAATAAAAACATCTCAAGGCTGTTTTTGTGCCTCTTATATTATTTAATAGACATGATTTTTTTGTAATACAAATACAATTGTCTAAATTGCAACTTTGTGGTGTTGACGTGTTGTCCAAAAGTTGCAAATTACATAATAAAATTGCAATTAAAAAAATTACATTCTAAAAAAACATGTTCTAATTGCTTGATAATTTCCTGTGGTTCTTCGGTTGGAATTGGTATTTGTTGGTCAAATTGATCCATGTCGCTTCCACTACCTTCGGATAAGATTTCGTTGTAGTTTTCGTCTTCTTCTTTGTTGATCTCCGGTTGACCGCACCTTCTCCGCTCCGCTCGTATCCAATCTATGAATAATACTGCAATTTCCAAGCTGTCTACGGCTAATGAGTGTCTGTGGTCTCCTATTTGATATCTGTAAAAACGCCAGACGCAGCTTTGACGATTGATGACGCTTGAATGTTCAAAACATCTCGGGCCATCATTGAAAGTGTCGGAAAGGTCTTCACATTCCCCCTCCAGTATTTCAGCAAGTCTTCATGTCCATCTTCATTGATAACTTCTTGGTACGGTACAGAACCCTGCAAAACAAAATATTCAACTCGCTAATTTGGTTAGTAGCGGTACTGCCGCACATTCTATTTCTGAGGCTTTCAATATTAGCCGCAGAAACAACATGTCTTTTGTGAGGTTGTGTTGAAGATGAAGAAGATGGTATGGAAGCCGGTAAGTTACTAGCATTTTCTTGTTGGTAAAACATATATATTTTTTTGCATTAGTCTTCTACGCTAGACAACACTTCTTCTTTAGTTTGTTCAATAGGTGGTGGGTGATATAGATTTTTGGGACTTGGATGTGGTAGTACTTCTATACAATCGTAAATAGTTTCAATTAGTAATTTAGTACCGTCTATTTTAATAGTCAGATTTAATACATCACAAATAATATAAATAGTGAGAATAGGAATAAAATATTTTTTTATTTTGATAAACATTTTCTTAATAGCTGCCATATAAGTTAGTTTTTCCATATATTCACTAAGTAATAAAAATATTAGAGTTATATAAAACAACATAGTTGAAATAGTAGGATGATATATATCGGAAAATTCTTTTGTTGCTTGAAAAATTTCTCTAAAAATACAATAAGTTCAGAAACTTTTACCCAATCACTATCTATAATCATATCAGCTGAATTTTGATTATGAGAGTTAAAAAATAAAGTTATAGGTTTTCTATAGTCATAAGCAACAAGTAGTTGCTCGTATAAAGAATTCCACCTAGTGGATACTTCTTCTGGAATTTTTCTATAAGGTAGTCCACAATCGTGACAAGTTTTTTATATTCTTTTCTTCGTTGTACTCTATTACTTTTAAAAATAAAGTTTATAGCAAATTGTATTTTACTAAGAATGTCTTGAAAAAGTGATAGACCATCATTTACAATTAAGTTATATATGGCACGCACATTTTATATGAAAATGATCTGAAAAAGATGGAGTTAAACTATTTTTTAAAATTGTAATAGCGTAATTGTTAGAAGAAGCGTTATCTAATGTAATAGTCATAATTTTATCGGTTATTCCATAATAATGACACACTTGATAAATATTATCTGCAATAAAAGTATCAGTGTGCCTATCATCTATATATCTATACGCTAAGATACATTTTTGCATAGACCATTTATAATCTATCCAATGACAAGTTACCGTTAAATAATCATGACCGTTAGTACTACGACCTATATCAGACGTGATAGATACCTTGCCATTAAAATGATATAATGAATAACGTAAATATTGTTGATATTCATGTGCGAATTTAAATACATCTCTCTTAACAGTTGATCTAGGAAAACCGTTAAAAGCAGGATTATATATATCTCTAATGTAATGAATAAAACCGGGAGATAAAGGAAATGAAAAAGGCAAACCCTCCACAACAACTAATTTTGATATTGCTTCCCTATCTCTATGTTTATTGTATTTAGGGCCTACAATTCCCCCCGTCGTGGGGTTAATTTGACCCTGTACTTGGTCCGGGACAATATGTGAACCTTGTTCCGATGGAGCGGACGTTTGCGCACCCGGTTTTGAAGCCTGGTATTGGGCATACCTAGCTGGATGAGCACTTACTACGTGTCTAATTAAACCCCTCGTCCCACCGTGACCTTTTCCAGTTTTAAATTTTAAAACATTTTACAAATTTTACATCTAGCTACTTGATTCTCTACGTCCCTATAAAAAAATATTCATGCATCTGATTTTAATGGTCGTTTTGCTGGACCTCGTCTCATACTAGGGGGAATAGGAGTCATTTCAGTTGAAGGTGCACTAGTGGGTGTATTGTCATCAACATTAGTGGGTGTATCATCTAGATCATCGTCTAAATTAAAGTCTTATTGAGTTTCAGAAAATAGCTCCTCGTCTAAATCGAATGGTATTGTAGGAAAATGTTGAGTATCAACAAAATCATCATGTGTAGGAATATGATGACTAGAAGAAGTACCCTTGCCCTTAAACATACCTCTTAATCCTTCCATTTTAATTATGATAATAAATAATTAAAGATAATAAAATTAAGTGCGCTAAATAAAATAAACAGACAATAATAATTTAATGAAGGAACAAATGTACCAAACGCCGACGTAACGTCGACGTGTAATCGAGAGGTTGAAAATTGAAACTTTGCTCGATGGAAGATCATCAAGCTAGTTGCCAACTTCACTCCCAATTCCCAAATGAATAAATAAAATTGAATATTTAGTAAACAATGTAGACTTGTAGATAAATATATTGAGAGATTAGAGAGATTGTAGGAAGATTTGTGAGAAAGATGAAGAGAAAATGAGTTATTTATAGTTGGAAAATTGGGTTAAAGTGTAAATATAATAACTTATGGGTTAAAAATAAATATTAAGGGGTAGGGGGGTTGGGGGAGGGGGGGGGGAGGCCAGAAATGGCTGTTGCCCAACGGCCAAATTCTAAAATGGTCGTTGGTGCAACAGTTATATTTGCAAAGGGGGGACTACGGGCGGGATCGGGACGGGCTCGGGGAGGGCTCGGGTCTGGCGGGCCTGGGGCGGGCTCGGAACGGGTCGGGACGAGACATTGTCCCATCTCGGTTCGAGTCCCGCTACCGATTTTTTTTAATACTAATCGGGGTCGGGGTCGGGGCGGTGTCGGATCGGGCTCGGAATGGGGTCGGGTCGGGGTCGGGCCGTCCCGGCCCACTGGCCAGCTTTACTTAGCACTATGATCTCTAACATAATTCTTTGTTGTTTGATCTATTAGCTTGTTGCTTATTTGTTTTCCTTAGGTTCATTTAGAGACAACATTAGGTGATTTTATTAGTATTAACCCAATATAACCAGTACCAAGGAGGATTATAAAAGTAGGAATTTAATTAATCAAATTGATGGGTTAGATCTAAAATTACATATGTTCATAGTTGATCCGTTTTGCAATGTTGCATTATTTTGCACTAGACGGAAGATATAAATTTATAGAAAATGTAAATTTAGAAGGAAAACATTAGAAGAAGTTGAGAGTTGAGTGTTTAACTTTCTAGTATCTTTATCCCACAAAAGCAACAGTTGAATTTGTAAGTGGTTTTAAGGATATGTGAATCGATTTGTAAATAAGTGTAGTAAACATTAGCAATAAGTAAATAAATAAAATAATAAGCAAAAATATTAGCCTGAATCAGTGTGATCTTGATTGAAACTCGTCACGCGAACTGGGTCTGGTCCTTAGCTGAATTGCTTCGGGTCCGAGCCAATAATGAGAGGTTTAACAATTGCAATTACAAAGAAATCGTGCAAGTAAGTAAAATGAGAGTGAGGTGCCCTTCAAACACGAAGGTTGGGCTCCTTTTATAGCTATCAATACAAGATATTTATGCCCGAGAATCATTCTCTAATTAAATGTAATTAAATGAAAATAATGGCCACTTAATGAGCAAAGAGTAACGGCTGGCGCCATATCCGGAATGGGTACGCGCCGAGCCTCTTCGGTCTTCTATCCGTTGTCACCTGGCTTGATCGCTATCCGATCTTGCTCTAACGCTCGGACTCACCCCGGGGTAACCCACATTAAGTACAAAGCGTTAATGCTCCATTCGATCTCATACTTAAATCATGCCACGTGTCGTATCGATTTTCACCGTATACAGATAGTCCCCACACTTTCCGGGATCAAAGTCTACCGAAGAGATGAGAAGTAGAAATGATTCCTTCGGTGTCTTCTCTTGTAAGCTTCCTATCAAATCACTCCAAAATATGCGCGAAAGCGAACCGTTTTAGCTTCTCCACGATCTAACCCATGTCTCATCACTCTTTTGATAAATCTCCTTTAATCCTTCTAGCAATCAACCCTCTTCTCTACTTCAAATCTCCAGACCACCTTGAAATCTTCATACCTTTAAAGCTTCAAATATTCAAACCTTCATCTTCAAACCTTCATATCTTCAACCTTCATACCTTCAACCTTCATATCTTCAATACAATGGCACAAACCACATGTTCTTCTTCAAGGAATTCTTCTCTAGCTCATTCTCCTCCGCCGACCACTGATGAGGCCACCGGCGCCGGTGAATCCTCTTGGGATCAGGCTGCCATTGAGCAGAGCCTTTGACATGCTCCCATCTAATTTTAACTTTGACAGTGAATTCGTCGTTCAAACGGCCTCTATGAAATCCGACCAGAGAGAGAAAGCTAAAAACTGGCCTCCTTCTATCAGTTCCTTCGACCTTGAGACAGTCCGAAAAGACTATGGTTGGACCGATATCTTTGGGATCATTACTCCCTGCCTGAATGAAGACATCACCAGTTTCTGGTCAGGGTATTCCAACGTAGACACCTACCCTTTCACTTTTAAACTTGTCTCTCCAATCGACAACGTGATCCTTGTGATGTACATGACTTACAATATGTGTTTTGCACAAATAGATCCATCTTTTTGGAGGGTCGTAACCTACCTCCGATTCTTGGACAACTTGCTCGATGAGTGTTTCACTTTGGATCATTTGATCCGTTTATTTGTGCCTCAATTCTTTTGTGGCGGGATCGTCCAGTTGTCTAAACGAGGCAAATTTCCAATTATCTCTAGTGTCTATGAGAATCGAGACCGGGGTTGGATGGAGTTCTTTGTTATGGTTCCTACCGCTAAGATTAGCACAGCTAGGTACATGCCCTTCCCGGAGGAGTGGAACATGCACCGTAAGTATCGAAACTTTTCTCTTATCTTTCAATTTAGATGTCCCACTTTTAAATTTCTCCTTCTTATATCTTTTCAGCCGTCCAATGGATTCCATTTCACGTGGACAATATCCATACATGGGTTGAGAAAATAATTAGTACTTATCCGCATAAGAAGCGGATATGGAAAGAACTCTCCGACAAACTTAACTTCCTTTTCTGACTTTGCTATTAGCCTCGTACATTTTTCACCTCTTCCATTTTTGGACTCCTAGGTTTACTGAAGGGTACTTAGACCCCAAGAACCAACCCCTCGGCTGCTCTAACTATTCCTAGTCCGGTACTTGATCTGGCGACATCAGTTCGCCAAATCACCAAGGTACCGAAGAAGAAAAAATCAACCAGATCCAAATCCTTAAAGCCTCCGAAGTCACCTTCGGTTTCCTCAAAGAGGAAAAGAGGCTTAGAGGTGGGTGGCTCCTCCCGAGCTCAAGACATCGACATCTCTCCAAAAGATGTTTGGTAATCAAAGACTCCACCACCACCACTACTCAGGCGGAGGACTCTCCGGCCAAAGTTAAAGAGGAAAACACTGCTACTGAAGCAGTCGATCCAGTTTTGCCGCTAACCAATGTCGTAACTACTCCTACCCCCGCACCACCGACCACAGAGTCAATCATCATTGAAGATGACTATGAAGCCACGGAAGAGGAACCGTTGGCTAAGAAAACCAAAACTTCAACTACTCCTCCTCCAACTCAATCGGCTAAAGCTTTGAGCAAAAGGATTTTGATCGCTTCTTCAATGAAGCCAGCACCTCCGCGACCCCAAAAAAGCGAGTGAGCACCGCCAGGTTTGCTCACCTGGTCATACCTCATGACCAAGTCTACCCGAACTCCTAGGAATCATGCCAGCGCCCGATCTAATCTCGTGAACATCTTCCCGGCCCTAAGTGTAGACCTGAGAAGAATGAAATTTGCCACTATTTCCTTTCCTGAGGACACGAACTTCCTATACCGGCCGGTTGGGATTTCCAACTACATGAGACCCATAATATCAGAGTTCGATAGAGAAAATATGAAGAATGTCTCTTTGCAATATCTCTTCAACGAGGGTATGCATGCCTCCAATCGGGTATGTATATTTCTTGATTTCTTAAGTTAACACTTGTACTAGTTTTCATTTCTAACCTTTATCCAGTTTCCAATTTTGCAGTCATCCATTCTAGTCGGTGAGGGCCTCATCTGATGCATGTATGAAAATGAGCAAAGGGCAACTGGACGTCCAAGAAAAAGAGATCCAGCAACTCAAAGGGCTTATTCAACAGAAAGAGACTTAACTGCAACAGGTCGGTGACTTGCCCATCGTCCGAGCTGAGCTGGACCAGGTTAAAGGTGACTACCTTTAAGCAATGAATGACCTCGAGCTTGTCGCTGAGGAAAACAAAGTTTTTGGCGAGGAGAATGAAAAACTCTTCCAAGACGTCGAAGTCCTCACTCAAGAGCTCGGGGAATAAGAAGAGGTTCAACACTATCAAGCATATAATGTAGACTTCCTTAACGCCGAGATTAATTGATGATTTTTACTAACCTAAGTATGGATTCCACTATTTAGTTACTCTTAGGCTTGAATCTTCTATGTTTATTGAGAAATTGATTATGGATAATCTAGGGGTCATAGGTAAATTGAGGGTTTTGTATTGTATGATGAAATTGACCCATTATTGGACTATTTTAGCAATTTATTAGTAGAATTGAACTCCTAGAACGTCAAATTGCATATTTCACCTTCAAAATGACTGTTTACCCTTATGAGCCAGTTTCCCCTTCTCCCATAATTGATTTGGATTCAAAGGAATAGTCTAGTGCTTTGGGTGTTGTTAGTTTCCATATCTAATGTAGATTTTGATAATGTCTAGACTTTGAGTACTATCATGATATTCGAAAAGGAAAGATTCAAGTGTGATCATTGAGATTCCCGCTCGACATCCAAGTAGGTTACAACTTACCTTTTGGTTAGACTTCGGTTAGCGGAGCATATGTATAGTTGGTCACTATCGGAGAAAGCATGTACGCCTTCAGGTATGAAGTTGGGATGAATTACTTAGATTTGATATTATTAACTGATTGTGGCTTGTTGTCTCTTTGTGATTTATCGGCTTGCTGCCTAGTGTTTGATACTGGACTTGCACTTAGTTGCCATATCGTACTTATGATATAGTTGCCTCTCACTTATCTTGGCATTACTATGGAAATGAGGGAAAGACTTGACTTGATACTAATATTGTGATATGTGTCCATGTGGGGCACGGATGGGATAAATATGATACAATGGCTATTATCATTTGCATTGCATCCATTCCTCATTTCCATGATTCATTGATATTACTGTGATTGGCGTAATGGTGATAAATGAGAAGGAAACATCAGTAATTCTTGTGATATATTCTAGAGCATAGCCATCTCTGAGTTATGTGGGGAATGGCTAGCGGGGTGTTCGATGGTAGAGTCATATCCGGGTTGTGTACAGAATGACTGGTACATGGACTTTGCAGGTCACCCATGGGTCATGACTTCTGGGAGGTAGATATATTCTGCTTGTAGCATGTGTGTACGGAGATTACATTTGGCCATTACATTGCATAATTACTCATCATTACATTCACATATTTCTTAGATTCTGACTTGTTTCTCTATACTTGGGCTGATTATTCTTGGATTGTGATATTACTTGTACTTGATTGCGAGCATGTCTATCTTTCAGTTTCTTCCTGCATATATGTTAGCTAAATGTTGTCGGCCTATAATATCTACTGGTACATAGTGGTTGTACTGATACTACCTTGCTGCATTCTTTTCTGAATGCAGAGTAAGTGACCGGTTCCACATCTACCCCTCAAGACTGATCCTGAGGCCTGCTGCTCAGTTTTTTAGGGTGAGCATGCTAGATGGATCCGCTGCCCAGAGACTCATTCTTATTTACTTGTCTTTATCGCATTCTGAGACATTATTCCATATTTGAGACTTATATATTATACAGACTTGTACTGATTAATAGCTCTTGTAATGTATTTAGACCATTCCTTGGGGTGTATTAGTATTCGTACTTCCGCACTTTTGATATTATGATATAATTTAGACTTATATTTATCTTATTCTATCTACTTTATTATTGATTGATTGTTGGTTAAAGGACGAGTTCGTCTACCAAGGTGGGAATGATAGTTGCCCATACGACTTAGTGATTTGGGTCGTGACATTTGTGATGGAAGATAATGAAAGGATTATCCACAAAGTCTACATGTCATTGCTCTCTAATAGTATCCAAGAAACTTTCATTCTTAATCCTAAAATTAAGAAACTTGAAAGGCTTCTTGATAGGGACAATATTCCCAGCATAATATATTAACAAGGGTGCATGATCTGATCCATTTCTATTTTGATGTTGAATTTCAATGCTAGGATACATCCCCTGTATACTTTGATTTCCAAAGCATCTATCCGACCTTTTGAAAATACAATCCTCTCCACTCTGTCCATTCCACCAAGTATATTTGCTCCATTTAAAACCCAAATCATACACTCCATAATTTTGTATACAAGATTTAAAATCCTGTATTTCACTTGCTCTGACAAGAAGGCCCCATATTTTTTTGTTCAGAAGTTATCACATTAAAATCACCTCTATCATCTATGGATTGGTCAAGCCATCAGCTAAATCTTCTAAACTTTCCCACAAATCAATCCTTTCACCTTGTGTACATTTAGCATATACTACTATGATTATCAAATCTTGTTGTAGCATTTGGCTCCTGAGTTTGATAGTTTAGTGTTGCATATGATCTACAACTACATCCACCTCAAACATCTCATCCACAAAAATCTATATCTTACCAGATAAATTCACCAAAGCAGTAGTCATGTTCAATCTCTTTCTATATTCTTTAATTTTGTCAGGGTCTTGGAATGGTTCTAACAAATAAATAAATCCAAATTGGCATTTAAGATGCATTTTTCTCAATCTTTGAAAAGCCTTCATCTAACCTAATATTCCACAATAGTGCATTCATCAAGAAACATTGGTTTATTCATAGCCCTTCTAGTTTGATATCCAGTTCATGTTGGAACACTTGATTCTTTATGTTTCTTCTTCTTTCCTTTTCCTAGCCCTTTATGATATTTAAGAGAGATATCTCCTTCCCTCATAGCAGCCTGATAGTTTGATTCTAATGATTGCCCATCCATATCCCTGCATGTTTTCTGTTCTTCTTGTCTCATTTTAAGCTTTTCTGGTGCCTTTATTTGTGTAATTATCTGCATGTTCTGCTTATTTTTCTCCTTCTGCCGATTGATATTGTTATTTTCTTTCTCTGCAGGTTCCTCATGTTCTTGTCCAGTGTCCCATTTCATAGAAACATCTCATTGTCCTTCCTTCTGTTGATTGTTCATTCTTCCCTTTGTGAGGTCAGTCTTCTGTTTTGTGCTATTACTTCCCTGATTGTTTTTCTCACCTTGTGTCTTCTTGTTCTGACTGCTACTTGTAGATACTGGTGTTTTGAAACTTTATTGTTTGTTGCTTTTTTGATGCCTTCACCCCTCTCCTTTGTATTCACACTGTCCCCTTCCCTTTGCCTTTTCTTATTTTGACTACTGCCCATGGTTACTGGTGTTTTTATAATCTCATTTTCTCCTGTTTGTATCTGATTTGTATTATTCAAACCTGATGATGAATTGTTTGCCTCTATTTCTTCCTCTTCCTTGTAACCTTCTTCCACTTCCCCTTGATGTTCTGAATGAGAGTCTACCTTGACCATTTCTGTTTGAAGTTCTACAGCCTTGACTGTTTCAACCTCCCCTGTATCATGCTCCCCCTTTCTGAGTGTCAACCTCCTCTGTATCATGCTCCTTTTGCTTTGATTGTTCTGTTGTTTTGGCTACTGTACTTGGAAAAAAAATTCTATCCATTCTTTAGTGCTCATCTCCTCTTCAAGTTCCCCCTTCTCCTGCTTGTCCTCCTCTTCCTCATTAAGCACAACAAAGGCATTGTTTGTGATCATTGTCTCCCCTTCTTTACTTTTGTTTTTCTCCTCATCATATATAATTCTTCCTCACTTGTCCTTGTTATATTTATTTCTTCTTAACATCCATTCTTGCCTACCCTGTTGATTTCATCCTTTTCTATCTCTGTAGTTTTCTTTCAGGGCCTCTTCATTCTCCTTTTTCTCCTTTCTGATCTCTTCCCTGAATTTCTTTTCAAATTATGGATTTAAAGCTCTACATTCACTTCCCGCATGTCCTTGTAATTTACAATATTTATAATATTTTAGCACCTAGTCATAGTTTATGGTAAAAAAAGGTCATTAATATTGCTATTTATGAAAATTTTCCTTGCCCCCGTGGGTCACCAATCAAAACCTAAAGCCTATAATGTCTTGAAAACATCCCAGAAAACAAGGGGTCATTTCCACTTTTGCCCCTATTTTGTGCTGATATTTAATTTAATTTTCCCCTGAAGATAAAAAAAATTTCACGAAACATAAATTTATATTTTTACATCATAATATTCCATAGGTTATGCCCACTCCTTAAAGAACTTATGTCAACCTTATGTCCCACTAGATATATGCTCGATTTTGAAGGCAAAAATTAAAGACCGGTCCATTTGAAGGGTAAAAATTAAAGACCAGCTCATTTGAAGGAAAACCGAGCAATTTACGAAAACAATTAACAAATATGGAGGGGAAGAAAATTATAAGAAGATTAACACTTTAGCTTTATTGTGTGAAGTCAGGGGTGGGTGGGGTGGGGGGTTTGTATGGAGATTTTGATTTTTTCAAACTAAACTATATTTATTAAATGTTATAGATGTAAAAAAGAAGTTCTAGATCAATGACATCATAAACAGGTTTGATTATCACCTACTTTTGTAGGTTTGCATATGGATTCTCCTTTACGATAAAGTAAAAGTTTTTCTGAATGGAAATTCTAACAGATATATTAGTGATATTTACTTGCATCAACTCTAAACCTAGCTATGATAAGAGTGGTTTGTCAAGAAACACATTTCACTTCTTAAATTATTTTCTTGACTCTCATAGGAAGTTCAACGTAACATACAAAATTTATTCTCATTCAAACATCATTCCTAACTTCAAAATCTTTTCGTCATGATCGATGTTAATCTGCAATTTCAAATTATTTTTTCCTCTGCTCTAAAACTTTAGGGTAGCCTGGTGAGCTAAGCTCACGTACGGGTCCCGAGAATGACCGGACCCTACATTAGGGGTGGATTAAGCTCACGTACGAGTCCCGAGAATGACCGAACCCTACATGAGGTCTATTATACATAGTCTTACCTTACACTTTTGCTAGACATTAATTTCAAAATTTGAACAAGTGACCTTCTGCTCACGTTACGACAACTCTTACTATTGAGTCAAGAGATCTCTTTTTTCTATTAGAAAATGCCTACACTATTTTTCTTTTAGGGTATTCCAAAATAGTTACTACTTACTTTCTTTGGATAAGAACTTATCCACAGTGACTGTTTACAACAAACTAATGAATATATGCCATGTATATTTTCACTTCATTAAATCATTTAACCGTAACAAATTGCATTGATTTAGTTTATACATCCGATGCAAGTAAATATTTATCCTTTCTTGGAGAAAAGGTTTAACATATTTTACTAACCACAAAATTACTTTCTCAAAACAGTTTCATCGGTCCTTTTTTTAATCTCCCTATATATACATTGTTTTTATGTTTTAGAAATCATGAAACAATTAAAATTTTAATTTTTTTGTTAATTATTGTAACACATTAAGAATAGACAGTCAAATATATTGCGAGAAAGAGAGGGGTACGATATATGTTGATGGTTAACAGAACGGTTGAAGTTAGTAAGTTCTGTTGTTTGAGGCAGCCATCTGCAAAATTTGATATATTTAAGGTTATATCTACAAACTAAGATATGTATAGTATTCCAAAATCATAAATATTAGTAAGAAATATCGTGTGGACTACAAACATGATTATCAATTGAGAATAGAAGTCAGTAATGTCGAGCATCGAATATGAACAAGGAGTTCATAAGGAGTTCATAAGGAGTACATAAGAAACAAAAAAAAACATCAATTTATTTCTGAAGTATTCAGTTTGTTTTATATTGTTTTCCATTAATCTTTCCGTCCATGAAAGTTTTTTACCTTTATCTTTCATTTTAAATACGTTCCTCCGCTAACCGTTATCCAGCTTGGCTATGACATTTGACACGGTGAAAGCACGCACACAAATAAAAGATTTAGATTTATCCTTCAACTATCAAATTAGTTTATATATATCCTAATGTAGCAATACGAAGCATGCCCCTCAACAATTGAAAATGCTAAAATACATATATCCTAAATAATTTAGAAGGTCCAAATATACACATCCCTATATGGCTTGCGCCATATTCGCCAAATCTGACAATTTTTTGCAATAAAAAGCCATTAATAGGAGAAACATATTTGAGACCAAAGATAATGATGAAAACTGTTAAGTATACATAATATACACATAATATACATGTGTATATTATGTATACACACGGTATATCCGAGACGTGATATTACTGCCCATCCGTGGGCAGTTCATATTCCATGTACAATTATGTAATTAATGTTATAGTCTAATTAGTATTGTACACTTACCATACTTGTATAGTTCATCTCCAAATAGAATAAAGTTTTAGGAGTAGAATAGGAATATGATTCTCCTATTATGAAAATATGTAAATTGTATATATACTCTTTCAAGTAATGAAAATAATCAAGGGATTATTTCTTTCATTGTATCAGAAGTCTAGGTCTTAAAATCCTCTCCGAAATTTCTTGCACTTTTCCGTCCTAAGTCTCAAAAACCGATCCCTTCTTCTCAGGTTTTGTGCTGATGGTTCATCTTTCTCCAGTTTTTTCTTCCAAATTCCTCAATCACATATTGTTCTATCAATATGTCTACATCACGGAACATGTTTCATCCTGCCCTTACAGTTTCTAACATCAAGAATAACATCCCTCTTGTTCTTGAAATAGAAAATGTTCAATATGCGACGTGGGCCGAACTGTTCAAAATTCACGCACGGTCGCATCAAGTCATCCATCACATAATCCCTGTGGCTCCTGAGGATACGGAGGTGCCAAGACGCGAGGATGATCCTAAGTTATGGACGACTCTTGATGCCACCGTCCTTCAGTAGATATATTCCACAATTTCTACCGACCTTTTGCAAACGATAATTGAACCTGGCGCTACGGCGCAGGCAACTTAGGATAGACTACGTGATATATTCCAAGATAATCAAAATTCTAGAGCAGTTACACTTGAGCAAGATTTCTCCCACGTCAATATGGAAGATTTCCCTAACGTTTCGGCTTATAGCAAAAGATTAAAGGAATTGGCCGACCAACTCCGCAATGTTGGCACGCCGGTTTTGAATGACCGTTTGGTCTTCCAATTGGTTTCAGGCCTCTCCGAGGCCTATAGTGGTGTTGTCACACTTCTTCGTCAAAGCAATCCACTTTCGTAATTTTATCAAGCTCGTTCTATGCTTACACTCGAAGAAGCGGGCATGGCTAAAAATGCGGCTACCAGTACTAGTCCTGTGGTTATGATGACCGACTCCACAGTTCATCCTACCGGTCCCAACAACTTGGGTCAAAACCGCAACAACGGTAGCGACAAAAAAGGAGGAAATAAGAAAAATAATGGCAAGAATCGCTGCGGCAATAATGGCGGCAGCCGGAACAATGGTGGTGGCGGTGGTGCCCCTAGGGGCAGTCAGTAGCAACAACAATTTTGGGGCCCACAGTGGGCCCATATGCAGTGGCAGTGGGCCCCATAGTTTGGGCCAACGTTGGCGACCAGATGCGACCTCTCATTTGGCGATGGCGCCAACCGGCGGCAGAGGCCCAATTTCAGTACTCTCTCTGGGCCGAGGCATCAAACAAGGGTACTTGGGCCTCGGCCACCGCAGGCCCATCACGTAGTGGCCCCCACGTCTACCGACATCGAAGCCGTAATGCACACGCTTGGATTAAATCCTCTGGACCAAAATTGGACTATGGACACCAGTGCCACTACCCACATGACATCCGATTCAGGTACGCTCTCGTCTTATTCCAATTTGAGAAATCCCCGTGGCATCATTATTGGTAATGGTAATTCTATTCGAATTCGTGGTTATGGTCATAAAACTTTGTCTCCTCCCCATCCACGCCTTATTTTGAAAAATACCCTACATGCCCCTAAATTGATTAAAAACTTAGTGTCTGTCCGTAAATTCACCACTGACAATTCCGTTTCTATTGAATTTGATCCATTTGATTTCTGTGTGAAAGATTTCAAGATGGGGAGTCCTCTCATGAGGTGTGATAGTAGGGGAGATCTTTATCCTATCACGCCAAATTCCGGTCTATCGTGTCAAGCCTTGCCTTCAGCATTTGCAGCCCTTGCGCCTTCATTGTGGCATGCTCGTCTTGGTCATCCGGGGTCGTCTATTTTGTCGTCCTTAGTTAAAAATAATTTTATTTCATGTAAGGGTACGCGTAGTACTCCGAATTGTCATTCTTGTTCTTTAGAAAAAAATGTTAGGTTGCCGTTTGTAGACTCTACTTCTCATACTTTAAAGCCATTTGATATTATTCATAGCGACTTATGGACATCTCCTGTTCTTAGTTCTGTGGGTCATCGATATTATGTTCTTTTTTTGAATGATTATTCTAAAATTTTATGGACTTTTCCGATAGCGAAAAAATCTCAAGTTTTTTTCATCTTTTTAAAATTTAGAGCTTTTATTAGAACCCAATTCAAAAGCGAAATAAAAAATATTCAATGTGATAATGGCAAAGAATATGACAACGGGATATTTCGGGAATTTTGTGTCACGCCCCGACTTTTCTCAAGTCTTTCTTTAGGACGTGATGACACCTGGACAACTATCCCTTTCCAGGCGAACCATTTACTTCATTTTCTTTCTAATTTAGACAGGTATTTGCGGAAATAATATATATAATAATCAATTTGAAGTTTACGAAGAACAATCTCATGTGGGGCATTCCCCGAGATAATAAAACTTAATTCTTTAAACAAACTTAGTCTAGAGTAACTTTCACCAAATCCGAAATAATGGATTGGTGGTACGATGAGGCTGCGGGACGATCGCTAGCCCTCTTGCGGAGCTTTTCCTCTATCGCGCCTTCCTGAAATATGTTAAATAAAAGAGTCAGCCCTACCATCCGGGGCTGAGTGAGAATCTCACCTTACAGTCCAAAGTAACCTCACAATATTTTTAATTACAATCACATAATAAGAAAATAATAAGCATGTTGAAAAAAAAAAATTACAACCCCTTTATAAAAAAAAAATCAATAAATATTCACGTGCAAAATTTTATCCCCACTCGTCTTAAAAAAATAACTTAGTTTAATCAGTACTCCTGCTTTTTTTCCCATATAACATATTATACATTTGTTGCGGTATGTGCAACCCGATCCAGTGCATTTATATATTTATTGCGGTACGTGCAACCCGATCCAGTGCATTTATATATTTGTTGCGGTACGTGCAACCCGATCCAGTGCATTTATATATTTGTTGTGGTACGTGCAACCAGATCCAATGCATTTATATATATATTTGTTGCGGTCCGTGCAACCCGATCCAATGCATTTATGTATTTGTTGCGGTCCGTGCAACCCGATCCAATGCACTTATTTATTTGTTTAAAAATGTCATATGTTCAAAAGGCTCAAATAATATTTCCTTCCTTCAATATTTCGTCCTTTTCACTTGTAAGGGTTACAACTTTCAAACCGTAAGTCGGATTTATCCCCGTAAAGTCTCAAACTGTCGAGACAGAGTAATCTATAACTTTTATTCAGCACAATCTTTCATATGCTTTACCTATTTGTACAGTTTTTACGTTATACATTCTACCCTTCCAGACTTCGGTTGATCCGAGGCAGAATGTTTAAACATCGATAACTCTCAAACCGTAAGTCGGATTTATCCCCGTAAAGTCTCAAACTGTCTAGGACAGAGTAATATATAACTTGTATTCAGCACAATCTCTCATATGCTTTACCTATTTGTACAGTTTTTAAGTTATACATTCTGCCCTTCCAGACTTCGGTTGATCTGAGGCAGAATGTTTAAACAGCGATAACTCTCAAACCGTAAGTCGAATTTATCCCCGTAAAGTCTCAAACTGTCTAGGACAGAGTAATATATAACTTTTATTCATCACAATTGTTCATATGCTTTACCTATTTGTACAGTTTTTATGTTATACATTCTGCCCTTCCAGACTTCGGTTGATCCGAGGCAGAATGTTTAAACAGCGATAACTCTCAAACCGTAAGTCGGATTTATCCCCGTAAAGTCTCAAACTGTCTAGTACAGAGTAATCTATAACTTTTATTCAGCACAATATTTCATATGCTTTACCTATTTGTACAGATTTTACGTTATACATTCTACCCTTCCAGACTTCGGTTGATCCGAGGCAGAATATTTAAACAGCGATAACTCTCAAACCGTAAGTCGGATTTATCCCCGTAAAGTCTCAAACTGACCGTAACAGAAATATGTACAACTCTATAAAATTTCATCCAATTCTAACAAGTATATCCCAGTATAACAGATTACAATTTCACAATCCAAACTAGTTATTAAACAAATCATAAATTTCATGCTCATTCTTTCAATAACCGGATTATATTCTAACATGTATTGTAACTTAAAAATAAAGGATTTTACTAAGAACTTTGAGTGAGAAAACTCACCTTTGTTGCTTCGTAACCGCGAATGAAGATCTCAAACTCTTTTGCTAAAACTACTTTAATTTTTTCCTTCCAGATTGCTTTTGCTTTCTATGTTCTGTCCCCCTTTTGTTGTGTTGTATATAAAAGTGTATGTGTGTGTTGTGTCATGTGTGTTGTATATAAAAGTGTATGTTGCACATATTTTTGTGACGTGAGGGAGTGAAAGGAGGGGTTGAGGGAGAGGGGGGTTGGTTTAGGGGGGACGTGTGTGTATGTGTTTTTTTTTTTTTACAGGACTTTACATTCTCCCTCCTTAAACAACATTCGTCCTCGAATGTGAGTAAGTTCGTAACCTATGCATATAGACATGCAAACTGCACACACATGAAACACAACTTCCAAGACTTTACATTCTCCCCTCCTTAAACAACATTCAGCCTCGAATGTGAATAAGGTCGTAACACATGCACATAGACACACAAACTGCACACACATGAAACGTAACTAAACACATTTTATTATCTTACTCAAACAGGAAAGGATATTTGATTTTCATCGCGTCTTCGGCTTCCCAGGTTGCTTCTTTTGTGGAGTGATTTCCCCATAGGACCTTCACGGATACAATATCTTTATTCCTAAGACGTTTAATCTGTCTATCCAGTATTTCTACTGGCATTTCTTCATATTGAAGCTCTTCATTCAGGACTATTTCTTGGGGTTGGATGACGTGCCTTGGATCATGCAAGTATTTTCGTAACATTGACACATGAAACACCGGATGCACCGCTTCTAATTCTTGTGGAAGGGCTAGTTCGTAAGACACATTTCCCACTCTTCGTAAGATCTCATATGGTCCAATAAACCTTGGGCTCAATTTTCTTTTCTTGCCAAATCGCATCACTCCCTTCATTGGAGAGACTTTTAAAAACACTTTCTCCCCTTCTTGAAATTCGAGATCTCTTTTGCGATGATCCGCATAAGACTTATGGCGGCTATGAGCTGTCTTGATCCGCTCCCGAATTATCTGAACTTTATCATTTATTTCTTGAATAACTTCGGGTCCGA
Source organism: Anisodus acutangulus (assembly GCA_029783415.1). Classification (NCBI taxonomy): domain Eukaryota; kingdom Viridiplantae; phylum Streptophyta; class Magnoliopsida; order Solanales; family Solanaceae; genus Anisodus; species Anisodus acutangulus. The sequence continues at coordinate 34,708,002 of CM056508.1, forward strand.
ACAGTAGTGTTTCGCCCACCTCGAACCACCCAAGTGGAGATCTACATTTTTGTCCATACAATGCTTCAAACGGAGCTATATGTATACTAGCATGAAAACTGTTGTTGTAGGCGAACTCAATTAGACATAAATGGTCCAACCAGTTACCCTGGAAGTCCAACACACAAGACCGCATCATGTCCTCCAATGTTTGAATTGTTCGTTCAGCTTGTCCGTCGGTTTGCGGATGGAAAGCCGTACTCAACTTGACCTTTGTCCCGAGGCCCTGCTGGAAACTTTGCCAAAAGTGTGAGGTGAACTGGGAACCCCTATCCGAAATAATTTTCAATGGAATCCCGTGTAACCTCACTATTTCTTTCAAATAAATTTGTGCATACTGCGGTGCCCGATATATAGTCTTGACTGATAGGAAATGGGCTGACTTTGTAAGTCGATCTACAATCACCCATATAGAATCATAACCTTCTCGTGTTTTTGGTATACCGGTCACAAAATCCATATGAATCGCCTCCCATTTCCACATGGGGACGCCAATGTCCTGAAGTAGGCCGCCGGGTTTTTGATGTTCGGCTCTCACCTATGGACACGTAAGACATCTTCCGACAAACTCTGCAACATCTCTCTTCATTCCTTTCCACCAGTAATTTGCCTTGAGATCATGATACATTTTCGTTGATCCTGGATGAATGGAATACCTGGTATTGTGACATTCGTCTAAGATCCTTCTTCTTAGATCCCTTACCTTAGGAACACATAACCTACCCTTATATCGAAGGGTACCATCATTTCCTCCTAATGTAAATTGTGAAGGTTTTCCTTGTTGAATCCTCTCCCGAAACCTAACAAATTCCATATCCTCAAACTGACTCTCTTTTATTTCTGAAGTTAAGGCAGCATCATGAGGTATCACGTACCACCACCCTACCTTCACCGACCTCAGTTAAACTAATCCCGAGGTTCCCCAATTTTTGTACTGCACGACCAATACCTCTCTTTTGTACTGCCAAGTGGGCCAAACTGCCCATTGATCTCCTACTGAGTGCATCAGCCACCACGTTAGCTTTTTCAGGATGGTAAAGAATGCTAAGGTCATAATCCTTAAGTAACTCTAACCATCTTCTTTGTCGAAGATTCAAATCCTTTTGTGTGGTTATGTACTGCAAACTCTTATGATCTGTAAATATATCTACCTGCACCCCATACAAATAGTGTCTCCATATTCGTAAGGCAAACACTACCGCGACCAATTCCAAGTCATGAGTTGGATAATTCTTCTCATGTATCTTTAATTGTCGAGATGCATACACAATAACTTTTCCAAATTGCATCAAGACACATCCTAACCCAACCCTAGAGGCATTACAATAGACTGTGAACCCTTCTTGTCCCGATGGTAAGGTTAGGACTGGTGCAGTAGTCAACAACTCATTCAGTTTCTGAAAACTTGTTTCACATGCATCTGACCACTGGTACTTAATTGCTTTTTGAGTCAATCGGGTCAAGGGAGCAGCAAGACTAGAAAAACCTTCTACAAATCTTCTATAATACCCAGCCAAACCCAAGAAACTCCTAACTTCTGTCGGAGTGGTAGGTTTTGGCCAGTTCTTCACTGCCTCTATCTTTTGGGGGTCTACCATAATTCCATCCCTTGACACAACATGGCCCAAGAAGGCTACTTTTTCCAACCAAAATTCACACTTTGAAAATTTAGCGTACAGTCTCTCTTGTTTCAAGGTTTGAAGCACTACCCTCAGATGTTCTTCATGTTCTTCAACACTCTTGCTGTAAATTAGGATATCATCTATGAATACAATCACGAACAAATCTAAGAATGGTTTGAAGATTCTGTTCATGAGATCCATAAAAGCTGTTGGAGCATTGGTTAACCCGAAAGACATGACCAAGAACTCATAATGATCATATCGGGTTCTAAACGCTGTTTTGGATATATCATCCGGATTTATTTTTAGCTGGTGATATCCTGAACGAAGATCAATCTTGGAAAAATAACTGGCTCCTTGAAGTTGGTCAAAAAGATCACCGATTCTTGGTAATGGGTATCAGTTCTTGATCGTGACCTTATTGAGTTGTCGATAATCAATGCACATTCGAAGCGATCCATCTTTCTTCTTCACAAAAAGGACTGGTGCACCCCAGGGGAAAACACTAGGCCTTATAACACCTTTATACAGAAGATCCTTCAACTGTTCTTTTAACTCTCTCAATTCAACTGGGGCCATTCGATATGGAGGAATAGAAATAGGTCTTGTACCCGGAATTAACTCTATAGCGAACTCCACTTCTCTATCCGGAGGAAGGCCTGAAAGATCTTCAGGAAAAACCTCCAGAAAATTTCGAACAATAGGGACATCTTGCACCGCTGGGGATTCTTTTTGGGTATCTACTATATTAGCCAGATATGCGTACTCCACTTTGTGACTTCTTAATAACTTTTGAGCCCTAAGATAGAAAATAAGCTGACGTGAGGATATTCCAATCTTACCCTTTATAACAACTTCTGGTTCCCCGGGAAAAGATAGTTTCACTATCTTTTGTCGGCAATCTAACATGACATAACATGCTGACTACCAATCCATATCCAAAATGATGTCAAAATCTACCATACCAAGTAGTACTAGATTTACTATTGTTCCTCTGCCATTCACTATAGCTCTCTCACTCAAACATGCACCTACTACAACACGTTCTAAAGGGCTTAACCGCATGATTCTCTTATTCTGCAGGTTGGCATTCAACTCCCTGTGAACCTTCTTTCTTGATTCCCTTTCCATATCTCTCATTCTATCCCTTACTCCTCTTACCTGACATAGAAATTTGGACAAGGAATCTTCTGTAATATCTCCTCTTAGCATCCTTGCCCCTCTGAATGAGGAATGGAAATTTTCCGGGACGGAGTTGACTATTATCTGTAATATGACCCCAATTGAGATGTTGAAGAAGGTGGGGTCGTATGAATGCCTCTTCTGTCTAGCCCTAAGAAAATACGTACAAAGTACGATTGTGTCGTCTATATACTCGTCAAAATCGTCTCTCGAGTCCATCTTACGGCGCATGAATTTCTTCTGATCTCTCATTTTCCTTTCCTGTTTCATGCGCACTTCCTTCTTTGTTGGAGCTCGTCTTATAACCACCATCTACAAAACACTTGTCAGTTAGTTTATCGTTGTACAATCTCCTTCTCCAAGACCCTTTTAAAGAGGTAGTACAAGAACCAAGTCTTTAAAAAGACTCAAGATAAGCACGAGAAGAGTATGAAAGAAGGGAAACTGTTTAGGATGTTATTCCGTTCACTTATTACTAAGGTGGCGCGCACACCGTCGCAATAAGTAATCGTTCAAACACCCAACTCAAAGAAAGTTCCTAAGATCTCTTAACCTGGTTTAGCTCAGATACCAACTTGTCACGCCCAGACTTTTCTCAAGTCTTTCTTTAGGACGTGATGGCACCTGAACAACTATCCCTTTCCAGGCGAACCATTTACTTCATTTTCTTCTTAATTTAGACAGGTATTTGCGGAAATAATATATATAATAATCAATTTGAAGTTTACGAAGAACAATCTCATGTGGGGCATTCCCCGAGATAATAAAACTTAATTCTTTAAACAAACTTAGTCTAGAGTAACTTTCACAAAATCCGAAATAATGGATTGGAGGTACGATGAGGCTGCGGGACGATCGCTAGCCCTCTTGCGGAGCTTTTCCTCTATCGCGCCTTCCTGAAATATGTTAAATAAAAGAGTCAGCTCTACCATCCGGGGCTGAGTGAGAATCTCACATTACAGTCCAAAGTAACCTCACAATATTTTTAATTACAATCACATTATAAGAAAATAATAAGCATGTTGAAATAAACAGATTACAACCCCTTTATAAAAAAAAATCAATAAATATTCACGTGCAAAATTTTCTGCCCACTCGTCTTAAAAAAATAACTTAGTTTAATCAGTACTCCTGCTTTTTTTCCCATATAACATATTATACATTTGTTGCGGTATGTGCAACCCGATCCAGTGTATTTATATATTTGTTGCGGTACGTGCAACCCGATCCAGTGCATTTATATATTTGTTGCGGTACGTGCAACCCGATCCAGTGCATTTATATATTTGTTGCGGTACGTGCAACCAGATCCAATGCATTTATATATATATTTGTTGCGGTCCGTGCAACCCGTTCCAATGCACTTATTTATTTGTTTAAAAATGTCATATGTTCAAAAAGCTCAAATAATATTTCATTCCTTCAATATTTTGCTCTTTTCACTTGTAAGGGTTACAACTTTCAAACCGTAAGTCGAATTTATCCCCGTAAAGTCTCAAACTGTCGAGGACAGAGTAATATATAACTTTTATTCAGCACAATATTTCATATGCTTTACCTATTTGTACAGTTTTTACGTTATACATTCTGCCCTTCTAGACTTCGGTTGATCCGAGGCAGAATGTTTAAACAGAGATAACTCTCAAACCATAAGTCGGATTTATCCCCGTAAAGTCTCAAACTGACCGTAACAGAAAGATGTACAACTATATAAAATTTCATCCAATTCTAACAAGTATAGCCCAGTATAACAGATTACAATTTCACAATCCAAACTAGTTATTAAACAAATCATAAATTTCATGCTCATTTTTTCAATAACCGGATTATATTCTAACATGTATTGTAACTTAAAAATAAAGGATTTTACTAAGAACTTTGAGTGAGAAAACTCACCTTTGTTGCTTCGTAACCGCGAATGAAGATCTCAAACTCTTTTGCTAAAACTACTTTAATTTTTTTCTTCCAGATTGCTTTTGCTTTCTATGTTCTGTCCCCCTTTTGTTGTGTTGTATATAAAAGTGTATGTGTGTGTTGTGTCGTGTGTGTTGTATATAAAAGTGTATGTTGCACAGATTTTTGTGACGTGAGGGAGTGAAAGGAGGGGTTGAGGGAGAGAGGGGTTGGTTTAGGGGGGACGTGTGTGTATGTGTTTTTTTTTTACAGGACTTTACATTTTGTGCCACTAATGGGATCAATTTTTGTTTTTCTTGCCCTCATATGTCTTCACAAAATGGGAAAGCCGAACGCAAAATTCTTACCATTAATAACATTGTCCGTACTTTATTGATTCATGCTTCCGTACCCCCGTCTTTTTGGCATCATGCTCTATAAATGGCTACATATCTCCTAAACGTTCTTCCTTCCAAAGGTTTGACATATTCCTCCCCCTTCATATTTTATATAATAAGATTCCTTCGTATTCACATCTTAGGGTCTTTGGTGCTTATGTTATCCGTTATTTCCATCTACCACAATTAACAAACTTTAGGCCCGGTCTACTCCGTGTGTGTTTTGGGGGGTTCCATCTAATCATCGTGGTTACAAATGTTTTGATTTATCCTCTAATAAAATCATCATTAGTCGCCATGTCATTTTTGATGAATCTCAGTTTCCGTTTTCTCAGGTTAGTAATCCCGTGCCCAGTTCGTATAATTTTTTGGATGATGGTATATCTCCGTATATTATTCACTATTTTTCGGACATATCCCGCACCCCAAATCCTCCAGTGGGACCATTATCCGCTGGTCCCACTGGTCCGTCACAGCCCCCTCTGCCCAGTTTTTTCACTGGGCCAGTTTCAGCAATTGGGCCAGTCCAGCCCAATACTGGAACTGGTCCAGTTCCTGCATCCGCCACTGTTTCTGCTTCCCGAATTGGGCCAGCAGGCCCACTGCCTGCTGGCCAGTCCGTACCGAGTCCAGAAAATTCCCAAATTCCGCCCACTTCTTCCCCGAGTCATAGACCAGTCACTCGTAGTCAACGGAGTATTTTTAAACCTAAAAGACATTTTAATTTACATTCAAATACTCTTAAATCACCCTTACCCCGTAATCATGTGTCTGCATTAAATGACCCGAATTGAAAAATTGCTATGACCGATGAATATAATGCTCTTATTGATAATAAGACGTGGGAGTTGGTGCCCCATCCATCTGATATTAATATTATTAGGTCTATGTGGATTTTTGCTCATAAGGAAAATTCAGATGATTCATTTGCACGGCATAAGACTCGACTTGTGGGTGATGGTAAGACTCATCAGGTTGGTGTGGATTGTGGTGAGACGTTTAGTCCGGTGGTCAAATCGGCTACCATTCACACTGTACTCAGCTTGGCTCTTTCGAAAGCATGACCTATTCATCAGTTAGATGTGAAGAATGCTTTCCTACATGATGATCTCAAGGAAACAGTCTATATGCATCAACCTTTGGGGTTTAGGGATCCCAAATATCCTCATCATGTCTGTTTGTTGAAGAAGTCCTTATATTGGCTTAAGCAGTCTCCACGAGCCTGGTATAAGAGGTTTGCCGACTATGTTTCGACTATTGGGTTCACTCACAGCAGGTCGGATAATTCCTTGTTCATATATCGTCGTGGTTCGTCCTTGGCTTATATACTATTATAAGTGGATGATCATATTTTGACTGCCTCTTCCGATGATTTACCCAGTCTATCATGACAATGCTCAGCTCTGAGTTTGCTATGAAAGACGTGGGGCCCTTGAGTTATTTTTTTGGGGATTGCTGTCACTCGTCATACATGTGGATTGTTCCTATCACAGAGGAAGTATGCAGCCAAGATCATTGAGAGGGCTGGAATATCATCCTGTAAGTCCACTTTCACTCCGGTTGATACTAAACCCAAATTTGGTGCTGTGGCCGACGCACCATACGAGGATCCGACCCACTATCGTAGTATTGCAAGGGCCTTCAGTATCTTACATTCACGAGACCGGATATTACGTATGCCGTACAACAGGTATGTTTGTTTATGCATGATCCAGGGTTGAGCACATGAATGCACTCAAACGCATCATTAGGTATATTCAGGTTACGCTTGACTATGGCTTGCATTTATACCCTTCATCGACGTCCACACTTGTCTCATATACATATGCTAATTGGGGCGGCTGTCCGGACACCAGACGGTCTACGTCTGGCTATTGTATGTTTCTTGACAACAACTTGGTCTCCTACTCTGCGAAACATCAGTCGACTTGTCTCGATCCAGTGCCGAGGCCGAGTATCGAGTGGTAGCTAATGTGGTCTCGGAATCATGTTGGTTACGTAATTTGCTGTTAGTGCTTCATTGCCTTATTCAGAAAGCAACCTTGGTTTATTGCGATAATATTAGTGCCATCTACCTGCCTGGTAATTCGGTTCAGCACCAGCGCACTAAACATATCGAGATGGACATTCACCTTGTTCGAGAAAAGGTTGCTCGTGGTCAAGTGCGCGTCTGCCATGTCCCGTCCAGGTATCAAATTGCCGATATCTTTACAATAGGTCTTCCCTCGGTCCTTTTTGAAGATTTTAGGGACAGTCTCAGCATTCGAAGACCGCCCGCTATGATTGCAGGTGTGTGTTAAGTATACATAATATACACACAATATACATGTGTATATTATGTATACACACGGTATATCCGAGACGTGATATTATTGCCCATCCGCGGGCAGTTTCTATTCCATGTACAATTCCTATTCCATGTACAATTATGTAATTAATGTTGTAGTCTAATTAGTATTGTACACTTGCCATACTTGTATAGTTCATCTCCAAATAGAATAAGGTTTTAGGAGTAGAATAGGAATAAGATTCTCCTATTATGAAAATATGTAAATTGTATATATGCTCTTTCAAGTAATGAAAATAATCAAGGGATTATTTTTTTCAAAAACCTTTACAGACCAAAACGATAATAGAAAGCAAATACAAGACAAACCATAAATGTTACTAAACGTATGTCTGGACCTTCTATTGCAGCATGTTAAGTGCAAGCTAGTAAATAAGAAAATGGCCAAACCCATAGGCGGGCTTGTGGTCGGTAAGATCTTTCAGTTAAACATCTTAACTAAGCTTTGTATTTATTGAGCATTCACACTATATTAATTTTGTTCCGATTAGATATTTTATTGACACACAGCTAAAATTATTTATGTAATACACTCGCAAAAAATTGAGTTTGTTTATGGTAAAATTCGCATTAAAAGGTAAGAATAGCGACAACAATGAAGGCGAGGAAAGAACATAAAATGCATGATTTTAGAACCTCCATTGAATGAAATTAAGATTGGGGAAATATGTGGGGAAAAAGGGAAAGAAGAAAAGAAAATATAAAATAAAAATTGACTAAAGAAAGTCGTTCACTTTCGATTATAATGAGTATCTTATTTATCATGTCAAGTCAGCGAAAAGTGTCTAAATGACACAGTCGGGCCCTAATATAAATATCTAAATGAAACAAGGTTTAGTTGAAGTGTTCAAGTGAAAGATCTTGACGATCACAAGGGGCCCCCGATGGGTTTGGCGGAAGAAAATCCAACACAGGATAAAGTTGTGTATCTTTTTTTTTTAAAAATAATATCAAATACATATAAAAGAAGAAACAGAAACTTCGTGGAAATTACTCGCATGATCCCAAATATAGTTACCTATAAAGGCCACCGTACTCAAAAGACAGTTATCATAGTAATCAAAGAAGCATTGAGAATAAGCCTTTCATTTCATTCTCCACATATAGTTACGTTTCTTATCATTACATATTCAAAACTATTTGCGTCAGCTTCATTAAACCAAATACACAAAACATAATTTAAATAACAATGGCTTCATCAGCACCTCCAGCAGAAACATGGCTATTAGAAAATGGAAACATTAAGCCGTTAAGCAAAGAGATGAGGCATGGACATGGCCGTAGCCATGGCCGAACGGCTCACAACGTGTCGTCTTCGTCTCTTCGGAAAAAGTCCGATCTTACCCTTGTCCGGAAAGTGCCTTGTGCCATTGTTAGAGATGTTCTTGCTAATGTTCAAGAGGTCATTTTTGGAACTAAGCTTTTTGTGCTCTTTATCGCCATCCCTTTTGCCATCCTTGCACATTACCAAAACTTTGGAAGAGTAACTCCTCTTTTCTTTCTTTCCTTCATTTTTTTTAATTTTGGTGATTATATTCCATTGTTTGACTATCTCATCTGATGGACACACAATTTAATATGATATAAGAGTGGATAAGAGGTTGTTCCTAATTCAAACTCCATTATCGCCCAAAAAAATGAAAAATAGTTCACGTGCTTGGGCCATTTTAAAAGTAAGCGGTTATACATGTGAGTGTATTGACAAAGTCAGAATTTTAATTAAGGAGATTCAAAATATAAAACATAAAGTAAACAAATAAAGAAACCAAAGAGATTCAGTATATACTCTATATACATAAAATTAATTTTAATCTTATATATACAATATAATTTTTTAATAAAGGAAATTTGGATGAACCTCTTACGTGTCCTAGCTTCGCCCATGCTCATCAAAGGTCTATTATGTTTAACATCATAGGCTTTAATATGAGATGGTTACGCAACTTTTATGAAGTGAACGGGACATTAATTAGCGCAAAACATTTAAGAAAAAGTTTATTCAAAGTTAGGGCAATACTTTATGCTTACATTTTCTAGCAAGCAAATTAAAGGTGATTATTGTTTTCTTTTTTCATTTTGAACAACTAAAAGAGCCGTTGAATGATATGGATCTTAGAAGATATTCTTTAATATTTTTTGTAAATTTTTGATTAATTATTTTATAATACTGACATTCTTCTTTTTAATTGTTGTTACAATATCAGTCGTGGGTTTTTGGATTGAGTTTACTAGGACTCATTCCATTGGCTGAACGGGTCAGCTTCTTCACAGAGTAAGGATATTGTTTCCCTATTGTATATAAATTAAACTTTAATTTTATTTATTTAATCTACTACCAGAATCTCATTATTTTTTGTTTCCTTGATCGTTTTGAATATGCAGACAAATAGCTTTCTTCACTGGTCCAACAGGTACTTTACCATCTTTTTTTTCTTAGCTTTATTTTGAATCTACAAAAATAAAATGGTTATCAATTTCTCTTTCTCCAGCAACAAGAAAAGAAAAGATAAAATTGAAGTGCATTTTTGTATCCATTCTATAACAAGGATAGAGGAGGACCACAACTAATGTTAGGAACTATATATTAAATCAGTAACGAAATCAAGAATTTGATTAAAGGTATTCAAATTTAATATATATGAGTAAAAAATAATTATTAGCCTCTATATACCGTATAATTTTATATATATATATAGTATAATTTTCTTATAAGTGTGTTGAGCTGACCACTCTCTAGTACTCTATATGTAGCTCCGGCGCTGAATTGAACAAATATAAAATTGGGAAATTCGTTTGTGTTTTTTCTTTCTTTACTGTTTTATCAATAACAATATAATCAACAACTTCTTGCTAGTTTAGTTTAACTCTATTATGTTATATTCTTCAAAATTACACTACTTTTGAAGGATCTAATACGCACTTACCGGTATTCTTGAAAAGTTCGAGCCAAACATAGGTTTAACTTGATACGAAAAAAGAAAAAAAACATAAGAATTAGGGGTTTGATTCTAATTATTGTATGTTTAATTTGTTTGATCAGTTGGAGGGCTTCTAAATGCAACATGTGGGAATGCGACGGAACTGATAATAGCAATATTTGCTCTGATGCAGCACAAAGTAGATGTTGTTAAGTACTCCCTCTTGGGCTCTATTCTTTCAAATCTTCTTCTGGTTCTTGGAACCTCACTCTTTTGTGGTGGCATTGCAAATCTCTCCCAGGAACAAAAATATGACAGAGTAAGTTCATTAATCACTACTAAATACAGGAATTAGCGACTGTAGCTAAACATGATTAACAAAAGCTTTTATTATCCACGAGTAATTTAACGACAAAGTTCGTAACTAACTCCAATTTTTTCTTCTAATGAATTACTTTAAAAGTTTATCATTTTTCACATCCTAGTATATAAGAAATGGGTGCACGTGCACGTGCACACGTGTTATCTTGAAGTCAGACTATATTTTGCGGTGCAAGTACTTTAAAATTCTGAATCGGTCTATGTCTCTAATTATTGATGTTCGCTGCCGTCGAGGTAACTTATATACAATAATTATTTATGAATTATTTTTATATAGTAATATTAACATCTAGTGATGCACTATTACCTTTAAATTATGAATTTGTCACTCACTATTGGTGTTAATTCTGATTAATAGATAATGACAACAATATTTTAATACTATTACTAATACTCTGTAGTATATTTTAACACATTTTAACACGTTACTATAAAAGTTATACCATTACTATAGAAGTTAAATTTTAACGGTTTTTATGTGATTGAACAGAAACAAGCAGATGTGAACTCGCTGCTTTTGTTATTGGGGCTATTGTGTCATGTGCTGCCGTTACTATTCCGTTATGCCGGTGTTGGAGAATCAGCAGCTATAACGACAGAAGCAGTACTGCAGCTATCAAGAGTCAGCTGCATTGTCATGCTCATTGCCTACATCGCTTACCTTATTTTTCAGTTGTGGACTCACCGTCAACTTTTTGATGCAGAAGCCGTAAGTATCACTTTTCTCCGTTGAGTTTAACTTTTGTACACCGATGATATACAATTTTATATACCTAAGTTAAGTTAACATATGGATTCCAAATTTAATTAAATTTGACAATTTCGACTAGATTCTTGCTATTGAATTCATTACATTTTAAAAATTATAAGTGAAAAGTTTAAAACTTTAGTGGACGTTTTTGTATAATTGTATGTTACATATCTACCTAATCCTTCCGATATCCCTAGACCCTAGGACTTGGGAGATGTTTTGTACATTACATATTTTCGTAGATTAGCTGAGTCTTCTTAGCTTTGAAATCATAAACATAGGTATCATGAGTAAAATGGAATAAAGAGATGAAAATGTTTCTTATGTGAAATAGAATAAATAAAGGATGTATAGAGAAAAGGAAAAATGGAATAAATTTAGACGAGCCACCATTAGTACATTTGTTGAACTTTAGTGATTTTTTCACATATATATACTTGTCAAAAATATTGTTCTTTCCATACCTCTGGATATCTAGTGCAAAATTGTCGGCCCTTTTCTTAATTCTTTGATAATAGAGTTGACTATCTTTGTGGATTTATTAGTTAAACTTATTAATAGTGTGCTACATATGCCTCTAGTATTGAAACGTGAACCTTGCCTTGGAAGAAGAAAGCGTCTTTTTTATTTGTGTGATACATGAATTTAGTTAGTTCATGTATTTAAGATATTAATGTAAGATACATATATCGCTGAATATATGTATTTGAGAAAAAAAGGGAATGAACAAAGAAGAATCGTTGCCTCACTTATCTTCAAGAGAGAGATTTGAGTGATTGAGAGTGCTTTTCCTCCCCCGATTTTCCAACATTTGGTATCAGAGTCACTTGTCTTAATGGACCTACAAAGAATCTGATTTTTTCAAAAAAATTCAAGAGAATGAATATGAATTAGATTAGCTATTATAGCTATGAGAATGTTGTGCTAGAGAAGCATCAGCTTGAAGAAATTGTTTTGGTAGGTGTGGAACTACCAAAATTTCAAAAGTTGTTCAACTTTTGAAGAATATTTTTGAGGTCAAGGAGCCCAACAAAGGTATCAAGCTTGATGAAGCAGTTGCATTTGAAGTAGCTGCACGATGAAGAATCTCGAGTAGAGAGGTAGCAGATGATATTACTGCCATGGGAAAGATGGATAAGAAAATCTACATTCTCATCTATCATAAGATTGATGAAGAGATGTTTGAGAAGGTTTCTTTTTGGGAAACCCAAGAAGACGAAGATGAAAATGAAAATGTTTATGATTATAAACATGAAAAAGCATGTTGTCGAATCTGACAACTCTAGCTTTGATGAAGTTTAAAGAAATGATTCATGAAGAAGTGTACGCTTCTAAATATTATATATTATTGTAAAATCTAAAGAGATTTTTGTAATAAATATGATAATTGAGAAAATGATGAAGAAGAACTACCCTTGCTACTGAGAAATCACTAAAAGAGGAGATTAGTGGTGAAGAGGAAAGTTCTGATGAAATTGATGATGTGCCTTTTGAAGCACAATTAGTAGAAATGACAACCTCAATCTGAAGAAGGAAACATCTTCTGAGAAGATGAGAGAATTTGGGGATCTTTTGAAGAATGATGAGATCACATAACGAATATGGTCTTGAGCTATCTTTGCAAGTCAAGGTTGTGATAGAAGATAGAAGATAGAAGAAGATAGAAGAAGAAAGAAGATAGAAGAAGATAGAAGAAGGAAGAAGAAGATAGAAGAAGATAGAAGAAGGAAGAAGAAGATAGAAGATAGAAGAAGATAGAAGATAGAAGATAGAAGATAGAAGAAGAAGAAGAAAGAAGAAAGAAGATAGAAGAAGATAGAAGATAGAAGAAGAAGAAGAAGAAGAAAGAAGAAGTAGAAGAAGAAGTAGAAGATAGAAGAAGAAGATAGAAGTAGAAGAAGATAGTAGAAGAAGAAGAAGATAGAAGTAGAAGAAGATAGAAGTAGTAGAAGAAGAAGAAGAAGAAGAAGTAGAAGAAGATAGAAGATAGAAGAAGATAGAAGATAGAAGATAGAAGGAGGAGATAGAAGGAGGAGATAGAAGAAGGAGATAGAAGGAGGAGAAGAAGATAGAAGAAGGAGGAGGAAGAATGACGACGAAGGAAGAAGGAAGACCAAGAAGGAAGGCGAAGAAGGAAGAAGGAAGAAGGAAGAAGAAGGAGGAAGGAGGAGGAGGAAGGAGGAAGGACGGAGGAAGGACCCAATAAGAGGAAGAGGAAGAAGAGGAAGAAGAGAAGAGGAAGAGGAAGAAGAGGAAGAAGAGGAGGAGGAGGAGGAGGAGGAGGAAGAAGATAGAAGAAGATAAAAGGTAGAAGGTAGCAGGTAGAAGGTAGAAGTAGGAAGTAGGAGGTAGAAGGAGGAGGAGGAGGAGGAGGAGGAGGAGGAGGAGGAGGAGGAGGAGATAGAAGATAGAAGATAGAAGATAGAAGAAGAAGAAGGTAGAGGGTAGAAGGTAGAAGGTAGCAGGTAGAAGTAGAAGAAGAAGTAGAAGAAGTAGAAGTAGGAGGAGGAGGAGGAGGAGGAGGAGGAGGGGGAGGAGGAGGAGGAGGAGGAGGAGGAGATAGAAGAAGAAGAAGAAGAAGAAGAAGATAGAAGAAAGAAGATAGAAGATAGAAGAAAGAAGAAGAGTACTTTGTGAATTTTGATCGCAAGGTTCAAGGGGGAGTGTTGAAATTTGAACCTTGCCTTGGAAGAAGAAAGAGTATTTTTGATTTTGTGATACATGAATTTAGTTAGTTCCTGTATTTAAGATATTAATGTAAGATACATGTATGGCTGAATACATGAATTTGAAAAAAAAGGGGAATGAATATAATCAAATGATGATGAATGTACTAGATTAGGTACATGCTAGGATAGTGCTATAAATACCTAGGTATTATAGTTATATAATATGAGAGAAGAAGAAACATGTAGTCTTTTATGTAAGGCAAGTTGAGTGGAACAAAGAAAAATCATTGTCTCACTTGTCTTCAAGAGAGAGATTTGAGTGAGTGAGATTGCTTCTCCTCCCTTGGTTTTCCAACATCTAATTGATGATTAACTTAACTTTTAGTATCCTATAAATAAACTAAATACGTTACGCCTGTTAAAATATAATGATAGCGTAAAAGTTTTGATGTTGGTGTATATAAGCTAAATCCTTCCTTACTTAGCTATTTTTATTACTCGATTCATGTTGAATTTGACTAAATTATAGATATGTATCATAATCAGGAAGATAATCAAGATGATGACGCAGAGGATGAGGAAGCAGTGCTTGGATTCTGGAGTGCATTTGCATGGTTGGTGGGAATGACTCTTATCATTGCCCTATTATCTGAATATGTTGTTGGCACCATTGAGGTCAGTAATGAACAATGGTCACTACTTAAAAAGAGAGAAATTAACGACCGAAATGTTTTGTAGCTAGCCACCAAAATTCGTCCCTAATCCTATTTATAAATTATTAAAAATGTGTTAGCTACAGGATATTTAGCGACGAAGTACGTAACTAAGTTCAGTTCGTTTTTGTCAGGCTTCTTTTCGTCATAAAGCAGAAACATTTTTTAAGAAATAAAATTAAACAGGAAGGAATTTTCGAATTATGAAGTCTTGACAATTTATTTATTTACCTTTGAAATTAAACAGGCAGCATCAGAATCTTGGGGAATCTCAGTGAGCTTCATTAGTGTTATTTTGTTACCAATTGTTGGAAATGCTGCTGAACATGCTGGGGCTGTCATTTTCGCTTTCAAGAACAAGTTGGTATGTACAATCACTACAAGAAAGTATAGAATTGGCAACAAAATTTTAGTAACAATAAATATGTTGTTGCTAAATAACGTAAATCGCAATAAAAATTTAATATTTTGTTATTAAAAACGTAAATGGCAACAAAAAACATCAACTTGTTATTGCGAAATTTTTTTCGCATCGGAGGTTATTGCAACGGCATGCAACAACTTTTGTTGTTGCGAAAAGTACTTTTAGCAACAACATCCAACATATGACAACAAAAAAATTGTTGAAAATGTCTTTCTTGTAGTGAATTTCAATAATAAAATTAGCCATATATTGCTTTCATATTAATACACTAATATAAAATAATTAAAGACCTTAAAAGGGATTTTATGCATAATTAATGCAGGACATTTCTTTGGGAGTTGCCCTAGGCTCAGCAACTCAAATTGCCATGTTTGTGGTAAGTATCTTACTCCACTATATATCTCAATTTATTCCGAGTTTAATTTATCCGGTGATATAAAAGAATTTTTACTCTATCAGATCACTTAAATATATACTCCAATAAAATGTAAATAGGAAGTAGTTCGTGGAGTAAAAATAAAGCAGGTTACATGTTACAACATGTTAAATGTGCTGATAGTGTAATATTCTTTACACTATTAATATGTGTATAAGTGAAATCCATTTATTTCACCTACTTTTACACTTAAATCTTTGGGATTTACTCTTTATTTCACCACAATTTAATAATTTTCTTCATTATCAATTACTTTAAGTTAAAAAATCTTTCTAAGAAGGGAATTTATGTTATTTTAACTTTATGATAATCTTATGTTTTCATCATTCAGGTTCCATTATGTGTGATTGTTGCATGGATTGTTGGTGTGAGAATGGATCTTGATTTGAATCTTCTTGAGACAGGCTCTCTTGCTTTGTCAATAATTGTCACAGCTTTCACTCTACAGGTAATTTAGGTGACTATAAATATATGTAATAGCACCTAAGAGTAAAAGAAGCAAAACTGATAAATTCATTTGTACAATAATTACATATTCATTAATTAGATTAAAGTGAATAATGACACTTATAATTAAACTTGCAGGATGGAACATCTCACTATATTAAAGGATTAGTCCTCCTGCTCTGTTACATTGTCATTAGTGCATGCTTTTTCGTCTCCAACAGACCACAAAGTAAGCTCTCGATCATATCTATTTTTTTTTTTGGGATTTAATTTACATCCAATGATTGTGTAACGAAATACTTATTGTGCAATTTAACCTGCTATGGAATGTGACTTATCGTTTACGTTTTAAATAGTCCCGGGAAGTTATAGGACACCCACAAAAAAAAAAGTGTAACTGATAATTTGGCTATAGGTCAGGGGTAATAGAACCTGTAAAGAAAAAGTACGTAATTGATAATTTGGATAATAGGACCCCCGCAAAGAGAGAGTATGTAACTGATAATTTGGGTAATATGACCCCCCACCTGAATAAACGTGTAACTGATAATATTGTTGTAGTTCAGGGGTAATATTTAGAAAAAAAAATGTGTAACTGATAATCTCGCTGTAGTTCAGGGGTAGTAGTACCTGACAAAAAATCTTAACTCTCATTTATTTTAAAATTTTAGTAATTGAATTTTTCTCTTTTTGTATAGCCCAACCAAATGCTGTCAACTTGGGCTCATCAACTGAGGGAATCATGAGAGTTTGATGATCACAAACTTATCAACAAAAGGATGGAAACCAACAAAAAATGGATGCATATCGTATTCTTTGATTGGGAATACTGGTTCTATTGTTGAATCATAAGAGTTTAATGTACTATTTCATTTTTTTTGTGTACCTAATGGTATGGTTGAATCATGATCATATAAGGCAATGATGTCTATATATATATATATATATATATATATATATATAGCTGTGTTATTCTGGCTGCTGAGGGTTTCTTGTAATAGCAACTGGTTGTAAGTTTTACTTTATTTACATCTTTAAAAGAATAAATGAGTATGTCCATTGCAGTTGTTTAGTTTGTAAATATCTGGGCTTTCAGACTTTTTCGTATAAATGTGCTCAAAATGTTGTTCTTTCCTTTCTTCCCATGTAATTTGTGCGGCCACTCTTGAATTATTTCAATCTGGTGTTGAAGTTTTTAGGAAGTCTTGCAAACTCCATTATTCATGTTCACAACCACTTCAGAGTTATCTCCATTATCAAGACCTGTAGAAGGGTTTTGTATTTTAGTCCAATCAAGACAGCCTAAATTTTCTGCTATGTTATTACTACACTAATTCAAATTCTCTGAACTGCAAGTATCCTTGATCCATCCTCCTTCCTAATGATTTCAACAACTTCAGCTTGTTTCTCGCTCTATAATGAGCTTCCATAACCAACACAAGGTTTTGTAAATCTTGAGATGGGAGTTTTTAGATATTATGGATTTACTTGTTCTATTCTAAATCACTAAAAAAAAACAGACCAAAAAACCTTCTGATTCTTTTTAGTTATAAAAAATTAAATCAGAAATATTTATAAAAAATTAATTAAAAAGAAATAGGATAAATAATTAATCTAGAATTTCATGTCTTTAGAGGAAAAAAAAAGAGAAACAAAAGAATTTATTAAGAGTATTATATAATTTCTTTTTGTATAATATACGAAAAGCATGACTGTATTGGTCGATTTTATTAATCTATCTATATAGAATAGAAGTGGCAAAAGCATGATAGAATGAAAAGTGTCATCACCAGAAAATTTTTATTTTAAAAAAAGAAAATAAAAAGATAAAAAAGAATGAAAAGAAAAGACAAAAAGAGGAAAAAAAAACCAACTTGGCATGTCTTATTCCAAAAGGTGGAATCTCCCACCCCAGGAGCCCCCACACCCCGGTCCGACAGGTCTGTGAAGGAGGTAAATCATGGTGACTCAATTGATTTCAAAGGTTAGACCAAGACTACGTCAGCTGCACAAGGGGCCCTCCTTTATTTCAAGAAGAAACCCCCACACTGCCGCTGACGGGATTCGATCCTTGGTCTCTTATTCCAAATATCCCCCTTGAAACCAATTGAGCTGCCCAAGCGGACAAATTCCCCAATAAGTTGTTAGAGTTTGCCATGAATTTCCTACTTTATTTGAATTTTATCATAATTATATTTTATTTCAAAAATATTTTGTTGGTGGAAAATATTTTTTCTGTGGAAAATGATTCTACCATATTTATCATTTTCTTGGAGGAGATGTTTTGGACTTTTATAAATAGGAGATTTCTTCTCATAAATAATACAATAGCATTCACAATGTAGTTGTTCAAATATTTTCATTTAAGAGAGATTTTTTCTCTCAATAGTTTTATGCTTTTATATTAGTTTTTTATATGTAGATCAATTTATCAAATAATATTATAATATTATGCTCCTTTTAGTATACATTCTTTGTCATCTGATTTATCATTGTTCAAAGTTTGCAATTATTAGCGTCCGCATGACACCCTGATTATTTCAATCCCCAATAAGTGGTATCAGAGTCAATGGTTCAGCCAACGATTCAAATGGTTGAAGACAAGCTTAAGGAAGCCAGTTCAAATCAAGCTGCAACCAATTTAACGATAATGAAGATTTTATTCTAGAGTACTACATGTGGAGATGAATTTTCAACCATATTTTCAAACATCCCTGCTCTTCTATCTTTAAAAATAAAGCAAAATATTTTTTAAACTAATTTTTAACTCATAATAATTTTAACCTTACTTTTAACCATGAATAGTAGCAGCGATGAAGATTATGTGAAGAAGAAGAATCAAGATTATTTTGCCAGAAAATTCAGGCCAAGAGGAGATTTGTTAGGGTTTGCCCTGAATTTCCTACCTTATTTGAATTTTATCATGATTGTGTTGTACTTAAAAAAAGATAAGGTTTTCATTTGTGGAAAAAAATTCTACCATATTTATCTTTTTCTTACGGGAGAAGGTTTGGACTTCTATAAATAGGAGATCATTTCTTCTCATAAATAACACAATATCATCAACAATGTAGTCGGTTAGGGGGACATTGTTTCTCTCAATAGTTTTATTCTTTTATAATAGTTTTTTATATGTAGATCAATTTATCACGCCCCGAACCATGGCCTGGACGTAACACAACACTCGGTGCCTGGCTGCATGTGACCGATCAAACCAACTGGCTGGCTAAATCAACATGTGATATAAAAAAAACTAAAAGAGGAAATAAGCTAACAGATGTTGGTGTAGTAAAAGCCTGGATGAGTAATTATTAAGCGCGAAAAATACTGAATAAGTCTGAACATAGTAAAAGTGCCAACACGACAGACATGAAAATCTGATAAACTCTGTCTAACCATTACTCTAGTCTATGAAGCATCTAAAGAGTATTGAGATACTAATTGTTTGCCTGGAAAAATCCCCCGACATAATTGACTGTCTGTATAAACTATAAAGACTACAAAATAAATGATAAGGCCCCGAAAGATTGGGGCTCACCAACTGAGCTGATATCAGAGATTCTAGCGAGCAAATGTGTCGTCCTGTAAATCGTTACTTGCATCGCGAGATGCAGGCCCCGGGAAAAAATGGACTTCATCACATTTAAATTGTAATGGTATGTAAAGCAACTGAAAGAAAGAACTATAAGCAGGGTGGTCGGGAAAGGGCAGCCCAAATAAATAAATAGGTAATAAATATCGAAACTGAAATTGTAATTGATAACTGAATATGAACAAGAGAAGTGAAGTTATGAGTACTCCTTGTTCTGCATCTGAACCTTGACCCAATAATGAATGCACAAACTATGGCCTTGGCCAAGTAAGCGTGTCAGTCTATGGCTATGGCCAAGTGTACATATGTGGGGCCATGGCCCAATAATAAATCCACGACTATGGCCTTGTCAAAGTAAGTGCTTTAGTCTATGTCCTTGTCCAGGTATACATATACACGAGACTTATGCCCTTGGGCAATCACATATATTCACTATTCATTAATTATTATTAAAAGACAAAGATTTCTATCATTCACTGAACTGAGACATGTATTCATGAACTGAGTATGAGACCAGAAACCTTAACTGTTTCTAAACCTGCTGAGTTTCTAGACTGAGACTCATAGATATCAAACACGAGTCTAGATTAATTACATTCTGAGTTCACAATATTCGAAATGATAATTATGAACGAATTACGAAACTAGAAAGTAGAAGTTCTGTGACTATTCAGGAAGCTAAGGTATCACCATGTTATGAGGAAATTCGTAATAGTCAATAAAGAATGTGGCGTAGGGAGAATCATCAATATTCTCAAACGTAGAGAGTTAGCCTCACATATCTTAGCTTTCTGCTCTTGAGCGTAATACAATGTTCGTTGCTTTCTTTCGAATTTAATCTATATCAATGCATGTCAATGAAATCAACATTAGCAACAATTCTCATGTTTTGGCCATCTAGACATTTTATCAAACACTTGGTGGACATAAAGCTTATAGAGCTTATAATAGTGTTTCTACCCCCAATTTCCCATCCTCTTGTTTCTAGATGATTCTACAATCCCCAATAGATATAATTAACATCATTCTTCATCACCCATATGATTACAACAACCTTAAGTCAACAATTTAACCCATATAATAGTTCGTACAGTTTTCTTCACAAAACCCAATAGCTTATCTCAAGAATCTATGGTTTATAATCATTAATCATATACTATAATCCACTAAGAGATGAAGATAATACCTTTTTGATGTTCAAGAATATTTAATTCGAAATATACGGGTCCTCGTCTGACAATAACATTTAAATCGCAATTCTATGCATTAGAAAGGTTTTAATCAAGTTAGAAGGGTACTAAGAACTTGAATTCATGCTAGAATCATTGGGGAACTTACCTTGGAGGGTTCTTGAGGATTGAGACTTGTTGTATATGACTTTAGGGTAATATTTCGTGATTAGGGATGTTAGGAAAATAAATTCCAAGCTTAAATATAAGAAAAACACAAAAATATGATGTTTTACCCGAAACCCGGCCCATTCGCGATGGCCTGCGATGAATGGCCACCACGGGACCCCCTGCGGGTCAAAATTCCAGAGTGGGTATTTTTGTGCGAGCGGGGCCATCGCCCGCGCCATCACGCGCGACGCGTGGCCATCACAGGTTGCTGTGTCGAATTTTGCGTTATGTTCGGTAAAATGACCATAACGTCCAGAACACAGCTCCGTTTGGCCTCCACATTATATAGTTGGAAATGTATTCCAAATATATACAACTTTCATGTTTTAAGTTTTCTCAAATTCTCAACGTATTTGCACGCAATTGGGATAGAATGTAGAACTGCCGTAAACCTAGCCGATTCTATCGAATCTTAAGCACCTCACTACTCATCTTGATTTCAAAACATATATTTCCACCCAAACTCATCCCGGTATCAATTCACATGTCTAAAATGTCACATTAATACTTATTTAATACATACATACCTAATTCAGATTTACGGAGTGTTACGTTATCTCCCCCTAGGGATCATTCATCCTCAAATGATTGTTCTAGTTGTAACTACGACTAACTCTAGACCTTAAACGTGACTGAGGGAACATGTGAACTGAACTATCATGAACACATGAATACTGAATTGAGTGAATTCATGATTACTAAACTGCTGAGATATTTAATTGAATAGGCATTGTAATAAATGAAAACTGAAATGGTTGAATACTGAACTAGTTGTATACTGAAAATGTGGAGATTATAATATAAGGTATGAATGAAAAGGTTAGTTACCTTCAAAATTTTCTACGTGCTCTTCAAATAATCGGGGATACTTGGACTTTATGTCCTCTTCGACTTCACATGTAGCCTCTTTAACTTTCTGATTTCTCCATAGCACTTTCACCGTAGAAATTTCCTTAGTTCTCAACTTGAGAACCTGGATCAAGAATAGCCAATGGAATCTCCTCATAGGACAAGTTATCCTTTACTCCTATGATTTCTGTAGGAACAACCAGAGACGGACCCCCCATGAACTTCTTCAACATAGAGACGTAAAGCATTGGGTGCACAACATCTAGCTCTTGTGATATTTATAACTCATAAGCCATCTGCCCGATCCTTCGTAGGATCCTATACGACCAAATATAGCGGGACTAAGCTTCCCATTCTTCCCAAATCTCATAACTCCTTTCATGGGTGAAACTTTCAAGAACCCACAATCATCGACCTTAAATTCCAAATCTCTACGACGTACGTCCGAATAGGACTTCTGGCGGCTCTGAGCCATTTTAAATGCTCCTAAATTAAGTTAACCTTCTATAGAGCCTGGTGGACCAAATATGGTCCTAACAATTCTGCTTCACCAACTTCAAACCATCCAATTGGCGACCATCAAATGTGCCCATACAGAGCCTCGAATGGTGCCATCTTGATGCTAGAGTGATAACTATTATTATAGGCAAATTCTATGAGAGGTAAGTGATCATTCCAATTACCTCTAAAATCTAGGACACATGCTCTCAACATATCCTCGAGTGTCTGAATAGTGCGCTCTGCCTAGCCATCTGCCTGAGAGTGAAAAGTTGTACTAAGATTCACCATTGTGCCTAATCCATTCTGAAAGGACTTCAAAAATTTATTGTGAACTGGGCACAACTATCTGAAATGATGGACACTGGGTCCCATGCAATCTGACGATTTCCTGAATTTATGTCTTGGCGTAGTCTTTAGTAGTTTTCATGGGAAAATGTGAGCTGACTTAGTGAGTCGGTCTAAAATCACCCAAGTCGAATCATGTTTCCAAAACGAGATATGTAATTCTGTTGTGAAGTCCATATTTATCATTTCCCATTTTTGAACAGGAATATGTTTGCCTTGAGCCAACCCACCAGGCCTACAGTGTTCGGCTTTCACTTGCTGACAGTTCGGACACTTAGCTATAAAATCTGCAATGTTCTCTCTTTCATGTCATCCACCAATAAATCTCCTTAAGGTCATAGTACATTTTAGTAGCACATGGATGGATAGAATATCATGAAATGTGCACTTCTGGCATAATTCTTTCTCTGAGTCAATCTACATCTGGGACCCATAATCGGCTTTGGTACCTTAAAGTACCATCATCTCCTCTTTGTTCCAAAGATATTATTTTATACTCATGAATCCCTTTCATTAACACACAACTTATCATGATCATTTATCTTTTTCTGTGATTTCTTAATCAACAATAACTAAGCTCGACGACCATTCTACTCACTTCGTGTTTCTTATACATGCGGGGCACATTCCTTATAGAGACTATCTCATTTTTCCCTTATCACTGAACTGAGGTTCTTCATATCTCCTGCTAACCTTTCAGGTTTTAAATGTCCAACATGACTTACTGACGATTTACGGATCTCTCTCTTTGACCAAAGGTTAAGGTCTTATACCTGTATATTCTTCTCTCTCGCTGGGATCCAACTAACTTTCCTACTCTTCTGCAATTTTCGTACTTTACATCACTGACGACTCATCTTTCGACTCACTTATGAGAAATTTTCCCTATTGGAGAAAAACTAAATTACTTACATGACTGGGTGCTAACATATTCATAACTGGCATATTTTGTCTTAACGACTTAACTTTGCCCATACTGTCAGTCATAGGGAAACCTCTTTCTGATAATTGTTAAAGGCTATTCTCTTGTAGTTTGCTCTCTTATTGTTTATATGATTTTCTTCTTCCAATGTCACGGAACTTCGGGTTTAACTTAAACTTCATTGGGTTCTATCATGCATTCAGTGTATTCAAACTGTTACCCACTCGCTAGTGTTCATCTTAATAAGGAAATCAAATCGTACCTCTACTAGCTCTGCTAAAATTGCTAATTCACTATATTTAATCAAACCTTACCATTCTTCTACTAACCACTCTCTACCACCATATTCTCTTATTCTGCTTTGAATAACTAAAGTGAAGTAGAAGGTTATTTCTAACTTTCCTCATCATTCAATCATATTCTACGGCCGTATACTATATCTTCTTACTTAAATACATGGATCACACTTAGGGAAATTACGTCTCTCTTATACAGAAGATCAAAATACCGAACCCCAAACTTTCTATACACTTCAACATCATATCAGGATATACATATCCGGGGTAAACATTTAATTACATAACTTAAGAGGGAAATATCACACTTTCTTATCTCTTAATAATATTTGGCCAAACTCATCGCCAATCACCTGTGGTCGTCTAGATTTGTGACTTGAACACCTCAAGTAACACTTATTCTATCTAGACACTTCAGGTGGACCTCCACTACGTCATTTAAACCATTTTTGCACAATCAACCAAATACGTAAAATGTGTGTAACACACTCCCCGATGATGTGGCAAAATGACAAATTAAATTAGGACATGTGGCATTTGATCAAATAATAATATAAAGATAAATTTTTGATAAAAAATTAATATTTCAAAAAAGAAAAAAAGGATGTTCTTGGTGTTCTGCACCATCTTCATATTTGTTCTTGTTGGTACCACGATTTTAATCCAAACTTTCAATAGAAACTCCTCCAAATTTGTTATAATTTTAGCTAAAGATTCCCCACGAAGACCCGAAGACAACACCAATATTAATTTCTCAAATTTTTCATCAAATCAAGTAACTCATTTTAAACCTTCAAGCTTTCTAAAGAGTCCATTAATGGTGTTTAGACCCAATTAATTTGAAATAATTCAAAGAGACAAAATGGAGTTGCTAGATCTGAAACTCAGATCCAAAAAAACAAAACAAAAAATGAACGAAATTAGATCGAAAATAATAGTTTCGCCAGAAAATTATTTGAAAAAGTAAAAGAATGAAGACGAAAAGGAAAAAAAGAAAAAGAAAAAGAAAAATCTATTTTTAGGATTTTCACGCGCCTTATTTATGTGAAAATCACGCAAGTTTCCAAGTCATCAAAAAACGTCTAAATGACACATAGGAGGCCCACATGAAGTGTCTATATGGAACAAGCATTACTTTAGGTGATCAAGTGACAAATCTGGATGACCACATGTAGCCGGCGATGGGTTTGGCCATAATATTTCCTCCTCATAGTAACTTATTATCATCATACTCTCTGGTTTTAATCTGACTAAACTTAAACAAACTAAACCTATTCCCAGAAATTTAATATCATCTGCTCATGGTTCTCATGTCATACACCATCTCATTTTTATCCATGTGTCTGGATTGTACAAAAAAAATACACTTCCTCTGAAAAATCATAACACTTAAGAATCATAGGTAATTTACCCTTAGTCACCTTTCTGCTCAAATTAATAATAATGAATTTATGCCCCTTGTGTCTAAAATCATAACATGTTTCCTGGTGGGGTCTTACATTACAGTTATCATCTTCATACATGTGGCGACATCTAGGGATACCTCTAAAATCCCGACAACCTGCTAAAGCATACAAACGGTTTTGACGGAGGTTTGTATTACCAAACTTAGCTGCATTGCATCCAGTTTGGACTTGTGAATTACGGAGAGCTACTAAATTTATTGACCGAGTCGTATTACTTCTGGTACTTTATCTCACTGATGGGCATTCCCTCAGGTAGTGACCCTACTGGCCACACCAAAAACATTCATCTGTGTGTCTCTTATCACACTTATTGCACCTAGGATTCTGAAAAACCCCTGTGGCCCACACTGGCCTGCGATTGAGAGCTTAGCTCTTTTGCTAACTTTTCTGTCTTTCTGTTATTTTGATCTCTCTTCCTTTTCTCAAATACCTTCCAACTTATTCCAATGAAACCCTCACATTCACCTTCTTAAGTAAGTTGTTATTATTCAATTTTCACATCCATAATACAACTTCCCCTTCTCGGGCAACATCAACGTACTCCATTTTCAATATCATCTCAAGTCTCATTCGTTATTATTAGAAACTTCATAATTATACCCCAATGTGTAGTTGTCCTTACTCGAACCTGGAATTCCTTGCTCGTCATTGGCACATTCGATACGTACATTATTCGATAGGAAGACAATGTTACTTACTAGTCTAAGCTTCATGGAACGATCTAGAGTAGAAAGAATTCAGACAGTCCTAAATGTCTTGTTAGTGAACAATTTATATATGTGGCCGACACACATATATAAGGAAAACTCCACTGGACACGGCTTCATAGACTCCCTAGGACACTTGAACCTAGTGCTCTGATACCAAGCTTTGTCACGCTCTAAACCATAACCTGAATGTAACATGACACTCGGTGCCTGGATGCATGTGATCGAGCGAACCAATTGGATGGCTTAATCAACATGCGATATCAAAACTTACTAAAAGAGAAAATAAACTAACACATGTTGGTGTACTAAAAGTTTGGCTGAATAATCAGTAAGTGCGAAAAATACTAAATAAGTCTGAACATAATAAAAGTGCCAATACGGCAGGCATGAAAATCTGATAAACTCGGTCTAACCATTACTTTAGTCTATGAAGCCTCTAAAGAGTACTGAGATGCTAATTGTTTGCTGGGCAAAGACCCCGACATACCTTACTGTCTGTGATAAACTATAAAGACTATAAAATAAATTATAAGGCCCCGAAAGACTTGGGCTTACCAACTCAGCTGATACCATAGATCCTAGTGAGCATATGCGTCGTCCTGTTAATCGTTACCTGCATCGCGAGATGCAGGCCCCGAGCAAAAGGGACATTAGTACATTTGAATTGTAATGGTATGTAAAACAACTGAAAGAAAGAACTATAAGTGGAGTACTAGGGAAAGCGTAGAATAAATACTAAAACTGAAACTGAAACTGTAACTGATAACTAAATATGAACAATAGAAGTGAAGTTATGAGTACTTCTTGTTCTGCATCTGAAACATGTAACACTTTGTAAATCCGAATTAGGTTTGGATGTGTTAAATAAGTATTAATGTGATATTTTAGACATGTGAAGTGTTATCGGGATGAGTTTTGGTGGAAATAGTTGTTTTGAAATCAAGATGAGTAGTGAGATGCTTAAGATTAGATAGAATCGGCTAAGTTTACGGAAGCTCTTCCTTCCAGACCGATTACATGCACATAAATTTTGAATTTGAGAAGACTTGAAAGTTTTAGATATTTGTAATACCGTTCGAACGATATATTGTGGAGCCCAAATGGAGCTGTGTGCTCGAAATTATGGCTATTTTACCGAACAATGAGTAGAAGATGACACGTCCACCCGCGATGGACACACGCCGCGTGCGATGTCCCCACGTCGCGGGTCAAAACTTCATATTTTTGCATTTTCTTATATTTAAGCTTGGGGTTTATTTCCCTAACATCCCTAATTACGAAATATCACCCTAAAGTAAGAGAGAACAAGTTCCAAGACTCAAGAACACTTCAAGGTAAGTTCCCCAATTATTCTAGTATGAATTCAAGTTCTTAGTACCCTTCTAACTTGATTAAAGCCTTTCTAATCCATAGAACTGCGACTGAAACGTTATTGTCGGACGAGGAGCCCTAGATTTCGAATTCAATCTTCTTGAACATCAAAAAGGTATTATTTTCATCTCTTAGTTGATTATAGTATAATATTAATAATTATAAACCATAGATTCTTAAGATAAGCTATTGGGTTTGATGAAGAAAACCGTATGAACTATTGTATGGGTTGAATTGTTGACTTAAGGTTGTTTTAATCATATGGGTGATAAAGAATGATGTTAATTATATCTATTTGGGATTGTAGAATCACCTAGAAACAAAAGGATGGAAAATTAGATATAGAAACACCATTAATAAGGGATATGAAGCTTTATGCCCACCAAGTGTTTGATAAAATGCCTAGATGGCCAAAACATGAGAATTGTTGCTAATGTTGATTTCATTGACATGTATTTATATAGATTAAAGTCGAAAGGAAGCGACGAACATTGTATTACACTCAAGAGCAGGAAGTAAGGTATGGTGAGGCTAACACTCTACATTTGGGAATGTTGATGATTCTCCCTATGCCACATTCTTTATTGACTATTACGAATTGCCTCAGAACATAGTGACACCTTAGTTTCTTGAATAGTTGCAGAACTTCTACTCTCTAGTTTCGTAATTCATTCATGATTGTCATTTCGAACTTTGTTAACTCAGAACGTAATAAATCTAGACTTGTGTTTGATATCCATGAGTCTCAGTCTAGAAACTCAACAGATTTAGAAACAATTAAGGTTTCAGGTCTCATACTCAGTTCATGAATACATGTCTCAGTTCAGTGATGTTTATCATTCCAGAAATCTCAGTCCCTTAATAATAATTAATGAATAGTGAACATATGTTATTGCCAAAGGGCATAAGTCTTATGTATACGTATACCTAGACAAGACCATAGACTGACGCACTTACTTGGCCAAGGTCATAGTCATGCATTTATTATTGGGCCAAGGCCCCACATATGTACACTTGGTCAAGGCCATAGACTGTCGCACTTACTTGGCCAAGGCCATTGTTTGTGCATTCATTATTGGGTCAAGGCCCCACATATTTAAAGACAGATAAAGAGATATTTCAGATGCAGAATAGGGAGTACTCATAACTTCACTTCACTTGTTCATATTCAGTTATCAGTTACAGTTTTAGTATTTATTACATGTTAATTTATTTAGGCTGCTTTTCCCAAGCATCCCGCTTATAGTTCTTTCTTTTAGTTGCTTTATGTACTAATACAATTCAGATGTGCTGACATATATTTTTCCCGGAGCCTGCATCTCACGACGCAGGTAACAATTTACACGATGACGCATCTGCTCGCTAGGATCTCTGGTATCAGCTGAATTGGTGAGACCTAGTCTTTCGGGGCCTTATTATTTATGTTGCAGTATTTATAGTTCAGTACAGACATTCAGGTATGTTGGGGGCTTTGTCCCGACAAATAGTTAGCATCTCAGTACTCTTCAGAGGCTTCATAGACCAGCGTAATGGTTAGATAGAGTTTATCCGATTTTCATGTCTGCCATGTTGGCACTTTTACTATGTCTAGACTTATTCAGTATTTTCCGCACTTAATGATTATTTAGCCAAACTTTTAGTACACCAACATGTGTTAGTTTATTTTCTCTTTTAATATGTTTTGATATCGCATGTTGATTAAGCCAGCTAGTTGGTTCTCTCGGTCACATGCATCCAGGCACCGAGTGTCATGTTACGTTCAGGTCATGGTTCAGAGCGTGACAAAGCTATTCTTGAGGGTGTTTGTAAAAGACTTAGCGCACAACAGTACTATGAGTATTTCAGAAAGTATCTCAGAAAGATATCAAGTATAGGTAGTTTAGCTCATGTTGAGGCATACAAGCTAATCATGATGAAATAAGTTCATTTTTAGCAAAACCAGGAGTTCAACTTTTGGACCCCAAAGATGGTAGAGTTGTTGTACATAATAGAGCAAAATCCTCCTTAGTAGTTAAGCAAAAGAGAAAAACAATTTCATGATACATATCTATTGTAGCTAAAGGAAGGGGTTCACAGAAATAAATCCATGGCGTCTAAACAAAGGGCAGATGATGTTACTCTAAGGTGCGAAAGAAATTTTTTGCATCCCGGATGTAAATAGATGCAAAGAGAGGATTATAGCAGAGGCACACAATTTTAGTTATTCTACCTAACAAAACTCCACAAAAATGTATCATGACCTTGAGAAGGTTTATTGGTGGAATGACATGAAGAATAATGAATCCAATTTCGTGGATAAGTTTCCAAATTGGTAGAAAGCGAAAGCCAACTCAGTAGAAGATTATGCAAAGTTATATATTCAGGAAAGTTCTAGATTCCGTGGGGCTCTAATGTCTATTAGATCAGATCGAGGTTCCAGTTCAAAGCGAATTTATTGTCTTTTTAGAAGGGATTTGATACCATCTCTGTACCGGTTTTTCATCCTCAAATAGATATAAAGCAGAGCTCATTATTCAAACACTCGAAGATATGTTGAGCGCTTATGTCCTAGACTTTAAAGGTAATTGAGATGATTATTTGCTTCTCATTTAGTTGTTTCTAAATATAGATATCATGCTAGTATCAATATGTCATTGTTTGAAACTTTGTATTGGCAAAGGTGTAGATCACCTATTGGTTGGTATAAAGTTTGAAAAATAGAATTGCTAGGGCGATACTTGGTCTACTAGGCTGTTGAAAAAGTTAAATTAATTCAGGAGCGTTTGAAAGTGGCTAAGAGTCGCAAGAGTCCTATGCGAATGTACGACGCAGAGATTCAAGGTTTCATGTTAACGATTGGGTGTTTCTAGAAAGTTTTGCCTATGAAGAGCCTCATGTGATTTGAGAAGAAAGAGAATTTAGTCCCAAATATATTAGACCATACATGATCCTATGAAAGATCGTCAAGTTTGCAAGTTGAGGACTAAGGAAGTCACTCCAGTGAAAGTGTTGTAAATGAACCAAAATGTGAAAGAGGCTACATGGGAAGCCAAAGAAGACATGAAGACCAAATATCCGAACTTATTGATGGACAAGCAGAAAATGTCTAGGGTAACTACCTCAAGAATTTAGACCTCACATCAGTTCAATGTTCAGGTCCCATCTCCGCTCAACATTCATATCTCATGTTGTACCATTAATCTTTTCAGTAATCAAATATCATGTTATGATATCCATGTTTATATGTATTCATATCTCATGCCATGTTAGCACTCATATATCCATGTCAGCCATGTCATGCTCTTCACGTCCATGTAATCATGCTGTTCATGTTTATGTTCCAATACTCATGTCATTCGTGCCTACAAATTCTTTTCCAAATTCCATGTATAGTATTCATGTATTATTTTAGTTAAATATCCATGTGTTCACTCCATACCGATATTCATGATAATTAATATTCACGTATTCAAGCCAGTTCAGTATACATGTTAGTCACATTCATGCTTTAGTTACCATGTTATATCTTGTCATGCGTATAAAGATGCCCTGTGAGACTTGTGTTGTGCTTTGCTTAGCTAGAAGGTGTTCAAAAAATGTTAGGATAGTCCTATTTATAGAGGAAACCCTGCCGAAAGTTTTATAAAATTTCAAAGTTAGTCATACTCCTAACCATGAACCATCATTCGAGGACGAATGATCCCAAGAGAGAGTTATTGTAACACCTCATAACTTCAGGCTATGGTTTGAACCGTATGATGGAAAAATAATAGAACCAAGATAAGGAGTGTAAGAAGTGTTTTAAAATCTAATCAAGGCATAAGAAGAGTCTTAGAAAAAATTAGAGTCGGAACCTACTATACGGAGCATGTTTTAAAACATGACTCACTTAAACTGAGTTTATGGATAAATATATAAGGAATTTAGTAAAACATCTGTAATAAAAGTTGTATCCATTTAAAGGCCTTTCAATCCATATAATTCCCACGTCAAACCGAGTTCTATACAAAAATTTATGGTCGCTTTATTGAGGACATGTAAAATGAAAATTCCGATTAGGTTTTAAAGCCCAAGCCTTTATGATAACCTATAAATACAATCCTAAAATATTTTATGTAAGGATTTTCGACTAGAGCTTCTACTAAACACCAAGGTGAGTTCTTATTCAAATCCCTATGTCAATTATATTAAGTTAACACTAGATTAACACCGAATCATTATTTGGAATCGCTAGATTTTGGAAAATCCATTTAAGGTCGAATTTGGAATGAAGCTTTGGGATTTCTTCAAAAAGGTAAGCCCCTCATTCATTAATAGATTATATGGAGTTATTACTATGTTTTAGAAATTTAATGGTTGGTAGAATCAATAAATAAGATTGATTTAGATGCACTCTATCAAACGCAAAATTCTAGTAATTTTGCTGTAGATTTTCTCTCTGACAAGCCAACTTCCTTTGACATTTTTCAATGCTTTAACCATTGGATTGAACCCAAATTTTAACAGAGTGGTCATAATATATAGGTATTAAATATGAATTGTGGAGATCTAATTTGGAGGTCTGGAGTAGTGTAGTTTGAGATATGAACAGTAGCCATGAAAAATAGTGAAAACTCTTCTCAAGGTTTCAAGTTCAAAGTTTTGAGTTTCTTATTCAAAATTTTAGACCTTTTCTTCAAGTTTTGGAGTGACTAATGTATGTATAGCTTCTATCCACATGTTGGAATATCCATTTCCTTCCCCACGCTACGCTTTTCCATGAATTATGAATTCTTCAGAAGTTTATGATTTTATTGCATTATCATGATAACCCTAATACATGTAATATTATTATACGTCATGCCTATATTACAAGTCACAAATTTTATTCATGATAGGTCGTTATGATTGTCATGAACCTGTCCGTAATCCATGAACGCATGATTTGAATCTCATGAGTTCTTGAAGACAACTTATAATTACTATTACTCAGTTTCCATGAAATTATATACGCTTTTCATGATTTATGTAAGTTATATGATATATTATTTCACATGTGAAACTATAATTGCAAACCATAATTTACAAGTTATTTTCATAAAATTCATGGGCTTACAAGCCAACTATTTTCAAGTAATTATTTTAGGAGTGCATAGGTTACCGAGAAGGCTGTTATAGCCCGTAACTACGTATGCCAACTAGGATAAGGGTCGCTCCGCCCAGAGGACGATACCTTTAGATTATTGATTAGATCCTTTCATGTCATGTTCATGTCTCATACCTCGACAAGGTATGGGAGTTCTCTACTGGTCAGGCCAGGTACCACATTCCATGTACCCACGTGGTGATTTCATGTTGTCGGTTGTACTACTTCTCTCTCCCCAGATATACAAATATAAAATTTACAGATTTTACACATGTTATTACATTTATGTTCATGTTCAGTTTTAGTTTAATGTTCCTATTATATCATGCGTCTGATTATTCTTTCATTTGCTTTACATAAAATGAAATTCAAATGCACTAACGTCCCTTTGCCCGGGGCCTGTACTTCACAGTGTAGGTATTGAGTTTCAGACGAGGGATATATACGCGAGGACTTCACCTGTATAAATTATTGGTGCGCCCCATTTCATTCGGGGTATCAGCTGGTTATTCTTATGATTATATTTTAGAGTAGAGGTATGCCAAGGCCTTTTCCTGGTAAACACTTTTACAGTCAGACACATATTTAAGAGGTTTCATAGACTAGACTAGTTTAGCATGTCATGTCAGATTTGAGTACTTAGACTTATTATATTTTCAGACTATTTCCGCAATATATTTTTGGACTGTATTTTCCGTACTATGTTTTACATGTGTTAAATCATTACTATAGTGTGTTTTAATGCCCATGTTGAATCAACAAGCCATGTGGTTCGCTCAGTCACATGCAGTCAGACATCTAGTGCCGTGTTTCGCCCAGGTCATGGTTTGAGGTATTACATATGCCAACATAGGATAAGGATCGCTTTGCCCAGTTAGGACGATTCCTTCATTTACCCGTTACGGATTATTGGATCTATTCATGTCATGTTATTGTCTCGTATTCCAACAAGATATGAGATGACTTAGCTGATCGGGCAGAGATCAGATGCCACATTCCAGCTTAGTGGTTTCATGTCGGTTATACTAAATCTCTCCCCCTTAAAATTAATTATCATGTTTTTTATTTTTTATATATATTCATGCTAGATATTACACATGCTGATGCTTAGGTTATAATTTCAGTTTCATGTCCCTAGTATTTCATGTTCCTGCTTATTCATTTAGTATATTTACATACAGTACAATTCAAATATACTTATGTCCCTTTTACCTGGGGCCTGCACTTCACGGTGCAGGTACAGAGTTTCAAGACGACAGATCAGTTCTCTAGGATTTCTACCGTATTAGCCATTGGTGAACACCATCTCATTTAGAGTGTTAGTTTATTTTTTGTACATGTCATGTCATGCAGTAAAGGTATGCCAGGGCCTTATCCTGATAAATAGATTTTAGCAGTCAGACTCATGTTCAGAGGTTTCATAGACTAGTCTTGCATGTCATGTCAGTTTTTAAGACTTATTATGTTTTCAATTATTTCAGACTTGTTATATTTTCAGACTATAATCACATTATTCAGTTTTGCATATTTTAAATTATTATTTCATTATTTTAATTCGCATGTTGATTCAGCAAGTCATGTGGTTCGCTCGGTCACATGCAGTCAGGCATCGAGTGTCGTGTTACGCCCAAATCATGATTCGGGGCGTGACAAAGCTTGATTTTACTAACATATATTGATATAGATTAAAGTCTAAAGAAAATGACAGACATTGTATTACGCTCAAGAGAAGGAAGTTAAGGTGTTTGAGACTGACTCTTTACGTTTGGGAATGTTGATGATTCTCCATACGCTACGTTCTTTATTGACTATTACCAATTGAGTTTTGTCACGCCCCGATCCATGGCCTAGACGTAACACGACATTTGGTGTCTGGCTGCATGTGACCAAGAAAACCAACTAGCTGGCTAAATCAACATCTGATATCAAAACATAGTAAAAGAGGAAATAAACTAACACATGCTGATGTACTAAAAGTCTGGTTGGATAATCATTAAGTGTGGAAAATGCCGAATAAGTCTGAACATAGTAAAAGTGCCAACATGACAGACATGAAAATCTGATAAACTCTGTCTAACCATTACTCTAGTCCATGAAGCCTCTGAAGAGTACTGAGATGCTAACTATTTGCCGAGATAAAGCCTCCGACATACCTGATTGTCTATAATAAACTATAAAGACTGCAAAATAAATGATAAGAGATCCCTTCTTCTCATAAATAACACAATAGCATCGATAATATAGTCGTTCAAAGAGTTTCGTTTAGGGGGAGATTTTTTCTCTCAATAGTTTTATGTTTTTACATTAGTTTTTCTATATGTAGATCAATTGATCAAATAATACTAGAATATTATGCTTTTTTAGTATACTTTCTTTTCCGTCTGATTTATTTTTGTTCAAGATTTGCAATTATTAGCTTTCTCATGATGCCCTGATTATTTCGATCCCCAACAAGTGGTATCAGAACCAATGATTCAGCCAACAATTCAAAGAGTTGAAGACAAGCTCAAGACGACCGGTTCAAATCAAGTTGCAACCAATTTAATGATAATAAATATTTTATCTAGGAGTACTACATGTGGAGATTATTTTTCAACCAATTTTCAACATCCCTAACATTGCATCTTTAAAAATAAAGCAAAATATATTTTAAATCAATTTTTAACCCATAATATTTTTAACCATGAAAAACAACATTGATGAAGATTGTGTGAAGAAGAAGAATCAAAATTATTTTGCCAGAAAATTCAAGCTAAGAGGAGATTTGTTAGGGTTTGTCCTGAATTTGCTACCTTATTTGAATTTTATTATAATTGTGTTTTACTTTAAAAAGGTATTCTTGGTAGAAAAAGTTTTCTTTGTGGGAAAAGATTCTACCATATTTATCTTTTTCTTACGGAAGAAGTTTTGAACTTCTATAAATAGGAGATCCTTTCTTGTCATAAATAACACAATAGCATCCATAATGTAGTCGTTTAGAGAGTTTTCATTTAGGGGGAGATTTTTTCTCTCAATAGTTTTATGATTTCATATAAGTTTTTATATGTATATCAATTTTCATGCCCCGAACCATGGTCTGGTCGTAACACGACACTCGGTGCCTGACTGCATATGACTGAACGAATTAACTGGCTGACTAAATCAGCATGTGATATCAAAACAAACTAAAAGAGGAAATAAACTAACACATGCGGATGAACTAAAAGTCTGGCTGAATAATCATTAAGCGTAGAAAATACTGAAAAAGTCTGAACATAGTAAAACTGGCAACACGACAAACATGAAAATCTGATAAACTCTATCTAACTATTACTCTAGTCTATGAAGACTCTGAAGAGTACTGAGATGCTAACTATTTTCCAAGACAAAGGCCCAGACATACCTGACTATCTGTAATAAGCTATAAAGACTGCAAAATAAATTATAAGGCCCCGAAAGACTGGGGCTCACTAACTCAACTGATACCAAAGATCATAGCGAGCAGATGTGTCGTCCTATAAATCGTTACCTACAAGAAAAAAAGGGACGTCATCACATTTGAATTGTACTGATATGTAAAGCAACTGAAAGAAAAAACTGTATGCATCTAAGGGACATCAGCTCGTGAAAGGGCAGCCCAAAGGGACGTCAGCTTGTGAAAGGGCAGCCCAAATAAATAAATAGGTAATTATTACTGAAACTGTAACTGATAACTTAATATGAACAAGAGAAGTGAAGTTATGAGTACTCCATGTTCTACATCTAAAACAGTTGTTTATCTGTCTTTAAATGTGTGGGGCCTTGACCCAATAATGAATGCACAAACTATGGCCTTGGCCAAGTAAGTGAGTTTGTTTGTGGCCTTGGCCAAGTGTACATGTGTGGGGCCTTAGCCCAATAATAAATGTACGACTATGGCCTTAGCCAAGTAAGTGCGTTAGTCTATGGCCTTGGCTAGGTATATTTATATATGAGACTTATTCCATTGGCCAATCACATATGTTCACTATTCATTAGTTATTACTAAGGGACTCAGATTTTCAGAATGATAAACATCACTGAACTGAGACTTGTATTCATGAACTGAGTAAGAGACCTGAAACCTTAAATGTTTCTCAACCTGCTGAGTTTCTAGATTAATACTCTTGGATATCAAATACGAGTCTAGATTTATTATTTTCTGAGTTCACAATGTTCAAAATGACAATCATGAACGAGTTATGAAACTAGAGACTAGAAGTTCTCCGACTATTCAGAAAACTAAGGTATCATTATGTTCTGAGGCAATTCGTAATAGTCAATAAAGAAAGTGGCACAGGGAGAATAATCAACATTCCCAAACGTATAGAGTTAGCTTCACATACCATAACTTCCTTCTCTTGAGCGTAATACAATGTTCATCACTTTTTTTCGACTTTAATTTATATCAATACATGTCAATGGAATCAACATTAGCAATAATTCTCATGTTTTGGCCATCTAGGGATTATCAAACACTTGTGGGCATAAAGCTTCATAGCCCTTATTAATGGTGTTTCTACACCCAATTTCCCATCCTCTTATTTCTAGGTGATTCTACAATCCCCAAATAGATATAATTAAACATCATTCTTCATTATATGATTACAACAATCCTAACTCCAAGGTCATCCAACTTTCCCTATATCACATCTAAAGTCACCC
Organism: Anisodus acutangulus; assembly: GCA_029783415.1. NCBI lineage: Eukaryota > Viridiplantae > Streptophyta > Magnoliopsida > Solanales > Solanaceae > Anisodus > Anisodus acutangulus. The sequence continues at coordinate 34,745,440 of CM056508.1, forward strand.
AACTAATATTTGGGCAACAAAATATGACATGTCATTATTCCATATGATATTTAATTTATTCCACATGACATTTAATTTATTTCACATGACATTTATTTTACGGAAAATGATCAGATTTCCCCTTGTACTCTCACAAATAAGTTATATTTACCCTTTATTATACTACTTTACAAAAACTGTTTCCAGCTTTTTGTTTTAAAAAATTAATTTTCAAATTTTTTAAAAATTTGCCACATAGGCACCACATATGAGAATTAAGATGAAAATGGATATTTAACCAAGTAGGAGTAAATATGGGTTTTTAGAGTATAAGGACAAATATGATCCGAAAGTTGGATGAGAATGACAAATATATATAAAAAGGGGGGAAATAGCACTATATGAAAATTTGAAGAAAATATTTACCCGGATTAACCCATGTTTCTTAAATTACTTGAAAAGGCCTAATTCTTAACTTTTCTTTCACCCTCTCACTTCTTAACTTTCAGATCTCAAAAACCTTTTCCCTTCTTTTCCGATCACTGCTCTGGTGACGGAACCATCTTCGGCGACGCTTCTTTGTTCCCCTCTTCTCCGTCACTGCTGTCGGCTCCACTCCGGAGTCCAGCGAAGCACCACCAGCTCCGGATATGAGCCCAACACTCTATCCCTTAGCTCCTTCCATTCTCACCAGTCACTGCCTAGTGACAGTGAACCATGACCCTTTCCTTTCCCCATCTACTTACTCCGTCTACTCCTCTGCCTCGCTGGATCTGATCACCAACGACTGGTAGGGTTCGGCCGATCAAAACCAAACGGAAACTAACGCCGCCCTATCCCCTCTGCTTCAGCGTGCGTCACCTTTATCCTAGGTCGCCGATCTTGCTACACTAGCGTCGGATTTGCTATCCAGATCCGCCGAAGAGGTCGCCAATGCCGTATATGTTTGTATACTTTTGTATTCCAGTGTAAAGTGTGTATAAACACGTCTTATACATTATTATATACTTTTATACAAGGTTGATATATTATTTTCAGTAAGTGTATACAGTTATATATTATTGTATAATATTGTATATACACTTTTATACAAGATTGATACATATCTACTTCAGGTGTATAAAATTGTATACTGTTGTATAATGTTGTATACCGTGAATATGCGGCTATGTAAATGTAAATAAAAAATTTGGCTATAGAAATGTAATTTCTTATGTTAAATTGTATGTTATTGAAAATTTTCTTTTGTAAATCTAAAAAAATTACTTTTTAAAAGCCCGTTTAAAAAAAATTGAAACATTGGATTCTCTTTTTATATTAAAAACTGGAAATTTTGATTTTTTAGAATCTAGAAAACATAGTTTTTTAAATCTGGAAAAATGACTTTCTTAAAAACCATTTTTGTACTGAAAAATTGAAATATTAATTCAAAAATATGGAAAAAATATTTTTTAATATGTATAACTGGATTTGTTTTTAAAAATAAAGTGTCCTAAAAAATCTAGATTTTCATGATTTAGTTTTAGGACACTTTTTCTTTAAAAAAATGGATTATTTATTTAAAAATATGATAATAGATTTTTTTTAAAATTCTCACAAAATAGGATTTTTAATAAGAAAATTCTGTAAAAAAAGATATCTTTTAAATCTAGAAAAAATAATCTGTTTTCCTGATTTAAAAAATGCAGCTTGTTCATATTATTTTTAAAAAAAAATGAGTTTTCCCCATTTTTTTTTCAAAAAGATCATCTTTTCCTGATTTAAGAAAAAATCAAAATTTTCATATTTTAATAAATCCAATATTTTTAAAATTCATTTTTCATATTTTTTTTTAAAAAACATTGCCACATAGATATAAGAAAATTAAGATGGAAATGGAGAGTACAAGGGCAAATCTGACTCTTTTCTGTAAATTAAATATCATGTGAAATTAATTAAATGTCATGTAGAATTAATTAAATATCATGTGAAGTTAATTAAATGTCATGTAGAATTAATTAAATGTCATGTCATACTTTATTGCCCAAATATTAATTGGGTGATTTTAGACATGATATAAGGAAAGTTGAATGACCTTATCGTTACAAAAAAAAGAAATATGATCTTAAAAGATCAATACTTATAATTGGGTGACCTTTTGTGTTACTACCTTATAAGAAAGCTGCTAAAATTTAGGAATATGTATTATCTTTTTATTTTTTACAAGTTTTTGGTTTTAATCCCTATTCTTTCTGTTTATGTTCTATATTAAAAAAACAAGTGTTTTTTAAGTGTCTGTAACTCTAAAAAGTAAATCACGTCTTCACTCCTTTATAGCAAATTAAAACTGCCCATCCAGATCAGTTTTAAAAACTTCTCCCGTTCCCCCTCCTCACGGTCAGTTTATCCTTTTTTTTTTTTTTACAGTGACGTATTTTGCTGATTTAAAGTTTGCATGTTCTTCTCTGCATTAGTGCTTTATATTATTTTTCTAGTTCAGTGTTGATGGTAAATAGATAATTTAAATTTAAATTTAAATTTGAGATGAGAAGATAAATCTCAATTTCATAGTTAAAATTTTAAAGAAAGTAATCTATCTTTTTATCTATCTACGTAGGTCTATATCTATATATAAGGGAGAGTAGTATAAAATTTACTCTCTTTTTATTTGTTCTTAGTTGGTTTATCTTTTAGATTTTCTATAGTTCATCTGTAACAATTCATGAAAATGATAATACAAGTCTTTATACTTAGTTGCAAAAGTTTATCTTCATATTTGTTGCATTTTTCTTCACATGACTCGATTGAGATTGGAAAATTTACTCTTTCCTCTCATTACTCTTTCCACGGCAAAGTCAGCATCTTAGCCCGAAGAGCAAGGATTTCTTCCTCTGACTTAGTAGATTGTTCTGCATTATTCCGTTTGCTGAGATTGTACATAGATAGTAACTAGTAAGTGGGAAGCTTGATGCCTTTCTCTCTACTTTGCTAATTTTCTTTTCCGTTGCTTCTTTATTTTTAAAACTTTTTGATTGTTGATTTCGTGCGTCAACAATTATTTTGAGGACTCAGGTACAACCAGATTAAGTGCATAATGTTATATTGTCATGGACTTTTCGTGCTTGAAGTGTGTCAACATGTATGAGGTATACATTTAAATTTTAATTTATTTCTTTGCTTAGTTTAGGAGTTTAAATATTATAGTTTTAACTTGAAACTGTATTTAATTTGTATGATCTTATAGTTTGCCTATTTTAATAGTTAGATATTTCACGAGCTTTAGTCAAAGGGAAAATGGTTTTGAGGTATTTTGTTATTTTCGAACTTTGTCTCTTTCAGAATAAATTTAGCAATTCAATTTCTAGGATACAAGAATAATACCAAGTCTACTGAATTTATGTGTGTGAGATATTGAGTTAACTGAAAGTGATTATCAAATGCAAGGCATCCACACACACACACACACACACACACACACACACATATATATATATATATATATATATATATATATATATATATATATATCTTAGGTTCTTGCATGAAATTTCTTTCATAGTTTAGATTATTTAATTCAAATACTAAAACCATCATGTTATCTCTATCTATATATATTTATATATCTTAGTTTCTTGCATGAATTTTGTTTTTCATAGTTTAGATTATTTAATTCAAATACTAAAACCCTCATGTTATCTCTATCGTTCTCTTACACACTATTTTCCTTTACTAAAGATTGTAATTTTTCCTTGTCTTACGTATAATCCAATTAATGTCATATTCTTTAATTTTTGTTATAGCTTAATCTATGAAGTAACGTCAAATTATTTTAAATCTAAACTATGAAAGAAATTTCATGCAAGAAACTAATATATATACTAAAACCCTCATGTTATCTCTATCGTTCTCTTACACACTATTTTCCTTTACTAAAGATTGTAATTTTTCCATATCTTACCTATAATCCAATTAATGTCATGTTCTTTAATTTTTGTTATAGCTTAATCTACGAAGCAACGTCAAATTATTTTAAATCTAAACTATGAAAGAAATTTCATGCAAGAAACTAATATATATATATATATATATATATATATATATATATATATATATGGTTTTATCCTCTTCTGAGCTTTGAACAACTTCTTGTTTAGGAATTTGAAGTTGTATCAATGCCTGCTGTAGTTCCGGGGATTTTGCAAGGAGTTGTAGCAGGTTTTCAGCAGTTATCTCTTGTGCGGGATTTGCTGGCATTTTTTGCACATATTCTGCGGTGTTTTTGTTTTCGTTTTCTTCCTTCATAACTGTGCCATACCATGTCACGGGTTTTTCGGTAGGAGTTTTGACAGAAAATTTTTCTTTTTCTTCTTTGGAAGAATTTGATGTTTTGGAAGTGGTGGAGTTTATGGGTTTTTTGGGAGCCATGGAATTTGTTTGTTGTTGTGGTGCAACAACTGGTGTATTTATTGACGGTGAAATTTCATCCTTTCTCTTCTGGAGTAAGGCTCCGTACATCACATGGTGACAGTATTGTCCGGATTCTCGCATGTCCTTCTTCGATATCTTATCCTTGTAAGCCAAATAGTGGGGTAAGGGACAGTGATATGACATCTCTGCATTGTAACCAGTATAAGGGATTTGTAGGTTTTTTCTCCTGTTTTTGAGGAAATCACGGGTTAAGAGATTTTCTTTAAAGTTAGAAAAATTGGGAATCAATTTGCAGAAAATATTATTTAATGTAATATTTTGGAAATATTTTTGACATTGTAAATCATACTTTAAAATTTTTGTATATGCAAAGGTATCAATCAATTTGATGGAACGAGTATCATAGGTTCTCGGTGACTCAGGTTTCTGATCTTCATTAAAAAATCCTTTTTCAAGAGTCACAATATTTTGGAAAAAAAGTTTTATGAAAAATTGAGGAGCAGGTTTTTTGGGGACTTGTGGTACCACAAGTTGATTTTTGAAAATTATTTTTGAGAAAGGGTTTTCGAAGATTCTCCTTTCTCGTTTTTTGTAATTTTTTTTTGAGGTCTTATCCTTTTCTGAGCTTTGAACAACTTCTTGTTTGGGAATTTGAAGTTGTAACAATGTCTGCTGTAGTTCCGGGGATTTTGCAAGGAGTTGTAGAAAGTTCTCAGCAGTTATTTCATGTGCGGGAGTTGCTGGTGTTTTTTGCATAGATGTTGCGGCGTTTGCATTTTTGTTTTCTTCTTTCATAATTGCGTTATACCATGTCAGGGGTTTTTCGGTAGGAGTTTTGGCGGGGAATTTTTCTTTTTCTTCTTTTGTTGGTTTGGAAGTGGTGGATTTTATGGGTGTTTTGGGTACCATGGAATTTGTTTGTTGTTGTGGTGCAATAACTGGTGTATTTATGGTAGAGAAACCTCTTCCTTTCTCTTTTGGAGTAAGGCTCCACACATCGCGTAGACATAGTATTGTCCGGATTCTCACATGTCCTTCCTGGATATCTTGTCCTTGTAGCCCAAACAGTAGGGCAAGAGACAGTGATAGGACATCTCTACGTGCAATATTTTGACAATATTTTTGACATCATAAATCATTTTTCAAAAATTCTTTGCATACAAAGGTATCATTTAATTTGATGGAACGGGTATCATAGGTTCTCGGTGACTCAGGTTTCTGATCTAAAAAACTATTCCTTAATTCCTCTAGATGATAAGAATAGGTTTTTATCAGGCCAAGGTTACTAGCTTTTGGTTTTGTCAGAAAATGAAATTTTAAGTTCTTTTTTTGGAATTAAAAGATTTGAAATCTTATCTACCTTATAAGGGATGATAAGATTTATAAACGGTGTTCCTAGGATGACATAATTATGTATGTCTTTTACTAAAACAAATGATGTTGCTATAGTAATACCCTCATTAATAATAGACGCACTGGTTTGGGAATTGATCTCTAATTTAGTATTATTAGCAGCTGCTAAAGTTTCATGGGTTTTTTCATAGAATTTTTCTGGTATTAACCCTATTTTTATGCAATTCAAATATGCTCCCGTGTAAAAAAAGAGCAATTGTAGTGATCCTAAAATTGTTTGTGAATTTAAGGGTTATTCTAACTAGGTATTTTTTTGAGGTGATCTGTCTTAAGTCAGTGAGGAATTCTTTTGGGATTTCTTCTAGATTTTTCTTTGCAAAGTCTTCTTCTGGTTCTGTTGGATTTTCAGAATCATCGGACTCAGATATGCAGAAAGTAAGGATTTCACCTAGGTCGTAGTTTGGTATCATAGCCATAAAGGGTAGAGATAGAGAGAAATATGTCCAGATCACATGAAATTCCTGTTTACAGGTTTAGGTTCTTCTGAGGTTTTTTGCCTAGGATGGTCAGGGGTAGTAAGTCCTCAAGGGTGTAGGCAGTTAGACTCTGTACAACGCCTGAGATTGTAGGAAGAATTCCAGTTTCAAAAATAGAGTTTTATATACATGGATCCGTTTCTCAACAGATCTACTTCTTATATTTTTGGTTCATCTTCTTCCATAGATTCAAAGAAGATAATAAATTCGGAAGAAATTGTTATACAAGATTTTGAAAAATCAATTTATAATTGGGAAATACCGAGAGTAAATCGAGATCAGATTTACAAAAATTCCAAATACCAGTTTTTCAAAACCGATTTCACTATCAAAACAAAGGAAAGAGATATCCAATTATCTCAGCCCTTTGAAACAATCCAATTGCTTTCTAAAAATTCCTTGAAAAAACACAGAGAAAGAAATTACAAATACATACATATTGGCTTAGTCCAAGTAGGGATAAAATCCCTTACTAAGGAAGGACTAAACACCTCAATCCTTGATATCTTAAGAGATGCAAGATTCACAAATTTTGAAGATTTCCTATTGAGTTCTGTTGAGTCTAGTCTCTACACAAGACCAATATCTTTTGATTGTTACCCAAATTTCTCAGTATCCCTCAATGATAAAAAATATCCAAAAAATCCCTTTTCTTACAGGTAAAGACACACAATTACCAAATGCTTGAAGGATCAATTCCTATAGCAATAATTTTTAGAATCCATTACAAAGCTATGACATCTGCTTTTTCCACAGAAGTCAGATACCATAGTAAAAAAAAGGTGAAACCCTTCTTTTACAAACATATCTTTCCAGATCTAACACCGTAATACCAAGACCTATTAGGTGGAAGAATATTACCCTACCAGAAGAATGAATTCTGGAAGGTGTAGTTAAACCTGAACCTATAGAGACTTCCCAACCAAATACCCATCTTAGAGAAATAACCTAATACCAGGATGGTAGAGTTAGTCTATCGTTCCATAGAAGATCTATGAGTAGTAGATACGAGGATACCAGTTCCATAGAAACTCTAGACTTAGGAAGAGTCTCACAAATTCCTTCAGCAATAAATACTCCTTACAAAATAAAATCTAGACACTCTACATCAAATTTACCCAATCTAAGAAACATAGACTACCCCAATGAAATACCTAGACCATTATATGAAGATTCCACTATTAGAGAGAAAATAGAAGACCAGGAACCTACCAGTCCGACATTTTCTTCAATAACGGAAAATATAGTAAACGAAATTGGAGTTTTAGAAAAAGAATTCCAAATAGATAAGAAATTCCTACAAAATGATTTTTATGAAAAATACAACCTAGAAAAAAGAATTTGGTTCTTCAAAACTTTTGAAATACTAGGAAACAAATACAGGAAAAATTCTATGATTTTTGTAAATGAACATAAGATAAACATCCCATTCTTTGACTGGTTTGAAATTTATTCCTCCAAAAATTCCATAGAATATTCCCTTTTCTAAAACGGTAAATCCCGTTATGACTATGAACAATACACCGGAGTGGGAAATCCTAGCTGATTCTAGGAAAGTTCAGTCCAATCACCCTCCTCTACAAGGTATTAAGAAATAAACATTCATAGCTGCCCTGTAGACGCAATTCCTCTTAAAAATCCAACATAGGATGAAAAAACGAATACAAAATATGTTCTCGCACAAAACAATTTTACCAATATTAGTTCTAAATACCATAGGAAAACAACTGGATAGAGTGGAAAAACATATCAAAAACCACCCTTTAGTCACTATAGATTCCCTAGGAACGACTAAGGATATGAAATTGAAAAGCCAAAGCCCAATCTTTAAACCCTTTTAAGTGTCCAAAGATGGTGTCAAAAATATCTGACAAAACAAGTCTGAGTTTTCTCAGGCTATACAAGATCAATTGAGCAAAATTGGAACCTCCAATAGTTTTAATAAGGAACCCATTGTTCCATATACCCCGCAATCAACTAATAAAATCACAACTCTGACCTATGATTCTGATAAAGTGATACCTTAGAACAATTCCAAAATAGTACACCACTTGTTAACAAAATGGATTGGAAACAACCCATACAACAACAACAATTACAGATAATTCTTGCTCCAGACCTAGGAATAGTAAAACCCCTAGCTCAATCCCATTTCAATGCCTCTTCCATTTATGATTGGAACATAGATGGGATGCCTGAATACAATATCCTCATCTTTCTCCAACAAATGACCATGGCTGCAAATACCTATAAAACTCAGAATGGTACAAAAGACAAGACCATTGCAGAACTTCTCATCGCAGGATTCTCTGGTCAATTGAAAGGTTGGTGAGATAATTATCTCACTGATCAACAAAAAGAAGACATCATCAATTCCATCAAAACTAATGAAGAAGGAATACCAATCCTTGATGAACAAGGTGAACCCCTACAAGATACTGTATCAACCTTAATTCTCACAATCTCTTTAAACTTCATAGGAGATTCTTCACACTTGAAGGATAAAAACGCCGAGTTACTTTCAAATCTCAAATGCAAAAAACTTAGTGATTTCCAATGGTACAAGAATACTTTCTTAACCAGAGTTAAGATTAGGGAAGATTCCAACTAGCCATTTTGGAAAGAGAAATTCTTGGCCGGACTACCTACCTTTTTAGGAGAAAAGGTTAGGAATAAAATCAAGGAGAATTGTGAAAAATAGATTATACCTTATAGTGAGTTTACATACGGACAACTAGTCAATATAACTCAACAGGAATGTCTAAAGATCTGCCAAGACCTGAAATTACAAAAGCACCTCAAATTGGAGTTAAAAAGAACTAGGTGCGAACTTGGTACTTTTTGCAAATAATTTGATACAAATTCCACAAAATCCTCTCCAAGTTGTACAGAAAACTGTAGCAAGACTCATAAATCCCTTAAGAGTACTTCAAAAGGTTACAAAAAGAGGGACTTCAACAGGACTAACGACGAGAATTATAAAAATCCTTATAAAAATACTTGTTATTCCAGGAACAAACCATCCCAAAAAGAGTGATTCCAAATACAAAAATATTACGTGTTACAAATGCCACAAAAAAGGCCATACTTCGAGATACTATAAAATGAATAAAAAATTACAAGAATTGAAACTAGACGACGAGGTAACCCAAAAAATCTCCAATCTTCTCGTAGATTCCTCCGACTCAAACGCCAAGTCAGAACCTGACTATTTTTCTCTGTTTTCAGAAGAAAATAAAGCCCTTCAAATAGATGAATTACTCACGACTAGTTCATCTGAAAAATCTGATAAGGGTAAGGGAAAACTCATATGTGTTTTAACCAAAGACCAAGAATTCATGTTAGAAATGGTTAAGCACATAGATATCTAACACCAAAAACATTACTTGACCAAACTCCTCTTATACTTTACTGATGAGAAAAAGGATAATAGAAATACGATTTTACCAAATACTTCCAAAAATACCTACGACTTGAGTAATATCCTAAAGAAGGGTAAAAGGATGAAAGAATCCAAAGAAACACCAGTTCTAGAATTACAAAAAGAGATAAAATAAATACAAATGGAGATTAAGGTTCTAAGGGAAAAACAAGAAAAAGATTCTCTGTTAATAAAAACAATTTCTTTCAAAAGATACCCAGGAAAGCTCTGAGTCCGATGATTCTGATAATCCAACAAAACCAGAAGAAGACTTTGCAAAGAAAAATCTAGAAGAAATCCCAAAAAAATTCCTCACTGTCATAAGACAGAACACGTCAAAAAAATAACTAGTTAGAATAACCCTTAAATTCCCAGGAAATTTTAGGATGACTACAATTGCTCTTTTTGACACGGGAGCAAATTTGACAAGTGCGTCTATTATTAATGAGGGTATTACTATAGCAACATCGTTTATTTTAGTAAAAGACATACACAATTCCGTCATCCTAGGAACACGTTTATAAATCATATCACCTTATAAGGTAGATAACGATTTCATATCTTTTGATTCCAATAAAAAGAATTTAAAATTTCATTTTCTGACATAACTAAAAGCTAGTGACCTCGACCTGATAAAAACATATTCTTATCATCTAGAGGAATTAAGGAATATATTTTTAGATCAGAAACATGAGTCACCGAGAACCTATGATACTCGTTCCATCAAATTGATTGATACCTTTGCATATACAAAATTTTTAAAGTATGATTTACAATGTAAAAATATTTCCAAAATATTGCATTAAATAATATTTTCTGCAAATTGATTCCCAATTTTTCTAACTTTAAAGAAAATCTCTTAACCCGTGATTTCTTAAAAAATAGGAGAAAAAACCCACAAATCCCTAATACTGGTTGCAACACAGAGATGTCCTATCACTGTCCCTTACCCCACTGTTTGGGTTATAAGGACAAGATATCGAGGAGGGACATGCGAGAATCCGGACAATACTGTCACCATGTGATGTGCGGAGCCTTACTCCAAAAGAGAAAGGATGAAATTTCACCGTCAATAAATACACCAGATGTTGCACCACAACAACAAATAAATTTCATGGCTCCCAAAAAACTCATAAACTCCACCACTTCCAAAACAACAAATTCTTCCAAAGAAGAAAAAGAAATATTCACTACCAAAACTCCTACTGAAAAACCCCTGACATGGTATGACGCAGTTATGAAGGAAGAAAACAAAAACAAAAACACCGCAAAATCTGTGCAAAAAACGCCAGCAAATCCCGCACAAGAGATAACTGCTGAAAACTTTCTACAACTCCTTGCAAAATCACCAGAACTATAGCAGGCATTGATACAACTTCAAATTCCTAAACAAGAAGTTGTTCAAAGCTCAAAAGAGGATAAAACCTCAAAAACATTTACAAAAATTGAGAAAGGTGAATCTTCTAAAACCCTTTCTCAAAAACAATTTTCAAAAACCCAACTTGTGATACCACAAGTCCCCAAAAAATGTTTTCCCCTGAATTTTTATAAAACATTTTTTCCAAAATATTGCGACTATTGAAAAATGATTTTTTGTCCAAGACCCTTTTTTAGCATTACAAAATTATTTTTGACAAGGATGATTTTACAAATCATGGGATATTTTAAAAACCCCATATTTTTATCAGACTATCCTTGAAATATCAGGATCAGCAACAATTAAAAACAATTATTATAAAAATAACCCAGATCCCTCCTACTCTATTTGCAAAATACTTAGCGTAATTGCTCCAAGCGATTGGGGGAATGGTCTGTCTCAACTCCTAAATTTCCCTAATACCCATAAAAATACCAAGTTTTTAATTTCCCATTTAATTACTAGGATTACCAACAAGCTTGGTTCAATTCATTTTATTCAAAATACCAGCCAACACCATACTTGGCTTTTTCATTTTGATACCTCATTTATTACATCTCAATTCCCAACATGGTGGAATTCATGGTGGGAACAATTTGGATCCACCCTTGAAATACAAAAACCCCAAGTCACTAAATATTTTAGCCTATTTAAATCCCAATATAAACCTTCTGAGGAAGAAAGAAGATTTGTGCCACTACACCTTTTTCACACCAAATTCCATTTACCATGGGTATTCACATGGTTCGTAGATTATTCTCAAAATAAAATTTCAACGGTAAGTAGAAGGTTTAAAGTCAGATGGTGGAACAACTTTTAAATACCAGTAAGCCTCACACCACAAAAAGTCCAGGAATGGCTAAATGCCCAGAAATCCATTCAGGTACATGCGCCTCTACAAACACCACCTGTACCACTACAAACACCGGAGCACACCCTGTTCCTTTTACAAAAATCCCAGATGGCCTCAATGCTTGCGGCGGCCAAAAATCTAGAAGAAATGCAAGCCATAATTCTGATGTTTGCACCGTCCTCATCAGAATAAGGCTCTTCATCAGAAGAAGAAGAGCCAGAAATTGATATTGAAGTCCAATTTTTTGCAACAGTGGATTCTAAAGAAAATTGCCAAAAGAATTCAAAATACTCGGAGTAGCGTTCAGATAAAATTTGGACAAAAAAAGTGCCCGAAAAAGATACTTTCAAAAAGAAAATAGTAAAAGCAAAACGATCAGTAATAATTCAATAAAATGCCGAAGTCAATGATGTCATGGATGACGCCATTCTCCACTCAGATGAATAGTCATTTCCACTCGGATGAATAGTTATATTCCTTTTTAATTACCAAATGCCATGTAAAACTCCTATAAAAGGAGACTCCCCCTCTCTTAGTTAGACAAGCTTTTTCTTTCACATTTTCTCTTTCATACATTTCAGATTATAGAGAGAAGTGAGAGCTCCAAAGAAAATCCCCTTTAGTTAGATCAAAATACCCCTCATATGATTCAGTTCATAATATCTGAAAGTCCCAAAATACCTTAGAAATTTTCAAGGTAGATCTCCTTGATATAAATCTTTTTATGTTTTAATATTTTAAATAAATATGATTATGGATGGTATTACCTCCTAATCTTTTAAATACTTCATGCTTTTAAATTCTTTAAATTCTGGCATTAAATACTTGACAGGTTCTACCACCTATTTAAATTCCTAGAGATCCTTAAGATTATGGTTTCCATAACTGGAACCTTAATTGTAAGTTAATCTTACTTTACTTTCTGCATATAATCTAAAGGGGATAACAAACAGGGAATGAATTGATATATAAGGGATTGAAGAATCAATGGATAAAGGAGATATGCAGAAAGCAAATCAAGATTAACTTACAAATTAAGGTTCTAGTTAAGGAAACCATAATTCAAAGGTTCTGCAGGAATTTAAGTCAACTAGGCGGTAGAACCGGCCAAGTATTTAATGCAGGAATTTAAAGAATTTAAAAGAATGAAGTATTTAAAAGATTAGGAGGTAATATCATCCATAATCATATTTATTTAAAATATTAAAATTTACAAAGATTTAAACTTGAAAATATTCAAGGAGATCCATCTTGAGAATTTCTAAGGTATTTGGGGAATTTTGGCTAAGGTATTTAGTATCATATGAAGTGAATCATATGAGGGGAATTTTATCCTAACTAAATGGAATTTTCCTTGACCTCTCACTTTTCTCTAGGATCTGAATTCTATCAAAGAAAAAGCTTGTCTAACTATGGGAGAGGGGTCCCCTTTTATATGAGTTTAAATGACATTTTTGTAATTAAAAAGGAATCTAACTATTTATCCAAGTGGAGAATGACTATTCATCCGAGTGGATAATGACTATTCATCCGAGTGGAGAATGACTATCATCCGAGTGGAGAATGACTATTCATCTGAGTGGAGAATGACGTCATCCATGACATCATCGACTTTAGCATTTTCTTGAATTATTGCTAATCTCTTTTGTTTTTACTGTTTTCTTTTTGAAAGTATCTTTTTCAGGCATTTTGCTCCGGGTATTTTTTCTTCTTTTGGCAATCTTTTTCAGAATCCACTATTGCCAAAAACCGGGCTGTCTTCAATATCTATTTCTGGTTCTTCTTCTTCTAATGAAAAGCCTTATTTTGATGAATACGGTGCAAACTTCAGAATTATGGCTTGCATTTCTTCTGGATTTTTGGCCGCTGCAAGCATTGAGGCCATCTGGGATTTCTGGGTGTGCTCCGGTGTTTGTAGTGGTGCATGTGGTGTTTGTAGAGGTGCATGTACCTTAATGAACTTCCGGGTATTTAGCCATTCCTGGACTTTTTGTGGTGTGAGGCTTGCTGGTATTTTAAAGATGTCCCACCATTTGATCTTAAATATCCTTCGGACCGTTGGAAATTTTATTTTCAGAATAATCTACAAACCATGTGAATATCCATGGTAAATGGAATTTGGTGTGAAAAAGGTGTAGTGGCACAAATCATTTTTCTTTCTCAGAAGGTTTATATTGGGATTTAAAGAGGCTGAAAGATTTAGTGACTTGGGATTTTTGTATTTCAAGGGTGGATCCAAATTGTTCCCACCATGAATTCCACCATGTTGGGAATTGTGATAGAATACGTAAGGTATCAAAATGAAAAAGCCAGGTATGAAGTTGGTTGGAATTTTGAATGAAAAAGGAATTGAACCAAGCTTGTTGGTAATCCCAGTAATTAAATGAAATATTAAAAAATGGGGCATTTTGATTGAAAATTTCAGAAATTGTTTTTCTGGGGACTTGTGATATCACAAGTTGGGATTTCGAAAATTGAATTTCAAGAAATGGTTTTTGAAAAATATTTTTGAGAAAGGGTTTTGAAAATTCTTTCTCTTATTATATAAAATTTTGAGTGCGTTTATCTTCCGGATGATCTCCTATTTACGAATCTCGCCTTTGTAGTTTGGGGATTTGTCAAGGAGTGAGAGGTGTTTAGTAATTCTTGCTTAGAGGGGTTTTTAGGTTTTTTCTTTGTTTTGAAGGAATTCACGGGTTAAGAAATCTTGAATAGAATTTGTTTCTCCTTTAATATATTCAATATCGAAATAAAAAATTCTAAGAATCGCTTGCCATCGTGCAAAAATCTGTTTTGATGCAAGGTTTTGAACATCTTTTTGTAAAACCTCTCTAGCACTTTCGCAATCAATTCTGAGTAAAAAATTTTGATTTAGTAAATCACTTTAAAATTTTTGTGTGCATAAGACGATGCTCAATTTTTTTTAATGATAGAATAGTTTTTCTGGGTATCATTCAATTGGGCAGAAGTATAATGGACTATACACTTTTCCCCCCCTAATTTTTGTTTCAGGATCCCTCCATAACCGAAGTCAGAGGCGTCTGTTTCTATGATCTTAGGTAGTTGAGGGTCTGCTAAATGAAGACACGAGATTTCTAGAACTTTCTTTTTAATATTCTGGACACAAACAGTATGGTTACTAGTCCATGGAGCAGTGTTTTTATCTAGTCTATCATGGAATGGTTTTGCCATCTTATTAATCTCTGGACAGAAATCTAAAATGTAGTTTAGGCTTCCTAGGAATCTCTGTAATTGGGTTTTATGAAAATATTTATCAGGAAATTTATTAGCGAATTCTAAGGATC
Source organism: Anisodus acutangulus (assembly GCA_029783415.1). Taxonomy (NCBI): domain Eukaryota; kingdom Viridiplantae; phylum Streptophyta; class Magnoliopsida; order Solanales; family Solanaceae; genus Anisodus; species Anisodus acutangulus. The sequence continues at coordinate 34,760,711 of CM056508.1, forward strand.
TTTCTATAGGGGTGATTTTCCCCTGGGATATATAATGTCTTAGAAATCTTATCTTTGTCTGAAAAAGACTCATTTTTTATTTGGAAACCACCAAACTATTTTTCTTTGTAACATAGAAGAAAGTTTTGAGGTGTTTGAAATGTTCTTCCATAGAATTTGAGAAGATTAAGACATCATCAATATAAACAATGCAGAATTTGGAATAATCATTGAAGATGTCATTCATTATTCGCTGGAATTTAGAAGGGGCATTTTTAGACCAAAGGGCATTAAATTCCATTCGTATTGTCCAAAGGGGACCGTAAATGCGGTTTTGTAACGATCTTTTGCAGAAATTTGAATTTGCCAAAAATTGGACTTCATATCATATTTTGAAAATATCAAAGGCAGAATGTAACTTCTGTAATAAATCTTTTTTGTTTGGAATTGGGTATCTAATCCATTTTAGGGATGTATTTAAAGGTTTGTAATTAATTACTAACCTAGGAGTTCCTCTTTCTATTTCGGAATTTTTGTTTACATAGAACGCAACACAACTCCAAGGGGATCTAGATTTGGAAATTAGTTTTTTATTTTCAAGATCTTGAATTTCTTTTCTGCAGTGTTGTTCAAGATCACTATTCATTTGGATTGGTCTAGCTTTTGTTGGGATTTGTTTTTCGTAAAAATCCTTTTCATAAGGAAGATGTACGATATGTTACTTTCTACTCGAGAAAGCATTTGTAATCTCAGAACATATTTCGGTTTCAAAAAATTTTTGGAGTTTAGATGTTTTTTCTTTAACACCAGGTAATTCTAATTGTGTTTTTAATCTTTCAAAAGAAAATTCTTTTTTCAGTTCTTATAGATGGTATGATTTTCCTTGTATTTTTGCATTTATACTATCTTCGTGTATTGAACAAGCTCTCATTAGGTTGAGACTTCTTGTTTTCGGTTTTGTTAGAAACGGAATTTTAAATTCTTTTTATTGAATTTAAAAGATACGAAATCACTATCTACCTTATATGGGGTGATAAGATTCATGAACGGTGTTCCTAAGATGACATAAATGTGTATGTCATTTGTTAAAACAAATGATGTTTCTATAGAAACTCCATCATTTTCTATTGACGCACTGGTTTTGGAATAAATTTTGGTGTTAGTGCTGTTAGCAACTTCAAATTTCTCATGAGTTTTTTCTCTAATTGTTTCTGGTACTATACCTATTTTTATCAGATTTAAATCTGCTCCTGTGTCAAAAAGTGCAATTGTTTAAATTCTAAAGTCGTCTGAGAATTGAAGGTTTATTTTTATTAGGTATCTTTTTGACTTGATTTGTCGTAAGATACTTAGAAAGTCTTATGGGATTTTTTCTGAACTGGATTCTTTCGTATTATGAGAATCGGAGTTTTGTGGCATAGTTTTTGAAAGGATTGCTTTTATTAATAAAGAATCTCGTTTTTGTTTTTCTTTCAATTTTTTATATCTGTTTTTACTAGTTTAATCTCTTTTCATAGTTCTTGAATTGGTATTTCTAGGCTTGATTTTTTCTCTTTTTCTTGATCATTGGTTAATACACATATGTGTATTCTTTTATGATCATCATGATTTTTGGATGAACTAGTTGTGACTAACTCGTCTATTTGAAGAGGTTTATTAATATCTGAAGACAGAGAAAGATAGTCAGGATCTGCTTTAGTGTTTGAATCAGAGGAGTCTATTAGAGGGTCGGAGATTTTTTGGATTAATTCTTCATCCAATCCTGGTTTTTGTAATTTTTTTTACTTATTTTACAGTATCTCGAAGTGTGGCCTTGTTGCCTTTGTAGCATGTTATAATCTTGTATTTGGAATCATTCCTTTTGGGATTTGTATTATTATGGAATTGTTCTAGAGTATCATTGTTATCAGAATGATACGTTAGAGTAGTTATTTTATTGGTAGATTGTGGGGTATCTGGAACAATGGTTTATGTATTAGAACTATTGGAAGTCTCAATTCTACTCAATTGATCCTGTATAGACTAAATAAACTCAGACTTCTTTTGTTGGATGTTTTTGACACCATCATTGGACACCTGAAATGGTTTAAAGATTGGGCTTATCAATCCCATATCCTTAGTCGTTCCTGGGGAATCTATGGTGACTAAAGGGTAATTTTTATTTGTTTTTCCACTCTATCCAGTTGTTTTCCTATGTTATTTAAACTAATATTGGTAAAATTATTCTGTGCGAGAACAAATTTTGTATTCGTTTTTTCATCGTCTTTTGGATTTTTAAGAGGAATTGCGTCTACAGGGCAGTCATGGATGCTTAGCTTAATACCTTGTAGAGGAGGGTGGTTGGACTGGACTTTCCTAGAATCAGCTAGGGTTTTCCACTCCGGTATTTTGTTCCTAGTTGTAACGGAATTTACCATTTTAGAAAACGGATATTCTATGGAATTTTCGGAGGAATAAATTTCAAATCAGTCAAAGAATAGGATGTTTATCCTATGTTCATTTACAAAATCATAGAATTTTTCCTATATTTGTTTCCTAATATTTAAAAAGGTTTTGAAGAACCAATTTCTCTTTTCTAGGTTATATTTTTCATAAAAATCTTTTTTAGGAATTTCTTATCAATTTGGAATTATTTTTCTAAAACTCCAATTTCGTTTACTATGTTCCCTTTGTTATTGAAGAAAATGTCGGACTAGTAGGTTCTTGGACTTCTATCTTTTCTCTAACAGTTGAATTTTCATAAACGGGTCTAGATATTTCATTGGTGTAGTCTACATTTCTTAGATTGGGTAAATCTGACGTAGAATGTCTAGGTTTTTTTTTGTAAGGAGTGTTTATTACCGAAGGAATCCGTGAGACTCTTTCTAAGTCTAGGGTTTCTACGGAACTAGTATCATCATATCTACTACTCGTAGATCTTCTATGGAATGATAGACTAACTCTACCATCCTGGTATTGGGTTATTTCTCTAAGATGGGTATTTGGTTGGGAAGTCTCTACAGGTTCAGGTTTTACTACACCTTTCAGAATCAATTCCTCTGGTAGGATAATACCCTTCCACCTAATAAATCTTGGTATTACGGTGTTAGATCTGGAAAGATCTGTTTGTAAAAGAAGGGTTTCACATTTCTTACTATGGTATCTAATTTTTGTGGCAAAAGAAGATGCCATAGCTTTGTAATGGATTCTAAAAATTATTGATACAGGAATTGACCCTTCAAGCATTTGGTAATTGTGTGTCTTTATCTATAAGACAAGGGATTTTTGAATATTTTTATCATTGAGGGATACTGAGAAATTTGGGTAACAATCAAAAGATATTGGTCCTGTGAAGAGACTAGACTCAACAGAACTCAATAGAGAATCTTCAAAATTTGTGAATCTTGCATCTCTTAAGATAGCAAGGATTGAGGTGTTTAGTCCTTCCTTAGTAAGGAGTTTTATCCCTACTTGGACTAAGCTAATATGAATGTATTTGTAATTTCTTTATCTATGTTTTGTTCAAGGAATTTTGAGAAAACAATTGGATTGTTTCAAAGGGTTGAGATAATTGGCTATCTCTTTCCTCTGTTTTGATAGTGAAATCGGTTTTTGAAGAGTTGGTATTTGGAATTTTTGTAAATTTGATCTCTATTTACTCTCGGTATTTCTCAATTATCAATCGATTTTTCAAATCTTGTATAACGATTTCTTCCGAATTTATTTTCTTCTTTGAATACATGGAAAACGTTGAATCAAAATCACAAGAAGTAGATCTATTGAGAAACGGATTCATGTATATAAAACCCTATTATTGAAACTTGAGTTCTTCCTACAATCCCAGGCGTTTCATGGAGTCTGACTACCTACACCCTTGAGGACTTACTACCCCGACCATCCTAGGCAAAAAATCTCAGAAGAACCTAAACCTCTAAACATGAATTTCATCTGATCTGGACATATTTCTCTATATCTCCAACCTTTATATCTCTGAAACCCTTCTTTTACAAATATATCTTTACAGATCTAACACCGTAATACCAAGACCTATTAGGTGGAAGGATATTACCCTACCAGAAGAATGGATTCTCGAAGGTGTAGTTAAACCTGAACCTATAGAGACTTCCCAACCAAATACCCATCTTAGAGAAATAACCTAATACCAGGATGGTAGAGTTAGTCTATCGTTCCATAGAAGATCTATGAGTAGTAGATACGAGGATACCAGTTCCATAGAAACTCTAGACTTAGGAAGAGTCTCACAAATTCCTTCAGCAATAAATACTCCTTACAAAACAAAATCTAGACACTCTACGTCAAATTTACCCAATCTAAGAAACATAGACTACCCCAACGAAATACCTAGACCATTATATGAAAATTCCACTATAAGAGAGAAAATAGAAGACCAGGAACCTACCAGTCCGGCATTTTCTTCAATAACGGAAAATATAATAAACGAAATTGGAGTTTTAGAAAAAGAATTCCAAATAGATAAGAAATTCCTACAAAATGATTTTTATGAAAAATACAACCTAGAAAAAAGAATTTGGTTCTTCAAAACTTTTGAAATACTAGGAAACAAATACAGGAAAAATTCTATGATTTTGTAAATGAACATAGGATAAACATTCCATTCTTTGACTGGTTTGAAATTTATTCCTCCAAAAATTCCATTGAATATCCCCTTTTCTAAAACGGTAAATCCCGTTATGACTATGAACAATACACCGGAGTGGGAAATCCTAGCTGATTCTAGAAAAGTTCAGTCCAATCACCCTCCTCTACAAGGTATTAAGAAATAAACATTCATAGCTGCCCTGTAGACGCAATTCCTCTTAAAAATCCAACAGAGGATGAAAAAACGAATACAAAATATGTTCTCGCACAAAATAATTTTACCAATATTAGTTCTAAATACCATAGGAAAACAACTGGATAGAGTGAAAAAACACATCAAAAACCACCCTTTAGTCACTATAGATTTCGAGGAACGACTAAAAATATGAAATTGAAAAGCCAAAGCCCAATCTTTAAACCTTTTCAGGTGTCCAAAGATGGTGTCTAAAATATCCGACAAAATAAAATAAGAATTTATTCAGGCTATACAAGATCAATTGAGCAAAATTGGAACCTCCAAAAGTTCTAATACGGAACCCATTGTTATAGATACCTCGCAATCAACCAATAAAATCACAACTCTGACCTATGATTCTGATAAAGTCATACCTTAGAACAATTCCAAAATAGTACACCACTTGTTAACAAAATGGATTGGAAACAACCCATACAACAACAACAATTACAGATAATTCCTGCTCCAGACCTAGGAATAGTAAAACCCCTAGCTCAATCCCGTTTCAATGCCTCTTCCATTTATGATTGGAATATAGATGGGATGCATGAATACAATATCCTCAGCTTTCTCCAAAAATGACCATGGCTGCAAATACCTATAAAACCCAGAATGGTACAAAAGATAAGACCATTGCAGAACTTCTCATCGCAGGATTCTCTGGTCAATTGAAAGGTTGGTGGGATAATTATCACACTGATCAACAAAAAGAAGACATCATCAATTACATCAAAACTGATGAAGAATGAATACCAATCCTTGATGAACTAGGTGAACCCCTACAAGATGCTGTATAAACCTTAAATCTCACAATCTCTTTAAACTTCATAGGAGATTCTTCACACTTGAAGGATAAAAACGTCGAGTTACATTCAAATCTCAAATGCAAAAAACTTAGTGATTTCCAGTGGTACAAGAATACTTTCTTAACCAGAGTAATGCTTAGGAAAGATTCCAACCAGCCATTTTGGAAAGAGAAATTCTTTGCCGGACTACCTACCCTTTTAGGAGAAAAGGTTTGGAACAAAATCAAGGAGAATTGTGAAAAATAGATTATACCTTACAGTGAGTTTACATACGTACAACTAGTCAGTATAACTCAACAGGAAGGTCTAAAGATCTGACAAGACCTGAATTTACAAAAACACATCAAATTGGAGCTAAAAAGAACTAGGTGTGAACTTGGTAATTTTTGCAAATAGTATGATACAAATTCCACAAAACCCTCTCCAAGTTGTACAGGAAACTGTAGCAAGACTCATAAATCCCTTAAGAGTACATCAAAAGGTTACAAAAAGAGGGACTTCAGCAGGACTAACGAAGAGTATTATAAAAATCCTTATAAAAATACTCGTTATTCTAGGAATAAACCAAATCCCAAAAATACCGATTTCAAATACAAAGATATTACGTGTTACAAATTCCACAAAAAAGGCCATACTTCGAGATACTGTAAAATGAATAAAAAATTATAAGAATTGAAACTAGACGACGAGGTAACCCAAAAAATCTCCAATCTTCTCGTAGATTCCTCTGATTCAAATGCCAAGTCAGAACCTAACTATTTTTTCTGTCTTCAGAAGACAATAAAGCCCTTCAAATAATTGAATTGCTTACGACCAGTTCATCTGAAAAATCTGATAGAGGTAAAGGAAAACTTGTATATATTTTAACCAAAGACCAAGAATTCATGTTAGATATGGTTAAGCACATAGATATCCAACACCAAAAGGATTACTTGAACAAACTCCTCAAATATTTTACAGACAAGAAAAAATATATCAAAAATATGATTTTCCAAAAATACATACGACTTGACTAATATCCTGAAGAAGGGTAAAATGATGAAATAATCCAAAGAAACACCAGTTCTAGAATTACAAAAAGAGATAAAACAAATAAAACTTGAGATCAAGGTTCTAAGGGAAAAACAAGAACAATTTTCTCTGTTAATTAAAATAATTCTTTCAAAAGATACCCAGGAAAGTTCTGAATCTGATGATTCTGATTCTGAAAATCCAACAGAACCGGAAGAAGACTTTGCAAAGCAAAATCTAGAAGAAATCCCAAAATAATTCTCACTGTCTTAAGATAGATCACGTAAAAAAATACCTTGTTAGAATAACCCTTAAATTCCCAGGCAATTTTAGGATCACTACAATTGCTATTTTTGACACGGGAGCAGCTTTCAATTACTTAAAAATAGGGTTAATACCAGAAAAATTCCATGAAACTTTAGCAGCTGCTAACAATACTAAATTAGAGGTCTATTACAAACCAGTGCGTTTATTATTAATGATGGAATTACTATAGCAGCATCGTTTGTTTTAGTAAAAGACATACACAATTCCATCATCTTAGGAACACCGTTTATAAATCTTATCACCCCTATAAGGTAGATAACAATTTCATATCCTTTGATTGCAATAGTAAGAATCTAAAATTCCATTTTCTAACAAAACCAAAAGCTAGCGACCTCAATCTGATAAAAACTTATTCTTATCGTCTAGACGAATTGACGAATAGTTTTTTTAGATTAGAAACCTGAGTCCCCTAGAACCTACGATACTCGTTCCATCAAATTGATTGATACCTTTGCATACACAATTTTTAAAGTATGATTTACATTATAAAAAATATTGCATTAAAAATATTTTCTGCAAATTGATTCCTAACATTTTTTACTTTAAAGAAAATCTCTTAACTCGTGATTTCCTCAAAAACAGGAGTGAACATTTTTTACTTTAAAGAAAATCTCTTAACTCGTGATTTCCTCAAAAACAGGAGTGAAAACCCCCAAATTTCTAATACTGGTTGCAATGCAGAGATGTCCTATCACTGTCCCTTGCCCCACTGTCTGGGCTACAAGGACAAGATATCCAGAAAGGACATGCGATAATTCGGACAATACTGTGTCCACGCGATGTGTGGAGCCTTACCCCAAAAGAGAAACGAAGAGGTTTTTCTGCCAATAAATACACTAGTTGTTTCACCACAACAACAAACAAATTTCATGTCCCCTAAAAAACTCATAAACTCCAATACTTCCAAACCAACAAAAGAAGAAAAATAAAAATTTCGTACCAAATCTCGTATCGAAAACCCCCTGACATGGTATAATGCATTTATGAAAGAAGAAAACGAAAATGCAAATGCCGCAACATCTGTGCAAAAAACACTAGCAACTCCCGCACAGGAAATAACTGCTGAGAACCTTCTACAACTCCTTGCAAAATCCCCGGAACTACAACAAACATTGTTACAACTTCAAATTCCCAAAGAAGAAGTTGTTCAAAGCTCGAAAGAGGATAAAACCTCAAAAAAAAATTACAAAAATCGAGAATGGAGAATCTTCAAAAACCTTTTCTCAAAAACAATTTTCAGAAAATCAGCTTGTGGTACCACAAGTCCCCAAAAAATCTGCCCCTGAATTTTTCATAAAATTGTTTTTCCAAAATATTGTGACTCTTGAAAAATGATTTTTTAATGAAGACCCCTTTTTAGCATGACAAAATTATTTTGGACCAGGATGGTTTTACAAATCATGGAATATTTTAAAACCACCATATTTTTACCAGGCTATCCTTGAAATATCAGTATCAACAACAATTAAAAATAATTATTCTAAAAATAACCCATATCCCTCTTACTCTATTTGAAAAATACTTAGCGTAATTGCTCCAAGCGATTGGGGGAATGATCTGTCTCAACTCCTAAATTTCTCAGATATCCATCAAAATACGCCATTTTTTAATATTACATATAATTACTGGGATTACCAACAAGCTTGGTTCAATTCTTTTTTCATTCAAAATTCCAACCAACGCCATACATGACTTTTTCATTTTTGATACCTCATGTATTCCATCCCAATTCCCAACATGGTGGAATTCATGGAGGGAACAATTTGGATCTACCCTTGAAATACAAAAACCCCAAGTCACTAACTCTTTCAGCCTCTTTAAATCCCAATATAAACTTCTGAGGAAGAAAAAAGATTTGTGCCACTACACCTTTTTCACACCAAATTCCATTTACCATGGATATTCACATGGTTTGTAGATTATTCTGAAAATAAAATTCCAACGGTCTGAAGGAGATTTAAGATAAGATGGTGGGACAACTTTAAAATCCCAGTAAGCCTCACACCACAATAAGTCCAGGAATGGCTAAATACTCGAAAGTCCATTCAAGTACATGCGCCTCTACAAACACCACATGCAGCACTACAAACATCGGAGCACACCCAATTACTTTCACAGAAATCCCAGATGACCATAATGCTTGCATCGGCCAAAAAATAAGAAGAAATGCAAGCCATAATTCTGAAGTTTGCACCATCTTCATCAAAACAAGGCTCTTCCTGAGAAGAAGAAGAACCAGAAATTGATATTGAAGACAGTCCGGTTTTTGGCAACAGTGGATTCTGAAAAAGATTGCCAAAGTTCAGGCAAAATACCCGGAGCATAGTTCAGACAAAATTCCGACAAAAGAAAATCCCCGAAAAAGATACTTTAAAGAAGAAAATAGTAAAAGCAAAATAGATCAGCAATAATTCAAGAAAATGCCAAAGTCAATGATCTCATAGATGACATCATGAATAGTCATTCTCCACTCAGATGAATAGTCATTCTCCACTTGGATGAATAGTTAGATTCCTTTTTAATTACCAAAATGTCATGTAAAACTCCTATAAAAGGAGCCCCCTCTCCTTTAGTTAGGCAAGCTTTTTCTTTCACATTTTCTCTTTCATACATTTCAGATTATAGAGAGAAGTGAGAGCTCCAAAGAAAATCTTCTTTAGTTAGATCAAAATTCCCCTCGTATGATTCAGTTCAGATAATCCGAAATTCCTAAAATACCTTTGAAATTTCCAAGGTAGATCTCCTTGATATAAATCTTTGTAAGTTTTATTATTTTAAATAAATATGATTATGGATGGTATTAACTCCTAATCTTTTGAATACTTCATGTTTTTAAATTCTTTAAATTCATGTTTTAAATACTTGGCCGGTTCTACCGCATATTTGATTTAAATTCCTGCAGAACCTTTGAATTATGGTTTCCTTAACTAGAACCTTAATTTGTAAGTTAATCTTGATTTTATTTTTGCATATCTCCTTTATCCATTGATTCTTCAATCCCTTATATCTCAATTCCTTCCCTGTCTGTTATCCCCTTTAGATCCTCGGGTGTAGTTTGGTATCAGAGCCATAAAGGGTAGAGATAGAGAGAAATATGTCCAGACCAGATGAAATTCATGTTTAGAGGTTTAGGTTCTTCTGACGTTTTCTACCTAGGATGGTCCGAGGTAGTAAGTCCTCAAGGGTGTAGGCAGTCAGACTTCGTGAAATGCATGGGATTGTAGGAAGAATCCGAGTTTAAAAAATAAGGTTTTATACACTTGGATCAGTTTCTCAACAGATCTACTTCTTATGTTTTTGGTTCATATTCTTCCATGGATTCAAAGAAGATGAACCAAAAACATAAGAAGTAGATCTGTTGAGAAATGGATCCATGTATATAAAACCCTATTTTTGAAACTCGGATTCTTCCTACAATTCCAGGCGTTTCACGGAGTCTGACTGCCTACACCCTTGAGGACTTACTACTCTGTACCATCCTATGCATATAATTGAAATATGCAAAAAGTAAAGTAAGATTAACTTAATATTAAGGTTCCAGTTAAGGAACCCATAATTCAAAGCATCTGCAGGAATTTAAATCAAGTAGGCGGTAGAACCAACCAAGTATTTAATGCAGGAATTTAAAAGCATGAAGTATTTAAAAGATTAGGAGGTAATACCATCCATAATCATATTTATTTAAAATATTAAAGCTTATAAAGATTTATTTCAAGGAGATCTACCTTGGGAATTTCTAAGGTATTTTGGAAATTTCGGAGCATATGAACTGAATCATATGAATTTTGATCTAACTAAAGAGGATTTTCTTTGGAGCTCTCACTTCTCTCTATAATCTGAAATGTATGAAAGAGAAAATGTGAAAGAAAAAGCTTGTCTGACTAAGGGAGAGGGAGTCTCATTTTATAAGAGTTTTACATGACATTTTGGTAATTAAAAAAGAATCTAACTATTCATTCGAGTGGAGAATGACTATTCATCTGAGTGGAGAATGATGTCATCCATGACATCACCGACTTCGGCATTTTCTTGAATTATTGTTGATCTTTTTACTTTTACTATTTACTTTTTGAAAGTATCTTTTTCGAGCACTTTCTTTTGTCAAAATTTTATCTGAACTCTACTCCGTGTATTTTAAATTCTTTTAGCATTTTTCTTCAGAATCCACTGTTGCCAAAAATCGGACTGTCTTCAATATAAATTTTTGGTTCTTCTTCTTCTGATGAAGAACCTTATTTTGATGAAGACGGTGCAAACTTCAGATTATGGCTTGCATTTCTTCTTGATTTTTGGCCGCCGCAAACATTGACGCCATCTGCGATTTCTGTGAAAGGAACTGGGTGTGATCCGGTGTTTGTAGTGGTGCCGGTGGTGTTTGTAGGGGCGCCTGTACCTGAATGGATTTTCGGGCATTTAGCCATTTCTGGACTTTTTGTGGTGTGAGGCTTACTGGTATTTTAATTCTATCCCACCATGTGAATACCCATGGTAAATGGAATGAAGTGTGAAAAATGTGTGGTGGCACAAATCGTTTTTCTTCCTCAGAAGGTTTATATTGGGATTTAAAGAGGCTTAAAGATTTAGTGACTTGGGGATTTTTTATTTCAAGGGTGGATCCAAATTGTTCTCACCATGAATTCCACCATGTTGGGAATTGAGATGGAATACATGAGGTATCAAAATGAAAAACTAAGTATGGCGTTGGCTGGTATTTTGAATGAAAAAGGAATTTAACCAAGCTTGTTGGTAATTCCAGTAATTAAATAAAATATTTAAAAACTCGGTATTTTTATGGGTATTAGGGAAATTTAGTAGTTGAGACAGATCATTCCCCAATTGCTTGGAGCAATTACGCTAAGTATTTTACAAATAGAGTAGGAAGAATCTGGGTAATTTCTATAATATTTTTTTTAATTGTTGCTGATCCTGATATTTCAAGGATAGCCTGGTAAAAATATGAGGTTTTTATAATATCACATGATTTGTAAAACCATCCTTAGTCCAAAATAATTTTGTAATGCTAAAAAAGGGTATTCATTAAAAAATCATTTTTCAAGAGTCGCAATATTTTGGTAAAAAAGTTTTATGAAAAATTCAGGGGCATGTTTTTTTGGGACTTGTGGTACCACAAGTTAATTTTTTGAAAATTGTTTTTGAGGTTTTATCCTTTTCTGAGCTTTGAACAACTTCTTGTTTAGGAATTTGAAGTTGTATCAATGCCTGCTGTAGTTCCGGGAATTTTGCAAGGAGTTGTAGATAGTTTTCAGCAGTTATCTCTTTTACGGGATTTGCTGTCATTTTTTGTATAGATTCTTCGGTGTTTTTGTTTTCATTTTCCTCCTTCATAAATGCGTCATACCATGTCAGGGGTTTTTCGGTAGGAGTTTTGGCAGATAAATTTTTTTCTTCTTTGGAAGAATTTGTTGTTTGGGAAGTGGTAGAGTTTATGGGTTTTTTGGAGCAATGAAATTTGTTTGTTGTTAAAGTGCAACAACTAGTGTATTTATTGACGGTGAAATTTCATCCTTTCTCTTTTGGAGTAAGACTCCACACATCACAGGGTGACATTATTGTCCGGATTCTCGCATGTCCTTCCTCAATATCTTGTCCTTGTAACCCAAATTGTGGGGTAAGGGACAGTGATAGGACATCTCTGCGTTGCAACCAATATCAGGGATTTGTGGGTTTTTCTCCTATTTTTAAGGAAATCACAGGTTAAAAGATTTTTCTTTAAAGTTAGAAAAAATGGGAATCAATTTGCAGAAAATATTATTTAATGCAATATTTTGGAAATCTTTTTGACATTGTAAATCATACCTTAAAAATTTGTATATGCAAATGTATCAATCAATTTGATGACTCGGTGACTCAGGTTTCTGATCTAAAAATCTATTCCTTAATTCCTCTAGATGATAAGAATAGGTTTTTATCAGGTCGAGGTCACTAGCTTTTGGTTTTGTAAAAAAATAGAATTTTAAAATCTTTTTATTGGAATCAAAAGATATTAAATCGTTATATACCTTATAATGTGTGATAAAATTTATAAACGGTGTTCTTAGGATGACGGAATTGTGTATGTCTTTTACTAAAACAAACGATGTTGCTACAGTAATGCCCTCATTAATAATAAACGCACTGGTTTGGGAATTGATCTCTAATTTAGTATTATTAGCAGCTGCTAAAGTTTCATGGGTTTTTTCATGGGATTTTTCTGGTATTAACCTTGTTTTTATGCAATTGAAATCTGCTCCCGTGTCAAAAAGAGCAATTGTAGTGATCCTAAAATTGCCTGAGAATTTAATGGTTATTCTAACTAGGTATTTTTTTAATGTGATCTGTCTTAAGACAGCAAGGAATTATTTTGGGATTTCTTCTAGATTCTGCTTTGCAAAGTCTTCTTCCGGTTCTGTTGGATTTTCAGAATTAGAATCATCGGACTCAGAACTTTCCTGTGTATCTTTTGAAAGAATTGTTTTTATTAACAGGGAATATTGTTCTTGTTTTTGCCTTAGAACATTGATCTCCAGTTTTGTTTGTTTTATCTCTTTTTTTAATTCTAGAATTGGTGTTTCTTTGGATTCTTTCATCCTTTTACCTTTCTTCAGGATATTAGTCAAGTCGTAGGTATTTTTGGAAGTATTTGGCAAAATCGTATTTTTGATATCTTTTTTCTCGTCTGTAAAAGATTTGAGAAGTTTGTTCAAGTAATCCTTTTGGTGTTGGATATCTATGTGCTTAACCATATCTAACATGAATTCTTGGTATTTGGTTAAAACACATACAAGTTTTCCCTTACCTTTATCAGATTTTTCAGATGAACTGGTCGTGAGCAATTCATCTATTTGAAGGGCTTTATTGTCTTCTGAAGATAGAAAAATAGTCAGGTTCTGACTCGGCGTTTGAATCGGAGGAATCTACGAGAAGATTGGAGATTTTTTGGGTTACGTCGTCATCTAGTTTCAATTCTTGTAATTTTTTATTTATTTTACAATATCTCGAAGTATGACATTTTTTGTGGCATTTGTAAAACGTAATATCTTTGTATTTAGAATCAGTCTTTTTGGGATTTGGTTTGTTCGTGGAATAACGCGTATTTTTATAAGGATTTTTATAATACTCTTCGTTAGTCCTGCGGAAGTCCTTCTTTTTGTAACCTTTTGATGTACTTTTAAGGGATTTATGAGTCTTGCTATAGTTTCCTATACAACTTGGAGAGGGTTTTGTGGAATTTGTATCAAATTGTTTGCAAAAAGTACCAAGTTCGCACCCTAGTTCTTTTTAGCTCCAATTTGAGGTATTTTTGTAATTTCAGGTCTTGGCAGATCTTTAGACCTTCCTTTTAAGAGAATTGCATCTACAGGGCAACCATAGATGTTTAGCTTAATACCTTGTAGAGAAGGGTGGTTGGACTGGACTTTCCTAGAATCAACTAGGGTTTTCCACTTCGGTGTTTTGTTCCTAGTTGTAACGGGATTTACCGTTTTAGAAAATGAATATTCTATGGAATTTTTGAAGGAATAAATTTCAAACCAGTCAAAGAATAGGATGTTTATCCTATGTTCATTTACAAAATCATAGAATTTTTCCTGTATTTGTTTTCTAGTATTTAAAAAGTTTTTGAAGAACCAATTTTTTTTTTCTAGGTTGTATTTTTCATAAAAATCATTTTGTAGGAATTTCTTATCTATTTGGAATTCTTTTTCTAAAACTCCAATTTCGTTTACTATGTTCTCTGTTATTGAAGAAAATGTCGTACTAGTACGTTCATGGTCCTCTATCTTTTCTCTAACAGTGGAATTTCATAAACGGGTCTAGGTATTTCATTGGTGTAGTCTAAGTTTCTTAGATTGGGTAAGTCTGACGTAGAATGTCTAGGTTTTATTTTGTAAGGAGTATTTATTACCGAAGGAATCTGTGAGACTCTTTCTAAGTCTAGGGATTCTACGAAACTAGTATCATCATATCTATTACTCGTAGATCTTCTATGGAATGATAGACTAACTCTACCATCCTGGTATTGGGTTATTTCTCTAAGATGGGTATTTGTTTGGGAAGTCTCTACATGTTCAGGTTTAACTACACCTTCCAGAATCCATTCTTTTGGTATGGTAATATCTTTCCACCTAATAGGTCTTAGTATTACGGTGTTAAATCTGAAAAGATCTATTTGTAAAAGTAGGGTTTCACCTTTTTTACTATGGTATCTGACTTTTGTGGCAAAAGCAGATGTCATATCTTTGTAATGGATTCTAAAAATTATTGCTACATGAATTGATCCTTCAAGCATTTGGTAATTGTGTGTGTTTATCTGTAGGACAATGGATTCTTGGATATTTTTTATCATTGAGGGATACTGAGAAATTTGGGTAACAATCAAAAGATATTGGTCCTGTGAAGAGACTAGACTCAACATAACTCAATAGGGAATCTTCAAAATTTGTGAATCTTGCATCTCTTAAGATAGCAAGGATTGAGGTATTTAGTCCTTCCTTTGTAAGGAGTTTTATCCATACTTGGACTAAGCAAATATGAATGTATTTGTAATTTCTTTCTCTGTGTTTTTCCAAGGAATTTTGAGAAAGCAATTGAATTGTTTCAAAGGGTTGAGATAATTGGATATCTCTTTCCTCTGTTTTGATAGTGAAATCAGTTTTGAAAAATTGATATTTGGAATTTTTGTAAACTTGATCTCTATTTACTCTCGGTATTTCCCAATTATCAATCGATTTTTTAAAATCTTTTATAACGATTTCTTCCGAATTTATTATCTTCTTTGAATCCATGGAAGAAGATGAACCAAAATCATAAGAAGTAGATCTGTTGAGAAACAGATCTATGTATATAAAACTCTATTTTTGAAACTCAGATTCTTCCTACAATCCCAGGCATTTCACGGAGTCTGACTGCCTACACCCTTGAGGACTTACTACCCCGGACCATCCTAGGCAAAAAACCTCAGAAGAACCTAAACCTCTAAACATGAATTTCATCTAATCTGGACATATTTCTCTCTATCTCTACCCTTTATGGCTCTGATACAAAATTACGGCCGATGATCTAAAGGGGATAATAGACAGGGATGAAATTGAGATATAAGGGATTGAAGAATTAAAAGAGAATTGAGATATTCAGAAAGTAAAGTAAGATTAACTTACAATTAAGGTTTCAGTTAAGGAAATCATAATTCAAAGGTTCTACAGGAATTTAAATAGGCGGTAGAACCGGCCAAGTATTTAATGCAGGAATCTAAAGAATTTAAAAGATTAGGAGGTAATACCATCCATAATCATATTTATTTAAAATATTAAAACTTACAAAGATTTATATAAAGGAGATCTACCTTGGAAATTTCTAAGGTATTTTGGAAATTTCGGATCATATGAACTGAATCATATGAGGGGTATTTTGATCTAACATATATATATATATATATATATATATATATATATATTATTGATAAATTAAAGAATTTCAAACAATAAATAAAAGTGTGTAAATATTAAAAACTCCGGAGTAAGAAAAATGTATATTTATTTATTATATAGAAAGGGAAACGGACAAGGGGAATATATCAAGCGGCAAGCTACTAAGAAATTACATGACGAAGTAACAACGAGAGTAGTTTATAATGTAATAACGATAAGTAAGGAACAAAAATTGTCCTGAAAAAATTATATCATCAGTGTATATAAACATATATAAGGATAAGACTCATTTCAATTTGACATAAAAAAAAGGTTCTTTTGAATTATTAATGAAAAAGTCATAACCGTGTAAGTAATATTTTATACACAAAGATGAAATAACCGTGTATTATGATTTTTAGTTTTAATACACAAAGATGAAATAAAAAATATGAATAATAAAAGAATTTATCATGTAAAATTTTATAATTAAAACAAAAAATCATAATCTTAAATTGAAAATAAAATATAAGAAATATTCCCCTAAGCCAGTTATTGAGCCTCAAGATGATATGCTAGAGGAGGAGATGGGGCCAGCCCAACATCGGTGTGGATTTAATTCTACTTTGGTTCTATAGGACACACTAGTCAGGTTATTGAGTGTTATTGATGGTTTTACTCAGACATGAGTACATCCTACTACTCTAGGTGGTTCTCCGACCCATGTGGGGTGGGACAGACTCATACCCCTGAGTTTCACACTCACGGGGTTCAGCTAGCAGCGATGTTAGTGCCCCATATCGATGAGTTTCATGCTCCAGAGGTTGGTCCCAGGCCTATTGAAGGGACAACTATGACCCGCGATGAGCGGAAGATTTGAGAAAACTTTTTGAACATGAAGCCTCGGATATTTTATGGATAGCCCGAGGAGGATGCGTATTATGAGTTCATCGTGAGCATCCATGAGAGGTTGCATACTCTTGGTATTGTTGAGTCGCATGGAGTTAGTTTCATGGCCCTTCAACTATTAGGGGATGTGAAATAGTGGTGGAGGGTGCATGTTGATTGTTTTCCTGCGGGGATGCCTCCATTGTCTTGGGTTAGGTTCTACGGAGTGTTCCTTGAGAAGTATACCTTTGATCTTAAGTCTGAGCAAGCGTGATGAGTTTCAAAAGATTGAGCAGAGGAGTTTTATAGTTGCATAGTATGAGACTCACTTCCACGACTTATCGCCCTATGCAGCGCCATTGCTTCCTACTAAGGCAGAATGAGTGAGAGTTTTTATTAGAGGGTTGACTATTCCACTTGGCTACACTCTAGTTGGTGGCCTCTAAAGCCTCTTTTGAGATAGTTACTGAGCATAATATGATGGTAGTCTGTGAGGGGAAAGTTGCACAAACATGAGCCCGACAAGAGGGTTAAGCGCGTTGGACAGTTTAGTGGTTCTACTTCCCGTGGTTATGGATATTAGGAGAGATATCAGTAGTCGCATCCTATTCAATTGGTTCAGGCAGCTCTTCAGATTACCGATGGTGGGACTTAGTCTTTGAGGGGTTCTTAGCTCTTCAGATTACCAATGGTGGCACTTAGTCTTCAATGGGTTCTTAGTCTAGATATTTAGACCATGGTGGTTCAGGTTTTTTGCTCTCCATTCAGCAGCCCTCAATGGCCAAGACTTGTTATACTTGTGGAGAAGTTGGGCACTTCAGGAGAAATTGCCCCGGACAGTTTTTAGGTGCCTCTCTTGCACCTAGGACCCCAGCACAGACATCTAGACGTGGTAGTTAGACTAGCCAGGAAGGATCTCAATCGGGCCATATTGGCCATCAGTCTGGTCATAGTGGATCTCAGTTAGGGAGAGATAGAGCTCGTTCAGGCCGATGTGGTCAGCAGGGTACTCGATCTGAAGTAGGGCGCACGCATTGCTATGCATTCCTATTCATGTGTCTACACCAGTCGGTGATTCTATAATTTTAGATAGAGTATATCGCATATGCGTGGTTACTTTTATGGGTTACAACACTTGGGTAGATCTGGTTATCTTAGATATGGTGGATTTCAATCTTATATTGGGTATGGATTGGTTGTCACCATATCATGCGATTTTGGACAATTATTCCAAGATGATCATGGTAGCTATGCCTGGTCCTCTGAGGTTAGAGTGGAGAATCGCTCCCATCCCTACTCCTAGGAAAGTGATTTTGTATATCCAAGATAAGAAGTTAGTATATCGGGGATGTTTGGCTTATCTTGCGCACATTTAGGATACTAGTGCGGAGACCCCTTCCCTTGATTCTATTTCTGTAATTAGTGAGTTTGCAGAGGTATTTCCTTCATATTTATCGGGTATGTCTCCAGACAGAGATATTGACTTCTATATTGATCTTGAGTTAGGTACTTGACCCATTTTTATTTCTCCGTATTGGATGGCTCCAGCCGAGTTGAGGGAATTGAAGGAGCATCTTTAGGATTTGTTGAGTAAGGGTTTCATTTGACCGAGTGTATTCCATGGGCTGTTCATAACTTGTTCATGAAGAAGAAGGATTGCACTATGCGTATGTGCATTGATTATAAGTAGCTAAACAAGGTCATCATAAAAAACAAGTATTTGATTCTGTGTATTGATGACTTATTCGATTAGCTTCAGGGTGCTTCAATCTTTTCGAAGATTGACTTGAGGTGTATTATCATCAGCTGAAGATCCGGGTCAAGGATGTTCCTAAGAAGGCTTTCTGGACTCGTCATGGGCATTATGAGTTCGTGGTAATGTCATTTGGGCATATCAATACCCCTGCATCATTCATGGACTTGATGAATGGAATATTTAAGTCGTACTTGGATTCTTTTGTGATTGTATTCGTTGATGACATCCTGATTTATTCAAAGAGTCGGGAGGACCACGAGCGCCATTTGAGAGTGGTTCTTGGGATTTTTGAGGAGTAGATGCGAAGTTCTCAAAATATAAGTTCTGGTTGAGTTCTATAGCATTCTTGGGACATGTAGTATCCAAAGATGGGATCATGGTTGACCCAAAGAAGATAGAGGTAGTCAGGGACTAGCCTAGATCGACTTCTGTGATAGATATTTAGAGTTTTGTGGGTCTTGCTAGCTTCTATTGTCGGTTCATCAAGGGTTTCTCTTCTATCACTTCGCATCTGACGCGCTTGACTTAGAGGAAAGTGCCATTTCAGTGGTCTAATCAGTGTGAGGAGAGCTTTCAAAAGCTTAAGACTTTGTTGACCACAACCCCGATTTTATTCTTTCTGGTGGAGAGGAAGGACTTTACTATGTATTGTGATGCTTCTAGGATTAGGTTGGGTTGAGTATTGATGCAGGAGGGTAAGGTAATCACTTATGCATTGAGGCATTTGAAGGTGCATGAGAAGAACTATATTTTTCATGATATGGAGTTGACTGTTGTTATGTTTGCTTTGAAGATTTGGAGGCATTACCTTTATGGTGTCTATTGTGTGTATACTGACCACTGTAGTCTTCATCACGTGTTTAATCGGAGGGACTTGAACTCTAGGCAGCGTCACTAGATGGATTTGTTGAAGGATTATGACATAACCATTTTGTATCATCCGGGCAAGGCCATTGTGGTGGCAGATACCTTGAGTCAAAAGGCGGTTAGTAGAGGAAGTCTGGTTTTTTTGGCTATTTATAAGTGTCTCATGGCTTTAGAGGTCCAGTATTTAGCCAATTGTTTTGTGAGACTTGATCTTGCAGATCTGGGTAAGATTTTGGCTTGTGTGGAGGCGATGTCGTCTCTTTTGGATCAAATTTGAATTCACCAGTATGATGATATGAAGTTATGTAAATCAGAGATAAGGTGATGAATGGTGAGGCCAAGGATGCCATGATTGATAATGAGGGTGTTCTGAGGATTAAGGGTAGAGTGTGTGTGTGCCTCATGTGGGAGATTTGACAAGATTGATTATGGAAGAGGCCCACAACTCTAAGTATTCGATTCATCCGGGCATCCTCTGAGACACACTATCGGGATGCTAGTGCTCATACAACAGGTCAAGTATGAGCACTAGCATCCAGGTAGTGTGTCTCAGAGGATTCCCATTCCCTAGTGGAAGTAGGGGAGGATTTCTATGGATTTCGTGGTTGGGTTGCCCAAGACTTTAGGCAAGTTTGATGCTATTTGGGTCATTGTTGATAGATTGACCAAGTCCGTTCATTTCATTCCTGTCCAGATGACTTATAATGCAAAGAAGCTGGACAAGATCTACATATGTGAGATTGTTCGTCTTCACGGGGTTCCAATTTCTATCATATCAGATCGGGGTACTCAGTTTACCTTATATTTCTAGCAGACTTTGCAAAAAGAGATGGGTAGTCGTTTGGATCTCAATACAGCATTTCACCCTTAGACCGATGGTTAGTCCAAGCCCACTATTTAGGTATTGGAGGATATATTATGATCCTACGTGATTGATTGTGGTGGTCATTGGGACCAGTTTTTATACAACAACAGTTATCACTCCTGTATTGACATAACACCATTCGAGGCCTTATAAGGTAGGAGATGTCGATCTCTGATTGATTGGTTTGATGTATTTGAGGTTCGGCC
Organism: Anisodus acutangulus; assembly: GCA_029783415.1. Taxonomy (NCBI): domain Eukaryota; kingdom Viridiplantae; phylum Streptophyta; class Magnoliopsida; order Solanales; family Solanaceae; genus Anisodus; species Anisodus acutangulus. The sequence continues at coordinate 34,781,654 of CM056508.1, forward strand.
TTAGGTTACCGATTTGTTGAGAGACTCTTTAGAAAATGTGAGGATGATTCAGGATAAGCTCCTAGCAGCTCAGAGCAGGTAAAAGGACTATGTAGACCGGAAGGTCCGAGATTTGGAGTTTATGGTTGGTGATAGAGTTCTTCTGAAGGTCTCACTCATGAAGAGTGTCATGAGTTTTGCAAGAGAGGAAAATTAAGTTCGAGATATATTGGACCTTTTGAGATTCTTCAGAGAGTTGTAGAGGTGGCATATGAGTTGACTCTACCACTAGGTCTTTCAGGCGTTCATCTAGTTTTCCATGTATCTATGCTAAAGAAGTATCATAATGATGGTTCTTATATCATTCATTGGGACTCCATGTTACTTGATCAGAATTTGTAGTTCGAGGAGTAGCCTCTGGCTATTTTGTACAGGCAGGTGAGGAACTTAAGGTCAAAGGAGACAGCTTCTGTGAGGTTCAGTGGAGGTATCATCCTGTCGAGGAGGCAACTTGGGAGACCAAGTCTGATATGTGGAGCAGATATCCAAGCTTGTTCACTATTTTTGGACATTCTCTTTGTTTGTTTCTCTTCGTTCGAGGAAGAACGTTGTTTTAATTGATATCTGATGTAACAACTCATCTGGTCATTTTGTAGCTAAAGACCCTTATATGCTTGTTTATCCCTTTCTATATACTTTATGTGGGGTTTGTGAGGTATGGGGATGGCTGTCATGGATCCCAACGTCCATTTACATGAGTTTCGAATAAAAACCCCAAAACTAGAAACTTAGAACTGGTTAGTTTGACTCAAAGTTGACTTTAGGCTAGATGAGTTATGCATATTGTGAGATTAAGAGAGATATATGGTTGATTTTAATAAAGGGTCATGGATTAAAAGGTATTGTAAATGTGAATTAGGATGGGATGATGATAGATGATCATGTTTTAGCCTTAATTTGATCATAGAAGGTTGTTTTCAATTGGGAGAAATTTCTAGGGTTTCAAATTGTGGCTTTTGATTATTTTTCAATTGAGGGATCAAACGTGAATAGATTTGCAATTAATTCAGGGATATGACTACCTAGTATGTAATCTTGGTTATTGTATATTAAAGTTCCAGACTTGGTAGTGTGGGCTCGGGGATGGATACTTAAAGTCTTGTTTTATGTTGTGTTAACTTTATATTAACGGTATAATATGTGTGAATAGACTTCGATTATCATGAGACACAAAGGAAGGGCAAAGCTATTATCAAGGCTTGATTTGGTAGCGCTCCTGCTCGGGTTTGAGGTAGGCTACGATTTACTTTTTGAGACTCCGATAGAAGTACGTAATTAGTCATAAATATCGAAGGGTATTGGGCGTGTTAAGAGGTCCCACTCAGTCGGTTGTGATGAACATTTGAGTGGGTACCGGTGTTGAATTGCGATGATGGATAGTTTTGGAGGATCAGACTCGTGGTGGTTCTGACTGCTATTTATTTGGTCTTGTCGCCATGTTTTTCATTGTTTGTTTACTCATCACAAATGCTTTCAATATAATATCCTGATTTGACTTGGAATTGCCTATGTGTTATTGAATACTTAAAAACATGTGGTATATCATCTCTATACTTGATTGCATCTCATTCAATCATGATATCTTGCCTTATATTGTCGTTTCATTCATACACTCATGGTTTTGTGGCATTGATATGAGAGTGGTATGGATATGCTATGGTCCAAGAGACCGGAAAGGTAAGAATACTATGACATTATGGCACTTGAGATGATATTGATATGCGGGGAGCGGGGTTGCACACTTGCAACATGATTGAGACTCGACAAATGAGTCATGGGATGTAGTCAGATTTGTGTGTGGAATTTTGGCTGGCTAAAAGCGGTATATGGACTTCGTGGGTCCCCTATGGGTGTACAAATCATAATTAAACCTTGACATATTGTATACTATGTTGAGAAAGGTACATTGCATATGCATTGCATTTATATCATACATACTCATGCCATATGTTTGATAATTTGTGATTGGAAACTGTCATTGAGTGACATTGAATAACTTGGTTAGATTTTGAACTTGAAAGGATTATTCATGCTACGTGATACTTGATATACTATTGAACTCTATGAACATCATGATGACTGCCTGACATACTTGGTTATTGAACGGTTAGTATAGGATTATTTGGTGTCAACTTGGTATTTATCTCTAATTATGTCTCTTTTGTCGTTGTCAGCCTATGATATCTACAGTGGTACATTGTGTACTCATGCTACACTTGCAACATTCTTTTTGGATGCAGATTCAGTACCTTCTACCTCCGCAGGGCCACGTGGATGAGTCAGAGCTGTCATCCTTAGTATTCAGGGTAAGGATGTTTCTTCCTGCATGCCCTTGGATACTCAATCTCTACTTATTGTCTTTAGTTCATATTTGAGAGACATATTTCAGTCTATGTATTCGGTTTTGGCCTGCGTGCCCATTTACTCAGACTTGTATTATTTTGTTAGTGCTCTTGTATTCCCAGGTTAGATCACTTAGGGGTATTTATTTGAATGTATCAGACTTATCATTTTGTTCCACGTTATATTATGAGACAGTATTTAAAGTATCTGCATTTCTTCCTCTTTTATTTATATAATATCTTGCAATTATTAGGGCGTGGTTCTCCTATCGGTGGAATTGTGTAGGTGCGAGTACGATTCCTGAAAGGGGTTCGTGACATCACCTCAGCACCGGGGTGGAAAATTGTTTTGCATGAGCGGGCTTCATATTACCGGCAGTGCAGACACGGTTTCACTGGAGGGGACGCAACTCCTTCAGTAACTCTTCACTTCGGTAAATCTTCTTCATGAACCGTAGGAGTTACTTGACTCATAAATTCCATGAGTAAAGTCATCGGCTAATGCTCGAAAAAGAGTGATAATAGGAAATCAGACAGAAGGTTCATAACTACCAAACGGGTCGTTACATAGTTGTTGAGTATCATCTATTGGTTGGTAAACTTTTCTTCAGTTGTGTCCTATGTATATATTTAGATAATCGGTAGGTTGGGGCCCTATCCCAATCATATGACAGTTTTGTTATTCGTAGAGGCTTGTAGACTTAGTTGGTCTATTTAGTAGTGATGTATGGCCTTACATTAGAACTCAATGAATGTTGCATATTTTGTTGGTCCAAGGATGTACTACGCGACCCGTGATGGATGGTCGCGCGATCACGAAGAGGAGGAAGTATGTGAATGGGTGTTCACATTTGCGACCACGAAGGATAGTCTCAGTCAGTTAGTCAAACCCTTTACGTGATGATGAGGTGGTTGACTGTGATCGTGAGAGGATAAGTTCATAGGCATCGCTAACGTGATGCCAGGGTTGCGAATGCGAAGAAGGCTGGTTGTGTATATATATGGTAGTTACGAATTAGTAAGCCAGCAAGACATTACTCTGGATACATTTCATTTATGAAACGTCAGCCACTGATCATTAGTATTTTACTACTCTAAAAATATAGTTACAAATCCAATTTCAAATTTTGAATTTATAGCATTTTATTAAAATACTTAACTCTTCAAAAGTCAAATTATTCAAATAAAATTTTTACCGATTTCATATCAAATTATCTTGATTTACTTAAAATTATTTACTATGTTGTATTCACAAGTCCAATTATGCATCTATATATACATTTCAATGCTTCTCTTCTATCTTGACAATTTGGTACTCATTCATATATTTCATTCCCAAGAAATTATTCTTTTCTTCTTTATTTTTTCGTGTGTTTATCAAACATGACTGGAAATGGGCTTAGAGATACTAGTAGTTTAAGTGAAAGTCAAAGAAAAACCGTCGAAAATAAAAGAATAGCTAGTTTGTTCAAGAAAGCACAAGAATTGCCACTCCTATGTAATATACTTATTGCCCTGATTATTTTATATCTCGGATAAACCATTTTTATTCTTTGAACAAATTAAACTGAGGCTAAGGTTAGAGTCACAATAATTATTTTTGTTTCTAGTTTTTCTTTTTCTTAGATCCTGTTGGCTCACTATTTCGTAACTACCACATACCGCATGACTCTAAACCATCCTCAGTTTCATTTAACCAAATAATTGGAATGGATTCTCCAAGACTAAAAATAATTAGGGCAACATGTATATCACATAGGATTGACAATTCTTCTGCTTTTTTTAACAAACTAGCTATTCTTTTATTTTCGATGGATTTTCTCTTATTTACACTTGATCTCCTAGTATCTCCAAGCCCATTTTCAGTCGTGTTTGATTTAGAGGCGCGGTGGTTATTCCTTAAGATTCACCATTATGAAAAACACTACCATTGGGGGACATGATTGGGTGGCTCATACCTATTACATGTTGTTTTTCCAAATTAGTATACCCTATTATTTTGTTTGCACATAGTTTATTACTTCATATTATTTTAATGGTATATGAAAGTTATGTTATGTTAGTAGAAAAAATGTACTAGTGTTATTCAGTCGTCCTAGATATATGTATAATGCCTAAGGATTTATTAAATGACATTTCAATCAGACACTACTTCTTCACATTTAAAACTCAGTTTTATTCAGTACAATGCGTACTTTATGTCAAGTTAGAATCTAAATCAATGAAATTTATTCTGCATGCATTAATTTGGTTTTTGTTATTTAATTAATATGGAAGAATAGTATAAAAAATAATTAAAAATTGACATTGAGATAATCAAGAAAGACTAATGGAACACCAAAATAAGTTATAAGAACTTAGAATAATAACAGAAAAAACTCTTAGATATAATTGAGATATAAATCAACATATAATAATTGCAGAATAAGTATAGATCTAATAGAAGAAAGAGATCAATGCCTACGAGAAAATTCTAAACAAATAGATGAACAGAAAGAAACTATTAAAGAATTACGGAATAGGATAGAATTAGAAAACGAAAGGTTAAGACAAAAAGAGGAAGAAAATTTGAAACTATTAAGGGAAATAATCAGAAAAGATAATGAATTAACAGATCTAAAAGATATTATCAAAGAACAATATAAGTACATCAACCTATTAAAATATGGATAAAGGAAAGGAAATAATATAAGACTCTAAAGATATACACTATCAGATGAACACATATGAAGGAGGATCAACACAAACACTAAGCTTTACACCAGAAATATACCAGAAAATACAAGATGAAAAAGAGGAACTATCTGTAAAGAAAATATTTAAAGCAAAATGGTTTGAAAGAAACAAAGAAATAAGATAAATAGCACACAAACATGAAAATATAATAGACACAATGAGTGTAAATGGAAGAACAAAAATTAACTTAATAACGGATGAAGTAATAAAAAGAGAATTAACAAAGCTATCTACTAGAGAAGCCAGAAAATATAGAAACATATACTTCGGAGGAGTAAAATTTTCTATAAAAGCATACTTTCAGAAGAACACACCTATACAAATATACATATTAGATGATAGGATATTAGGAAATCTACAAGATGCTTTAATAACAATAATAAAAGGAAATTTAATATATCAAAAATTAAAATTTACGGTACAACCAGACTTTAGTATATCATTAAAAAATGAACACAAAGACTTAGTCTTGACACTATATTACAAACTAGATGGAATAACGATGCCACCAGGAACTAAAGTAATAAGTATAGAAACAAAAATGATATATGCCCTAACCGGGAACCACCATGTAAAGAAACAACATGAAATGAACATATTAGTACCAAGAATGTACCAAGAAATATTAGAACAAATAGAACATAAGGAAAACTCCAAAATAACTATACCAGAAGAAATATATATGGATTTTAATACTAGAACCCTTACATCATCAAAAAGATTAATACAAAAAATAGAAGGATTTAGACTGTGTATTACAAGAGAACCAATAACGACAAGACAAACTAGCGTTACACAACCTAGAATATTAGATTTAATAAATATAAACACAAGTAGACTAAAGGTTAAGGTAATAATATTCAAAGGAATGATAACAACAGATTGCATAGCTAAAATAAACACTGGAGCTATTAAAAGTTTTATACATATAAGTAAGATTAATGAAAATGATTGTGATTTAATAGACCCACAAACTTATAATTATCCTGAAAATGAAAGAGAGATAATAATTACTAAAAGTATTAATTTAAGATTCAAAATCCAAGATTTAGAATATAAGATAATTATAGGAGTAATAGAATATGACAGTTTTAATGAATTACTTTTAGGAAGTGATTTTTTAATGATGATAAATTATAAAATAAATAATAACGGAATAGAAATAAATGATCAAGGAAAAATGAGATTCATAAATAAAGTATGAATCTACAAAGAGAAATAATTGAGAAAAAACAAAAATTAAAGGAAATAAGGACAACTTTATCAAAAGACATATTTTCCCAACTAAAATACTTGAAATACAAGGCAAAGAGATAAAATTAGAAGAAAAAAATAAAACAATTAGAAGAACAATGTGATAAATTTGATAAAATATGGATAGATATGGAAAATGGATGGAAAAAGAGAATAAATAATTCTGACTAGTTCTAACAAAAAAATTGATGCATTATGGGAAGAAATAGTAGTAAAAGAAAAGCTGGAAAGCACGTTGACAATAATGAATGAAATAAAAGAAAATCAAACACAAATACAACAAATGATAAGAGAAGAACTAACTAACCTATGGAATGTATCTGAAATACCAACTTTTAAAATAATATTAGAAAATCTTAACATGATAATAGAAGACAAAAACAAAGGTAAACATGTAATAGAAGATAATGAACCTAGTACAAGTAAAGAAAGTACAATGGTTAAAACTACCTCGCAAAAGCCAGAGATAGTAGCAATAGATGGATGGAGAAGAAGTAAAAAACCTATAATGATGGACATCAGTAAGATAAAACCAAAATTACCATCTCAAGTAGAAAAAACATTGGACAGCCTAGCAGTATTAAATAAAAAAGGACAATTTTAATGGAAAAGCAAGAACCTAATATACCCGATGTACTTACATTTTTAAGAAATAATGGGAAAAAGATAATAGAAAAAGAAAGATACAAATATGAACCTATAAGGGCAAGAACACCAAAAGAAGATAAAGATTCAAGAGAAGAAAACATTTACCTAAAAAACACAGAAAAAACAACCTACGAATACTTAAACCTAAAACTAGACAAACAAGAACTAGAAATATCTGAGTTAAAAATAGAGAATACAAGGTTGAAATTACATAGTAACGAAGAATGGTATGATAAGTACAAAAAATATAAACACAAGTTTAGAGACACGAAAAAAATATTAAAAGAAACAAAGGTAGAACTAAAATAAACAAAAGAAGAATTAAAAGGAGTAAAACAAGAACTAGAGGAACTAAAGGAAGAAATGCAAATCCTTAGAGAACAAATGAGAAAGTTAAAAGGAAAAAAGAAGGTAAGAAAAATACAAGTGATGAAATTACTAGCGATGCTTGAAAATCGATAGCGATTCAGATAATAACGATAAATCAACTAACCAAGAGATACAAGTAGTAGAATTCATAGAAGAAGTAGAAAATGAAGAAATAGTAAAAGAAAACAACCAGATAATAGAAGCCCTACAAAAAATGAAAAGAGTCAATGCCATTATAGAAGAACTTGAAAGTGATATGGAAGAAGAATATAATAGACCTACAGAAACGGAAATAGAAACAGATGATGTAATAAATGAAGATGCAAATGATTATCCTGAAGAAGAACTAGTAGACCCTAATTTATAAGTAATAACAAGAAAACGAACTAGATTACCAAACCACATCCCAGTAGGACAACAAGCAGAATTTAAAAAGTTTGTATGATCAATGGCACAAGGAATAAATTACAATGGATATTTTCTCGACCTAGATAACGTTTATGATGAACAAGAAATAGGAAGAAGAATAACTGATTGGAACCTTAGAATGTACATAACAATAATGAACTCTACTCAAACAGAAAACATAGAATATATGTATGAACTAATATCTAGAACATTAATTGGAAAAGTAGCATACTGGATAGAATCTATAGCATACCAACTAAGAGGAGAAGTACTTAGTCATGCAACAGATTGGAAATCTATGCTGATAATATTTGATATTATACTAAAAAGAGAATTCCTAGGAGAAAGATGGTTAGTAGCTAGAGAAAATGTACTTGCCGAAAGAAAAATTGAAATAATAATGAGTCTAAACAATATGAAATGTTGTAAGATTAATAAATTACTAGAATATACGATTAGTTTTAGCAAGTTCTTTTATGAAGCAAGATTTTTACCAGAAGAAGGTCTGATATATCAATAACTTTACTATGACCACTTACCAACACCTTATAATACTGAGATATCAAAAGAATACACTCAACTAGAACCAAAAGAAAACACATTAGCAGAAAGAATAAGAGTACTAAGGGCATACTTAATGCGGAAATGCGAAGAATTTAGAATGCAACAAAAAATTTAAAAAGATAAGAAACTAGGATTAAGAGAAATATGTGGATTCACGGAAAGAAGATTAGTATTTGGATGCGATGATAAAAGAAAAGAGAAGTAATATAAAAAGAGTAATAAAAGATATCAAACAAAGAAATACATGAAAAATAACAATTACAAAAATTATAATAACAGACCAAATTATAGCAATAAGCCTTAGTACAAACCTTACAGGAATTTTTTTTTAAAAGATATAAAAATACCCCTGAAACCAGAAGAAAATTTAGATATAAAAGAAAATTTAGAAAGAGAAGATACGTAAAACCCATAGAAACAGAAAAGGCTAAAGAATGTAAATGCTGGAACTATAATGAAAAAGGACATTATACTAACAAATTCCCAAAACTAAAGAAAAAAGGAGTAAAATACATAAATACATAAATACATAAATACAACACAATTTATAAGTTTACAACAGATTAGAAAAGGCAATGATAAATGGTATGAATATGAAGACTTCTATGTAAACCAAACTGAGGAAGAAAGTGAATCAGACTCAGAAAATATTAACTTCATCAACCAACAATCAGAAAGTGAAAATACTTCTGAGTAAAATGAACATACTAGAAAAGGAAAAAACAAAACTAGTAGAAGAAAGATATTACTGGATACAATGTGAATAATATGTTCGCTATAAACTTGTTACAACTTCAACTACAAGTAAAACAGGAAATAAATATTACAGAGATAGACATAACAAGATTACAAAAAACCTTAAGAGAATTATAGAAAGAATAAGCGAAATAAATTGGCAGCTTATAAGAATAAGAAGAAATATACAAATATTAATGGATAATGAAAACGTTCACCAAGAGGTAACAGAATTAGAACAAGATGAAAACCTCCAACAAAGGTTAAGTGAAATGAGTATTGAACAAAGTCCTAATACCTAATGGTAGCAATCTATATAGAGGCCCATATAGAATACAAGTCTAATAAAATGATAAAATAAAAAATCTTTATTGATAGCAGAACAGATTTATGCTGATGTATTAGAATCGCATAGGTGGAAGAGAACCAGATCATATAGAGCAAGAGTATCAGGATTTAATGAACAATCAAAAGAACTAGATATAGTAGCAGAAAACATGAGAATTGTATTAGGAAAAACTATATTTAGATTACCAATAATATATCAATTAGACAACATGAAACAACAAGTGTTATTAGGAAACAACTTCCTAGATTACTTTAAAACACAAGTTATAGATAGTAATACTTTTAGCTTACAAACACCTTGTAATAAATGGATAGTATTAAAAAGAATATTACCAATACATACATTAAGATTATGTACTATAAAAACTGATAGGAATAATAACCTACAATTATTAAAATAAAAATATCTTAATATACTAAAAATAAACTTTGGAGAAAATCCAATACAACTATGGGAAAAAGAAAAAATATATGCAGAAATCAAACTAATAAACGAAAATGACATAATTAGATCCAAACCTATTAGATATAGCCCAACAGATCAAAAAGAATTTGAAATCCAATTAAAAGAATTACTAGAATTAAAAATGACACAAGAAAGTAAAAGCCCACATAGTAGCCCAGCTTTCTTAGTAAGGAAACATAGTGAACAAAAGAGAGGAAAAGCCATAATGGTAATCGATTATAGAGAACTAAATAAGAAGACGATATTCGATTGATATTTTTTACCATATAAAAGAAACCTTAATAACCGGCTAGGAAATAAAAAATGATTTAGTAAATTTGATTGTAAAAGTGAATTTTGGCAAATAAAACTAACAAAGGAATCAAAATCTCTAACAGCCTTTAGTGCCCCCCAAGGACACTATGAATGGAATGTACTACCCTTCGGATTAAAAAATGCACCACAAATATTCCAAAGAAGAATGGACCAAGTATTTAGAAGATTAACAGAATTTTGCATAGTATATGTAGACGACATATTAATATTTAGCGATAATCTAGACGATCATATAAAACATCTAGAAAAATTTATAATAACTATAAAACAGCACGGAATACTATTATCTGAAAAGAAATCCAAAATATTTAAAAACAGTATTGAATATTTGGGATATATTATAGATAACGAAGGATTAAAACTGCAAGAACATATAGTAACAAAGATAAGAAATTTTAAAGAAAAACTAGAAAATAAAAAAGAAGTACAACAGTTCTTAGGAGTAATAAATTATGCTTCAGACCATATAAAGGATTTACCACTCTTAAGAAAACCATTACAAGAATTGATAAAGAAAAACATAACCTTTGAATGGAAACAAGAACATACTAAAGCTATAAAAGATATCAAAGAAAAAGTAAAGACATTACCAAAACACAGAATACCAACAGAAAAAGATCAACTGGAACTCTTTACTGACGCCAGTAATATAGGATTGGGAGCAGTTCTCATAGCCTATGATAAAGAAGATATAGATAAAGAAAAACCACTTATTTGTGGACATGGAGGAGGAACATGAAAACCAAATGAGAAAAATTATCATATAAATGAAAAAGAATTATTAGCGGTAAAATTTGGAATAAAGAGATTTCATTACCATTTACTATCAGTAAAATTTATTGTTAGGACTGACAACACACAGGTAAAAGCTTTTATTACAAACAAAATATATCCTTTACCAGAATTGAATAAAAGGAGAAAATGACAATCATTCTTTTGTTGTTACGACTTTATTGTTAAGAACATATCTGGAACTAAAAATGTTTTAGCTGATTTTCTTAGAAGATATAACGATGTCGATCAACAGTGATAAAATAGAAGAATACATTACCAACGCCATGAATTCCCTTATACAAACCAATGAAATCCTAATATCCAGATTACAAGAAAATGCCAATACTATAAACCAACTCAGAGAATCCATACAAGCCTTGATAACAATGAAAAACCTACAAAATGAATCTCAATCCAGATCACCTATCACTACACCTAAAAAACCAGAAAACCCTACTACTAAAACCATGGGACCATTTGTTTCAAAACTAGCAACCATACCATCTTCAATACCATCCTCTTCATCAACAGTATCAATGGCCGACAAGCTGAGATACACAACCTGAATACATCAACGCTTATGTAAAAATTAATAATTTTTATGATTATAAGACTAACCCTTACATTCTACGCAGTGCCAAACTGAGCAAGTATCCCAGATTCTTGTGCAGCGAGCAAGCGAACCTAGAAATAGTATCGAAACTATTTAATTATGGTTTTATTGACAAACTAATAGTGGATGAAAACATGTGTAACATTGCCAGACTACCGAGCATCATTGTAGAGTCTACAAGACTGATGATGGAATCATTTGGGAAGGGAATAAATGGAATACAGTTATTTGACGCATCAACAGATCTAACTGGAAAGCCAATTGTGATATGTCAAATATTTAAAACAGGGAAAAATAGTACAATCAGTGGAGATGACGAAAATTTGAATAAGAAAATACCATGCACTTTGGAAAAATTTCAAGAATGGCTCAGTGCAAAAAGAACATTTGGATTATTAACCCTGAAAAGAAGAATAGAAGACATGCTAAGAGAAAAGAAGGCATGTATTATTGGAGATTCAAAATGAGGAGAAGTAGAGGATATTATCACCCTATATTATGACCATGATATCATGACACAGGACACCATGAGATTACAAGAAATGCATGACAAAATCATAAACCTGAAATACAAACATGCAAAGGAGACAGTAGAACAATATCAAAAGACAATTGGACAAAATAAAAGACCCGTAATAAATACCAGGCATAATATTACCACCAATGTAATAAAAAAAGAAGGAAGTTCTGATCCTTTTGCATAAGGATCTGAAAAAATTTACTACTTGAATAGGGATCATGTAGCTTTACTACTTGAAACCCAACTGAACAAGGAGACTGTAGTTTTCACTACTTGCAGCCCAAATGAATACTTTAAATAGGGAGCCTGTAGTTTTTCACTACTTGCAGCCCAAATGAATACTCTGAACAGGGAGCCTGTAGTTTTCACTACCTGCAGCCAAATTTACTACCATGTATTACTACGTACTACCATGTATTGCAAAATCTGATAGAAGATCAACTCAATGGAAAGCAAAAAACAATCGGAGATATGATCAAAGAAGACACCTGGAAAGCAACAACGGTATTATCAAGAAGGACAAAGAACTTTTGAAAAAGCAGCAGACAAACTGTAGCACTTTAGACTTTTGAAAAAGTGATTACTGTTTACTTTACGACTTTTGAAAAAGTGATTATTGTTTACTTTACGACTTTTTGAAAAGCAATTCTGTCGTAATATCAGACGAGGTTATCTATATAAGGAACCTCTTGTAACCTGATTAAACATTCGAAAACTTTCTATACAATTCCTTACTGGAAAATCTCTATGTCTAGCTAAACCCCCTCCTAAGTCTATAATCCAGATCAATTGTAATATCATAATACCAGAGCTAAGGACACTTTGAAAGATTATAATTATAACCATATTAGTCTATAAACCTGCATCTTAGTAAGAATTTTAGAGGATAGTCTGTTGAGAACTCCCAGGCACCTAGGCCAATTATCCCGTAAATTCATGAGAAAAAGAAGGGAAACAGAGCCAAGGGTAGGTTGATATCTCCGGTGATCTGAAATTCTAATTAAGAGGTATGATTTCTAGACTATGTATTTTTAATTATGATCTTGATAAATGTTAAACTCTATGATTATGATGTTAATATTGGTTAAAGATTATAGGCTTTTATTTAAAAAATGAAAATTGAGTTGATACTACACACTTTCTTATTACATGCTTATTATTTGATAAACTCTAATAAAACTGTATTAGTATACCATCTATATTCCTACCCTCTTCAGGGTTATTAGATGATGAAAAGATCCGTACAGAAATTGGTATAGAAAGGTACCTCTCATATGCATTGCTTTCATATCATACATACTCATGACATATCTTTGATAATCTGTGATTGGAAATTGTCATTGAGTGACATTGAATAACTTGGTTAGATTTTGAACTTGAAAGGATTATTCATGCTACGTGATACTTGATATACTATTGAACTCTATGAACATGATGATGACTACCTGACATACTTGGTTATTGAACAGTTAGTATAGGATTATTTGGTGTCAACTTGGTATTTATCTCTAATTATGTATCTTTTGTCATTGTTAGCCTATGATATCTACAGTGGTACATTGTGTACTCATGCTACACTTATTGAATTCTTTTTTGATGCAGATTCAGTACCTTCTACTTCTGCAGGGCAACGCTGTGATCCTCAGTATTCAAGGTAAGGATGCTTCTTCCAGCATGCCCTTGGATACTCAATCTCTACTTATTATCTTTTGTTCGTATTTGAGAGACATATTTCCAACTATGTATTCGGTTTTAGCATGCGTTCCTATTTACTCAGACTTGTATTGTTTTGTTAGTGCTCTTGTATTCCCAGATTAGATCACTTCGGGGTATTTATTTGGATGTATCAGACTTATCATTTTCTTCCATGTTATATTATGAGACAGTGTTTAAAGTATCCGCATTTCTTTTGCTTTTATTTATATAATATCTTGCAAATGTTAGAGAGTGGTTTGCCTAACGGTGGGATTGTGTAGGTGTCAGCGTGATTCCTGAATGGGGGTCGTGGCATCACCTCAGTACCGAGGTGGAAAATTGTTTCGCATGAGCGGACTTCATCTGTCCGCCCGTGCAGACACAATTTTGCTGGAGCGGACGCAGCTCCTTCAGTAACTATTCACTTCGGTAAATCTTCTTCCTGAACCCTAGGAGTTACTTGAATCATAAATTTCATGAGTAAAGTCATCAGCGAATGCCCGAAAAAGAGTTATAATAGGAAATCGGACGGAAGGTTCATAACGACCAAACAGGTCGTTACAGAGTTGTTGAGTCTCATCTATTAGTTGGTAAAATTTTCTTCTTTTGGAGCTTTTGAGTCAAGTGTTTCAGTTGTGTCCTGTGTATATATTTAGATAATCGATAGGTCGAGGCCCTATCCCGACCATATGATAGTTTTGTTATTTGTAGAGTCTTGTAGACTTGGTTGGTCTATTTATTAGTGATGTATGGCCATACTGGCCTTGTTGTTGGTCTGTTAACTTGTACTACGACCTTGTGTATATATATTTTGAGTTGGTTTCTCTCATTCAGCTTTAGACGTCTAGATTATATTTCCTATTTACAAATTGTGGCCTTGTCGGCCTTTCCCTTGTGTTGATTATGTTGTTATTCAGATTATATTTTGGTAAGGCCTTGTCGGCTAGAGTTTCTATACGTTTTGAAATTTTGTTAGAGTGGTACAGTCGGGAAAGTGAGGCACCAGGTATGGGTCACTCTTCTCAGGTTGGGGTGTGACATATATTATGGGTGTTTATAGCATCACGTAAGATTTAGAGTAATTCTAGATGTGTTCAAGGACGGACGTCAATTTAGATGGGGGAGAATATAACAATCCAGACCCCCATTTTGAGAATTTATACTCTATTTCATATTTTGATGCCTTAGGTAATTTGGTATTATGTTTATGGACTTGGTGTGGTGCTTCAGGTTGAGACCCGAAGGGCTCGGGGAGGTTCTTTAATGTTATCTTTTTTAAAGGCTAAAGTAAGGAACCCGGTCCCCCTGTTTTGAACGTTTATGCTATATATCGAGATTTTAGACTTTGTATAAGTTAATAAGTCATTTGTAACTTTGTGCGAGGGTTCGAATTGGCATCTAAGGGACTCGGGAGAGATTCAACAACATTAGAACTCAATGAATGTTGCATATTTTGTTGGTGCAAAGATGTACTGCACGACCCCATGATGGAGGATCGCGCGATCATGAAGAGGAGGAGGTATGTTTAATGCGAATGGATGTTCGCATTTGCCACCACGAAGGATAGTCCCAGTCAGTCAAACGCTTTACGCGATGATGAGGTGGCTGACTGCGACCGTAAAGGGATAAGTTCATAGGCATCACGAACGCGATGCCAGGGTTGCGAATGCGAAGAAGGCTGGTTGTGTATATTTATGGTAGTTACGAATTAGTAAGCCAGCAAGACATTACTCTTGATACCTTTCATATATGAAACGTCAGCCACTGATCATTAGGATTTTACTACTCTAAAAATATAGTTACAAATTGAATTTTGAATTTTGAATTTATAGCATTTTAAGAAAATACTTAACTCTTCAAAAGTCAAATTATCCAAATAAATTTATTACCTATTTCATATCAAATTATCTTGATTTACTAAAAATCATTTACTATGTTGTATTAACAAGTCCCATTATGCATCTATATATATATATATATATATATATATATATATATATATATCAATGCTTCTCTTCTATCTATATAATTAGGTACTCATTCATATATTTAATTCCCAAGAAATTATTCTTTTCTTCTTCATTTTTTCGTATGTGTATCAAACATGGCTGGAAAGGGGCTTAGAGATACTAGTAGTTTAAGTGAAAGTCAAAGAAAAATCGTCAAAAATAAAAGAATAGCTAGTTTGTTCAAGAAAGCACAAGAATAGTCAATCCTATGTAATATACTTATTGCCCTGATTATTTTTAACCTCGGATAAACCATTCCTATTGTTTGGACAAATTAAACTGAGGCTAAGGTTAGAGTCACAATAATTATTTTTGTTTCTAGTTTTTCTTTGTCTTAAATCTTGTTGGCTCACTATTTTGTAACTACCACATACCGCATGACTCTAAACCAGCCTCAGTTTCATTTGACCAAATAATAGGAATGGTTTCTCCAAGACTAAAAATAATTAGGGCAACATGTATATCACAGAAGATTGACAATTCTTCTGCTTTTTTGAACAAACTAGCTATTCTTTTATTTTCGATGGATTTTCTCTTATTTACACTTGAATTTCTAGCATCTCTAAGCCCCTTTTGAATCATGTTTGATTCAGAGGCGCGTTGGTTATTCCTTCAGATTCACCATTATGACAGTCTCAAACACGGCCATTGGGGGACATGATTGGGTGGCTCATACCTATCACATGTTGTTTTGCCAAATTAGTATACCCCATTTTATTTTATCGCACATAGTTTATTATTTTATATTATTTTAATGGTATATGAAAGTTATGTTATGTTAGTAGGAAAAATGTACTAGTGTTATTCAGTAGTCCTAGATATATGTATAATGCCTAAGGATTTATTAAATGACATTTCAATCAGACACTACTTCTTCACATTTATAACACAGTTTTATTCAGTACAATGAGTACTTTATTTCAAATTAGAATCTAAATCAATGAAATTTATTCGGTATGTATTAATTTGGTTGTTTGTTATTTAATTAATATGGAAGAATAGTACCAAAAAAGGTGCACATGCTAGTTACACTAGAGAAGGAGACATGCCTTCTTCCTAACAATGGTAGAGAAAAGATGCAAGAAAAAGAAAAACTACAAACAAAAAATTAGAATCAGTCAGATCTAATGAACAAGTTTGATATTTTATCTTTATGTCTAAACTGAAAATGTTTTATTTTAGTTTTATGTTCGTATCACATAAAATTCTTCAATATGACATATAACTCTTCTCTTCTTCTCCTCCTCCTCTAGGTGCGCTATTTTTCACTCTTTTTTTGTCATGAGGATTTTCCTCATACAATAGCAACATTTATTTAAATAGAATATTTGAATTTTAATGGACATATATACGAATTGATTGGTTGCTCAAACATAAAAAGTACGATCTTTAAAAACACTATACAACCTCCACACATCGGGAAGATTTTAAAAACAGATGTGGATTCATTTTCTATAACGACAAAGAATTTAGATTGTGAAATAATATAAATTTCAAAAAATTTAGAATTCAAAGTGATCGGCATAACTTGTACACGTAATCGTCATTACAGATCCTTGAAGGGGGTCATACAACTGAAGCTTTGTACAAAGTATTGTACAAATACACCTCCCAAGGAAACATTGCGACCCACTTATGTGGTGCATTTGCACATATCAATTGAGGTATTGTTTGTCATATTTGTTAAGAGCCTCAGATTGTCCATCTGATTGTGGGTGATAAGTTGTATTAATAGCTAATGAGGTCCCTTTCAAATGATTTATTTTTTTCTAAAAGTCATGTAAGAATCTAGGATCGCGTTCAATGACTATAGTTCTGGAAAAACCATGAGGATGTATAACTTCCACTATAAAATACTACAACAATAAGTGTAGATAAAGTGGAAGCCACCGGAATGAAATGACCATAACGATCAACAGGAGTTATGATGATCGACTTCACTTTTACGCTACAATCCCCCTAATATTGCTCGCTTTATTCTGGGCAGCAATTCTAGTGAGTTGGTCGTCGAATACTTTAAGTGATATATTATTGGCTCATTGAATTGGTGTACTTCATACCAGATCAAATTAGATTAGGCATACAGGCATTCCAACCCGTTTTAGTGGAAGGGCGCGCTATACTTATACAACACAAAAGTTGCACGGACACAATATCAGAAGTTTTACAGTTTACGTAGTTACCTTTTCACATCGAACTTTATTGAGAGACAACTAAAAGCTAAGCCACATAAGTTTTACTGTGAGTTTTGGATATTAGGATCAAGTTAAGTGACATTTATAGAACTAGCTAATGATCAGTTAGGGTGGGTTTTACTGATGCTCTATGAATTGTTGACAGAGCTTGACTTTGAATGTGATAGTCATCGAAGCGATAGGCTAGTTCAACAGAGTTTGGACATAAGGATACGATGCATAGAGCATGCGGTTTGGGGATTTGCAGGGATACAAGAGTTTTCTACTAGTGTTGTAAGTTGTACTAGAGAAAATGCAGACAACTTAACGAAATTAGTCAAAACAATGTTGGGTAAGTTCGATTGAAATAGAAACGCTTAATATCAGCTCAGTGTGGGCAAAAGTCCTTTCAAAACATTGAAATAACTGTAATGACCCGTTTGGTGGTTTGACACTCTCAAAATTATAGTACCTAATATATCCTTTTTGTGACCTTCATTTTGATTATTATAGCATGCGAGAGGGGTGACATGCTTTCTGAGGTAAATCAAATTCGTTCTAGAATGGAAATTATAAGTTAGAGCTTTCTTGAGTTTTGAAATGGAAAGGGTTGACTAAAAGTTCAATTTTGGTCAAACATATCGTATTTGAGTTTCATCGATTTCATTAGGTCCGAAAAGTCATTTATGACTTAGTCGAGTCTTTGGTTCGGGTGCATTTTGGATACTTAGTTGGCTAATGTTGAGTTTTGATAAAGTTTGAGTGTTTTTGTGGAAAAATGTGTCATAATGATGTCGGTAGTGATTTTAGTGCGCGAGCTAGTTCGTAGAGTCAATTATACCAGGTAGCATATTTGGTTTATGTCCGTAAGATTCCTAGTGGTTCGGGTGGTTGGTCGAGTTTAGGGAAAAACTAGAAAATGTGGTTTCAATGGATTTGGTTTCCTTCTTCGCGAAGGTTTTGGACTAGGTGGGGTCGCGTTTGTGGAGTTGGGCTCGCATTCACGTAGAAGGCCTTAGGTCTAGCTCGGGTCACACCTAGTCATCATATTCGTGATGTCACTGTCGTGTTCACAATGAATGGATCGGGTTATTGGTCGCATTCGCGAGGAGCAGTCGACAAAACAATGGCTTAAAACCCCAAGTCTGATTTTAGACCTCATTTTCACATAACTCAAACTCTAGAGCTCGGTTTTGAGAGAAATCGAAGGGGGGTTTTAAGATTCTTCGTTAGGTTAACGTTCTAAGCTCAAATCCTTTACTTTACTTTTATTCCTTTCATTATTTTGTGATTTTATTCACGATTTTTGGATGATGGTATATCCCCGTATATTACTCACCATTTTTCGGACATGTCCCGCACCCAAAATTCTCCAGCGGGCCCACTGCCCGCTGGCCCCACTGGTCCGTCGCACACTACCGTCACTGGATCAGTTCCAGCGATTGGGCCAGTCCAGCCCAATTCTGGAACTGGTCCAGTTCCAGCACCTGATTACCGTCTTGGGCCAGCAGGACCACTGCCTGCTGGCCAGTCCATCCCGATCGTAAAAAATTCCCAGAATCCACCCTCTTCTTCCTCAAGTCATAGACTGGTCACTCATAGTCAGCGGGGTGTTTTTAAACCAAAGAGACATTTTAATTTAAATTCTAATGTTCTTAAATCACCATTACCCCATACTCTTGTGTTTGCGTTAAATTACCCCAATTGGAAAATTGTTATGATCGATGAATATAATGCTCTTATTGATAATAAGATGTGGGAGTTGGTGCCCCGTACTTCTGGTATTAATATTATTAGGTCTATGTGGATTTTTTCTCATAAGGAAAATTCAGATTGTTCATTTGCAGGACATAAGGCGCGGCTTGTGGGTGATGGTAAAACTCAATAGGTTGGGGTGGATTGTGGTGAAACATTTAGTCCGGTGGTCAAACCGGCTACCATTCTCACTGTACTCAGCTTGGCTCTTTCAAAAGCATGGCCTATTCATCAGTTAGATGTAAAGAATGTTTTCCTACATGGTGATCTCATGGAAACAGTTTATATGCATCAGCCATTGGGATTCAGGGATCCCAAACATCCTCATCATGTCTGTTTGTTGAATAAGTCCTTATATGGGCTTAATCAGTCTCCACGGGCCTGTTATACAAGGTTTGCTGACTATGTTTTGACTATTGGGTTCACTCACAGCAAGTCGGATAATTTCATATTCATCTACCATCGTGGTTCGTCCTTGGCCTATATTTTGTTGTATGTGGATGATATCATTTTGACTTCCTCTACAGATGCCTAACGCCAGTCTATCATGACCATGCTCAGCTCTGAGTTTTCTATGAAAGACTTAGGGCCCTTGAGTTACTTTTTGGGGATTGCCGTCACTCATCATTCTGATGGATTGTTCTTATCTCAACGGAAGTATGCAGCTGAGATCATCGAGAGGGCTGGGATGTCATCCTGTAAGTCCACTTATACTCCAGTTGATACAAAGCCTAAGCTTAGTGTCGCGGCTGGCGTACCCTACGAGGATCCGACCCGCTATTGCAGTCTTGCAGGGGACCTTCAGTATCTTACCTTTACGAAACCGGATATTACATATGTTGTCCAGCAGGTGTGTTTGTTCATGCATGATCCCAGAATTGAGCACATGAATGCACTCAAACGCATCATTCGATATATTCACGGAATACTTGACTATGGTTTGCATTTATATCCTTCCCCGATGTCCACACTTGTCTCGTATACAGATGCTGATTGGGGTGGTTGTCCAGACACCAGACGGTCTACGTCAGGCTATTGTGTGTTTTTTGGCAACAACCTGGTCTCCTGGTCTACAAAGCGTCAATCGACTGTATCACGCTCAAGTGCCGAGGCTAAATATCGAGGGGTAGCTAATGTGGTCTCGGAATCATGTTGGTTACGTAATTTGCTTTTGGAGCTTCATTGTCCCATTCAGAAGGCGACCTTAGTTTATTGCGATAATATTAGTGCAATCTACCTTTCTGGTAATCCGTTTCAGCACCAACACACTAAGCATATCAAGATGGACATTCACTTTGTCCGTGAAAAGGTTGCTCGGGGTCAGGTACATGTCTGTCATGTCCCGTCAAATATCAAATTGCGAACATCTTTACCAAGGGTCTACCCTCGGTCTTTTTTGAAGATTTTAGGGACACTCTCAGCATTCGAAGACCGCCCGCTATGACTGTGGGTATGTTAAATATACCAAATATACATGAGATATATTTGGTATATTGGATGGTCACGGTTGGATGGTCACAGTTTGTGTAACAATATTGTACAGGTTTTGTATAGTTGTAGTGTACCTTAATTAGTCTTGTACTCTTACCATAATTGTATAATTCATCTCCAAATAGAATAAGGTTTTAAGAGTAGAATAGGAATATGATTATCCTATTATGGAAATATATAACTTGTATAAATAGTCTTTCAATTAATGAAAATAATCAAGGGGGTTATTTCTCAGAATGACGAGTGACGGCAATCCCCAAAAAGTAACTCAAGGGCCCTAAGTCTTTCATAGAAAACTCAGAGCTGAGCATGGTCATGATAGACTGGCGTAAGGCATCTGTAGAGGCAGTCAAAATGATATCATCCACATACAACAGAATGTAGGCCAAGGACGAACCACAATGGTAAATGAACAAGGAATTATCCGACTTGCTGTGAGTGAACCCAATAGTCGAAACATAGTCAACAAACTTTGTATACCAGGCCCGTGGAGACTGATTAAGCCCATATAAGAACTTTTTCAACAAACAGACATGATGAGGATGTTTGGGATCCCTGAATCCTAACGGCTGATGCATATAAACTGTTTCCTTGAGATCACCATGTAGGAAAAAATTCTTTACATCTAACTGATGAATAGGCCATGCTTTTGAAAGAGTCAATCTGAGTACAGTGAGAATGGTAGCCGGTTTGACCACCGGACTAAATGTCTCACCACAATCCACCCGAACCTGTTGAATCTTACCATCACCCACAAGCCGCGCCTTATGTCGTGAAAATGAACCATCTGAATTTTCCTTATGAGCAAAAATCCACATAGACCTAATAATAGTAATACCAGAAGGACGGGGCACCAACTCCCACGTCTTATTATCAATAAGAGCATTATATTCATCGGTCATAATAATTTTCCAATTGGGGTAATTTAATGCAAACACAGGAGTACAGTGTAAGGGTGATTTAAGAACATTAGAATTTAAATTAAAATGTCACTTTGGTTTAAAAACACCCCGCTGACTATGAGTGATCAGTCTATGACTTGAGGAGGAAGAGGGTGGATTCTGGGAATTTTCTAGGATCGGGATGGGTGGCGTGAGGCGGTGGGCTGTTGGCCCAAGACGATGTCAGTCTTTGGGCTGGACCAGTTCCAGAATTAGGCTGGACTAGCCCAATCACTGGAATGGATCCAGTGACGGTAGTGTGCGACGGACCAGTGGGCTTATTGGAGAATTTTGGGTGCGGAACATGTACGAAAATGGTGAGTAATATACGGGGATATACCATCATCCAAAAATCATGAATAAAATCACAAAATAATGAAAGGAATCAAAGTAAAGTAAATAATTTGAGCTTAGAACGTTAACCTAACGAAGAATCTTAAAAAAACCCTTTGATTTCTCCCAAAACCGAGCTCTAGAGTTTGAGTTATGTGAAAATGAGGTCTAAAATCAGACTTGGGGTTTTAAGGCATTGTTTTGTCGACTGCTCCTCGCGAATGCGACCACTAACCCGAACCAACCATTGTGAACACGACAGTGACATCACGAACATGATGACTAGGTGTGACCCGGGCTAGACCTAAGGCATTCTACATGAACGCGAGCTCAGCTCCGCAAACGCGACCCCACCTAGTCCAAAACCTTCGCGAACACGAGACCTTCTTTGCGAATGCGAAGAAGGAAACCAAATCCATTGAAACCACATTTTCAAGTTTTTACCTAAACTCGACCAACCACCCGAATCACTAGGAATCTTACGGACATAAACCAAATATGCTACCTGGTATAATTGACTCTACGAACTAGCTCGCGCACTAAAAACACTACAGACATCATTAAGACACGTTTTTCCACAAAAACGCTCAAACTTTGTCAAAACTCAATATTAGCCAACTAAGTATCCAAAATGCACCCGAACCAAAGACTCGACTAAGTCATAAATGACATTTCGGACCTAAAGAAATCGATGAAAATCAAATACGATATGTTTGAACAAAATTGAACTTTTAGTCAACCCTTTCCATTTCAAAACTCAAGAAAGCTCTAACTTATAATTTCCATTCTAGAACGAATTTGATTTACCTCAGAAAGCATGCCACCCCTCTCGCAAGCTATAATAATCAAAATGAAGGTCACAAAAAGGATATATTAGGTACTATAATTTTGAGAGTGTCAAACCACCAAATGGGTCATTACAGTTATTTCGATGTTTTGAAAGGACTTTTGCCCACACTGAGCTGATATTAAGCGTTTCTATTTCAATCGAACTTACCCAACACTGTTTTGACTAATTTCGTTAAGTTATCTGTATTTTCTCTAGTACAACTTACAACACTAGTAGAAAACTCTTGTATCACTACAAATCCCCAAACGACATTCTCTATGCATCGTATCCTTATGTCCAAACTCTGTTGAACTAGCCTATCGCTTCGATGACTATCACATTCAAAGTCAAGCTCTGTCAACAAGTCATAGAGCATCAGTAAAACCCACCCTAACTGATCATTAGCTAGTTCTATAAATGTCACTTAACTTGATCCTAATATCCAAAACTCATAGTAAAACTTATGTGGCTTAGCTTTTAGTTGTCTCTCAATAAAGTTCGATGTGAAAAGGTAACTACGTAAACTGTAAAACCTTTCGATATTGTGTCCATGCAACTTTTATGTTGTATAAGTATAGCGCGCCCTTCCACTAAAATGGGCTGGAATGCCTGTATGCCTAATCTAATCTGATCCGGTATGAAGTACACCAATTTATTGAGCCTATAATATATCACTTAAAGTATTCGACGACCAACTCACTAGAATTGAGCCTATAATATATCACTTAAAGTATTCGACGACCAACTCACTAGAATTGCTGCCCAGAATAAAGCGAGCAATATTAGGGGGATTGTAGTGCAAAAGTGAAGTTGATCATCATAACTCCAGTTGATCGTTATGGTCATTTCATTCCGGTGGCTTCCACTTTATCTACACTTATTGTTGAAGTATTTTATAGTGGAAGTTATACATCCTCATGGTTTCTCCAGAACTATAGTCATTGAACGCGATCCTAGATTCTTACATGACTTTTAGAAAAAAATAAATCATTTGAAAGGGACCTCTTTAGCTATTCACACAACTTATCACCCACAATCAGATGGAAAATCTGAGGCTCTTAACAAATATGACAAACAATACCTCAATTGATATGTGCAAATGCACCACATAAGTGGGTCTAATGTTTCCTTGGGAGGTGTATTTGTACAATACTTTGTACAAAGCTTCAGTTGTATGACCCCCTTCAAGGATCTGTAACGACGATTACGTGTACAAGTTATGCCGATCATTTTGAATTCTAAATTTTTGAAATTTATATTATTTCACAATCTAAATTCTTTGTCGTTATAGAAAATGAATCCACATCTGTTTTTAAAATCTTCCCGATGTGTGGAGGTTGTATAGTGTTTTTAAAGATCGTACTTTTTATGTTTGAGCAACCAATCAATTCGTATATATGTCCATTAAAATTCAAATATTCTATTTAAATAAATGTTGCGATTGTACGAGGAAAATTCTCATGACAAAAAAAGAGTGAAAAATAGCGCACCTAGAGGAGGAGGAGGAGAAGAAGAGAAGAGTTATATGCCATATTGAAGAATTTTATGTGATATGAACATAAAACTAAAATAAAACGTTTTCAGTTTAGACATAAAGATAAAATATCAAACTTGTTCATTAGATCTGACTGATTCTAATTTTTTGTTTGTAGTTTTTCTTTTTCTTGTATCTTTTCTCTACCATTGTTAGGAAGAAGGCGTGTCTCCTTTTCTAGTGTAACTAGCATGTGTACCTTTTTTGGTACTATTCATCCATATTAATTAAATAACAAACAACCAAATTAATACATACAGAATAAATTTCATTGATTTAGATTCTAATTTGAAATAAAATCCTGATTGTCCCGAATAAAACTGAGTTATAAATGTGAAGAAGGAGTGTCTGATTGAAATGTCATTTAATAAATCCTTAGGCATTATACATATATCTAGGACGACTGAATAACACTAGTACATTTTTCCTACTAACATAACATAACTTTCATATACCATTAAAATAATATGAAGTAATAAACTATGTGCGACAAAATAAAATGGGGTATACTAATTTGGCAAAACAACATGTGATAGGCATGAGCCACCCAATCATGTCCCCCAATGGTCGTGTTTGAGACTGTCATAATGGTGAATCTGACGGAATAACCAACGCGCCTCTGAATCAAACATGATTCAAAAGGGGCTTAGAGATGCTAGAAATTCAAGTGTAAATAAGAGAAAATCCATCGAAAATAAAAGAATAGCTAGTTTGTTCAAAAAAGAAGAAGAATTGTCAATCCTTTGTGATATACATGTTGCCCTAATTATTTTTAGTCTTGGAGAAACCATTCCTATTATTTGGTCAAATGAAACTGAGGCTGGTTTAGAGTCATGCGGTATGTGGTAGTTACAAAATAGTGAGCCAACAAGATGTAAGACAAAGAAAAAATAGAAACAAAAATAATTATTGTGACTCTAACCTTAGCCTCAGTTTAATTTGTCCAAACAATAGGAATGGTTTATCCGAGGCTAAAAATAATCAGGGCAATATGTATATTACATAGGATTGACAATTCTTGTGCTTTCTTGAACAAACTAGCTATTCTTTTTATTTTTGACGATTCTTCTTTGACTTTCACTTAAACTACTAGTATCTCTAAGCCCCTTTCTAGTCATGTTTGATACACATACGAAAAAATGAAGAAGAAAAGAATAATTTCTTGGGAATTAAATATATGAATGAGTACCTAATTATCAAGATAGAAGAGAAGCATTGAAATATATATATAGATTCATAATGGGACTTGTTAATACAACATAGTAAATGATTTTAAGTAAATCAAGATAATTTGATATGAAATAGGTAATAAATTTATTTGTATAATTTGACTTTTGAAGAGTTAAGTATTTTCTTAAAATGCTATAAATTCAAAATTCAAAATTCGATTTGTAACTATATTTTTAGAGTAGTAAAATCCTAATGATCAGTGGCTGACGTTTCATATATGAAAGGTATCAAGAGTAATGTCTTGCTGGCTTACTAATTCGTAACTACCATAAATATACACAACCAGCCTTCTTCGCATTCGCAACCCTGGCATCGTGTTCGCGATGCCTATGAACTTATCCCTTTACGGTCGCAGTCAGCCACCTCATCATCGCGTAGAGGGTTTGACTGACTGGGACTATCCTTCGTGGTCACAAATATGAACACCCATTCGCATTGAACATACCTCCTCCTCTTCGTGATCGTGCGATATCCATCATGGGGTCGTGTAGTACATCCTTGCACCAACACATATACAACATTCATTGAGTTCTAATGTTGTTGGATCTCTCCCGAGTCCCTTAGATGCCAATTCGAACCCTAGCACAAAGTTACAAATGACTTATTAACTTATACAAAGTCTAAAATCTTGATATATAGCATAAACGTTCAAAATAGGGGGACCGGGTTCCTTACTTTAGCCTTTAAAAAAGATAACATAAAAGAACCTCCCCGAGCCCTTTGGGTCTCAACCTGAAGCACCCCACCAAGTCCATAAACATAATACCAAATTATCTAAGGCATCAAATATGAAATAGAGTATAAATTCTCAAAATGGGGGTTTGGATTGTTATATTCTCCCCCATCTAAATTGACGTCCGTCCATGAACAAATCTAGAATTACTCTAAGTCTTACGTGATGCTGTAAACACCCATAATATATGTCACACCCCAGCCTGAGAGGATTGACCCATACCTGGTGCCTCA
This sequence comes from Anisodus acutangulus, assembly GCA_029783415.1. Taxonomy (NCBI): domain Eukaryota; kingdom Viridiplantae; phylum Streptophyta; class Magnoliopsida; order Solanales; family Solanaceae; genus Anisodus; species Anisodus acutangulus. The sequence continues at coordinate 34,808,742 of CM056508.1, forward strand.
CTTGCCCGAGTGTACCACTCTGACAAAATTTCTAAACGTATAGAAACTCCGGCCGACAAGGACTTACCAAAATATAATCTGAATAACAACATAGTCAACACAAGCGAAGTGCCGACAAGGCTACAATTTGTAAATAGGAAATATAATCTAGACGTCTAAAGCTGAATGAGAGTAACCAACTCAAAATATATATATACAAGGTCGTAGTACAAGTTAACATACCAACAACAAGGCCACATCACTAATAAATAGACCAACCAAGTCTACAAGACTCTACAAATAACTAAACTATCATATGGTCGGGATAGGGCCCCGACCTACCGATTATCTAAATATATACACAGGACACAGCTGAAACACTTGACTCGAAAGCTCCAAAATAAAGAAAGTTTACCAACTAATAGATGAGACTCAACAACTCTGTAACGACCCGTTCGGTCATTATGAACCTTCCGTCCGATTTCCTATTATAAGTCTTTTCGGGGCATTCGCCGATGACTTTACTCATGAAATTTATGAGTCAAGTAACTCCTAGGGTTCAGGAAGAAGATTTACCAAAGTGAAGAGTTACCGAAGGAGTTGTGTCCGATCCAGCAAAATTGTGTCTACACGGGCGGACAGATGAAGTCCGCTCATGCGAAACAATTTTCCACCACGTTATTGAGGTTATGTCACGATCCCCTTTCAGGAATCATTTTGACACTTACACAATCCCACCGTTAGGCGAACCACTCTCTAACATTTGCAAGATATTATATAAATAAAAGCGAAAGAAATGTGAATACTTTAAACACTATCTCATAATATAACGTGACAAAATGATAAGTCTGATACATCCAAATAAATACCCCAAGTGATATTATCTTGGAATACAAGAGCACTAACCAAACAATACAAGTCTAAGTAAATGGACACGCATGCTAAAACCGAATACATTGTCTGAAATATGTCTCTCCAATACGAACAAAAGACAATAAGTACAGATTGAGTATCCAAAGGCATGCTGGAAGAAGCATCCTCACCCTGAATACTGAGGATCACAGCGTTGCCCTGCGGAGGTAGAAGGTACTGAATCTGCATCAAAAAAAAATTCAATAAGTGTAGCATGAGTACACAATGTACCACTGTAGATATCATAGGCTGATAACGACAAAAGATACATAATTAGAGATAAATACCAAGTTGACACCAAATAATCCAATACTAACCGTTCAATAACCAAGTATGTCAGGCAGTCATCATGATGTTCATAGAGTTCAATAGTATATCAAGTATCACGTAGCATGAATAATCCTTTCAAGTTCAAAATACAACCAAGTTATTCAATGTCACTCAATGACAGTTTCCAATCACAGATTATCAAAGATATGTCATGAGTATGTATGATATGAAAGCAATGCATATGCAAGGTACCTTTCTCAACCTGGTATACAATATGTCAATTTTTAATTATTTTTTATACTATTCTTCCATATTAATTAAATAACAAAAATCAAATTAATGCATGCAGAATAAATTTCATTGATTTTGATTCTAACTTGACATAAAGTACGCATTGTACTGAATAAAATTGAGTTTTAAATGTGAAGAAGTAGTGTCTGATTGAAATGTCATTTAATAAATCCTTAGGCATTATACATATATCTAGGACAACTGAATAACACTAGTACATTTTTTTCTACTAACATAACATAACTTTCACATACCATTAAAATAATATGAAGTAATAAACTATGTGCGAAAAAAATAAAATAGGGTATTGAAAGAAATAACCCCCTTGATTATTTTTCATTAATTGAAAGACTATTTATACAAGTTACATATTTCCATAATAGGAGATCCTATTCCTATTCTACTCTTAAAACCTTATTCTATTTGGAGATGAACTATACAATTATAGTAACTATACAATTATGGTAAGAGTACAAGACTAATTAAGGTACAATACAACTATACAAAACCTTGTACAATAATGTTACACAAACCGTGACCATCCAACCGTGACCATCCAATATACCAAATATATCTCATGTATATTTGGTATATTTAACACACCCCCGCAGTCATAGAGGGCGGTCTTCGAACGCTGAGAGTGTCCCTAAAATCTTTAAAAAGGAACGAAGGTAGACCCTTTGTAAAGATGTCAGCAATTTGATATCTTGATGGGATATGACAGACGTGTACCTGACCCCGAGTAACCTTTTCGCGGACAAAGTGAATGTCCATGTAGATATGCTTAGTGCGTTGGTGCTGAATCGGATTACCAGAAAGGTAGATGTCACTAATATTATCGCAATAAACTAAGGTCACCTTCTGAATGGGACAATGAAGCTCCAAAAGTAAATTACGTAACCAACATGATTCCGAGACCACATTAGCTACCCCTCGATATTCATCCTCGGCACTTGAGCGGGATAGATTCGACTGACACTTTGCAGACCAGGAGACCAGGTTGTTGCCAAGAAATACACAATAGCCTGACGTAGACCATCTGGTGTCGGGACAACCACCCCAATCAGCATCTGTATACGAGACAAGTGTAGACGTCGGGGAAGGATATAAATGCAAACCATAGTCAAGTGTTCCGTGAATATATCGAATGATGCATTTGAGTTCATTCATATGCTAAATTCTAGGATCATGCATGAACAAACACACCTGCTGGACAACATATGTAATATCCAGTCTCGTAAAGGTAAGATACTGAAGGTCCCCTGCAAGACTGCGATAGCGGGTCGGATCCTCGTAGGGTACGCCAGTCGCGATACTAAGCTTAGGCTTTGTATCAACTGGAGTATAAGTGGACTTACAAGATGACATCCTAGCCCTCTCGATGATCTCAGCTACATACTTCCGTTGAGACAAGAATAATCCATCAGAATGACGAGTGACGGCAATCCCCAAAAAGTAACTCAAGGGCACTAAGTCTTTCATAGCAAACTCAGAGCTGAGCATGGTCATCATAGACTGGCATAAGGCATCTCTAGAGGCAGTCAAAATGATATCATTCACATACAATAGAATGTAGGCCAAGGACAAACCACGATGGTAGATGAACAAGGAATTATCCGACTTGTTGTGAGTGAACCCAATAGTCGAAACATAGTCAGCAAACCTTGTATACCAAGCCCGTGGATACTGATTAAGCCTATATATGGGCTTTTTTAACAAACATACATGATGAGGATGTTTGGGATACCTGAATCCTAACGGCTGATGCATATAAACTGTTTCCTTGAGATCACCATGTAGGAAAACATTATTTACATCTAACTGATGAATAGGCCATGCTTTTGAAAGAGCCAAGCTGAGTACAGTGAGAATGGTAGCCGGTTTGACCACCGGACTAAATGTCTCACCACAATCCACCCCAACCAATTGAGTCTTACCATCACCCACAAGCCGCGCCTTATGTCATGCAAATAAACCATCTAAATTCTCCTTATGAGCAAAAATCCACATAGACATAATAATATTAATACCAGAAGGATGGAGCATCAACTCCCACGTCTTATTATCAATAAGAGAATTATATTCATCGGTCATAACAATTTTCCAATTGCTGTAATTTAATGCAAACACAGGAGTACGGGGTAAGGGTGATTTAAGAACATTAAAATTTAAATTAAAATGTCTCTTTGGTTTAAAAACACCTCGCTGACTATGAGTGACCAGTCTATGACTTGAGGAGGAAGAGGGCATATTCTGGGAATTTTCTAGGATCGGGATGGACTGGCCTGCAGGAAGTGGGCGTGCTGGCCCAAGACGGTAATCAGGTGCTGGAACTGGACCAGTTCCAGAATTGGGCTAGACTGGCCCTATCGCTGGAACTGATCCAGTGACGGTGGTGTGCGACGGACCAGTGGGGCCAGCGGGCAGTGGGCCCGCTGGAGAATTTTGGGTGCGGAACATGTCCAAAAATGGTGAGTAATATATGGGGATATACCATCATCCAAAAATCATGAATAAAATCACAAAATAATGAAAGGAATCAAAGTAAAGTAAAGAATTTGAGCTTAGAACGTTAACCTAACGAAGAATCTTAAAAAACCCCTTCGATTTCTCCCAAAACCGAGCTCTAGAGTTTGAGTTATGTGAAAATGAGGTCTAAAATCAGACTTGGGGTTTTAAGCCATTGTTTTGTCGACTGCTCCTCGCGAATGCGACCACTAACCCGATCCAACCATTGCGAACACGACAGTGACATCGCGAACATGATGACTAGGTGTGACCCAGGCTAGACCTAAGGCCTTCTACGTGAACACTAGCCCAACTCCGCAAACGCGACCCCACCTAGTCCAAAACCTTCGCGAACACGAGACCTTCTTTGCGAATGCGAAAAAGGAAACCAAATCCATTGAAACCATATTTTCTAGTTTTTACCTAAACTCGACCAACCACCCGAACCACTAGGAATCTTACGGACATAAACCAAATATGCTACCTGGTATAATTGACTCTACGAACTAGCTCACACACTAAAAACACTACCGACATCATTAAGACACGTTTTTCCACAAAAACACTCAAAATTTATCAAAACTCAACATTAGCCAACTAAGTATCCAAAATGCACCCGAACCAAAGACTCGACTAAGTCATAAATGACATTTCGAACCTAAAGAAATCGATGAAAATCAAATACGATATGTTTGAACAAAATTGAACTTTTAGTCAACCCTTTCCATTTCAAAACTCAAGAAAGCTCTAACTTATAATTTCCATTCTAGAACGAATTTGATTTACCTCAGAAAGCATGCCACCCCTCTCGCAAGCTATAATAATCAAAATGAAGGTCACAAAAAGGATATATTAAGTACTATAATTTTGAGAGTGTCAAACCACCAAATGGGTCATTACAGTTATTTCGATGTTTTGAAAGGACTTTTGCCCACACTGAGCTGATATTAAGCGTTTCTATTTCAATCGAACTTACCCAACACTGTTTTGACTAATTTCGTTAAGTTATATGCATCTTCTCTAGTACAACTTACAACACTAGTAGAAAACTCTTGTATCACTACAAATCCCCAAACGACATTCTCTATGCATCGTATCCTTATGTCCAAACTCTGTTGAACTAGCCTATCGCTTCGATGACTATCACATTCAAAGTCAAGCTCTGTCAACAAGTCATAGAGCATCAGTAAAACCCACCCTAACTGATCATTAGCTAGTTCTATAAATGTCACTTAACTTGATCCTAATATCCAAAACTCATAGTAAAACTTATGTGGCTTAGCTTTTAGTTGTCTCTCAATAAAGTTCGATGTGAAAAGGTAACTACGTAAACTGTAAAACCTTTCGATATTGTGTCCATGCAACTTTTATGTTGTATAAGTATAGCGCGCCCTTCCACTAAAATGGGCTGGAATGCCTGTATGCCTAATCTAATCTGATCCGGTATGAAGTACACCAATTTATTGAGCCTATAATATATCACTTAAAGTATTCGATGACCAACTCACTAGAATTGCTGCCCAGAATAAAGCGAGCAATATTAGGGGGATTGTAGTGCAAAAGTGAAGTTGATCATCATAACTCCAGTTGATCGTTATGGTCATTTCATTCCGGTGGCTTCCACTTTATCTACACTTATTGTTGTAGTATTTTATAGTGGAAGTTATACATCCTCATGGTTTCTCCAGAACTATAGTCATTGAACGCGATCCTAGATTCTTACATGACTTTTAGAAAAAAATAAATCATTTGAAAGGGACCTCTTTAGCTATTCACACAACTTATCACCCACAATCAGATGGAAAATCTGAGGCTCTTAACAAATATGACAAACAATACCTCAATTGATATGTGCAAATGCACCACATAAGTGGGTCGCAATGTTTCCTTGGGAGGTGTATTTGTACAATACTTTGTACAAAGCTTCAGTTGTATGACCCCCTTCAAGGATCTGTAACGACGATTACGTGTACAAGTTATGCCGATCATTTTGAATTCTAAATTTTTGAAATTTATATTATTTCACAATCTAAATTCTTTGTCGTTATAGAAAATGAATCCACATCTGTTTTTAAAATCTTCCCGATGTGTGGAGGTTGTATAGTGTTTTTAAAGATCGTACTTTTTATGTTTGAGCAACCAATCAATTCGTATATATGTCCATTAAAATTCAAATATTCTATTTAAATAAATGTTGCGATTGTACGAGGAAAATTCTCATGACAAAAAAAGAGTGAAAAATAGCGCACCTAGAGGAGGAGGAGGAGAAGAAGAGAAGAGTTATATGCCATATTGAAGAATTTTATGTGATATGAACATAAAACTAAAATAAAACGTTTTCAGTTTAGACATAAAGATAAAATATCAAACTTGTTCATTAGATCTGACTGATTCTAATTTTTTGTTTGTAGTTTTTCTTTTTCTTGTATCTTTTCTCTACCATTGTTAGGAAGAAGGCGTGTCTCCTTTTCTAGTGTAACTAGCATGTGTACCTTTTTTGGTACTATTCATCCATATTAATTAAATAACAAACAACCAAATTAATACATACAGAATAAATTTCATTGATTTAGATTCTAATTTGAAATAAAATACTCATTGTACTGAATAAAACTGAGTTATAAATGTGAAGAAGGAGTGTCTGATTGAAATGTCATTTAATAAATCCTTAGGCATTATACATATATCTAGGACGACTGAATAACACTAGTACATTTTTCCTACTAACATAACATAACTTTCATATACCATTAAAATAATATGAAGTAATAAACTATGTGCGACAAAATAAAATGGGGTATACTAATTTGGCAAAACAACATGTGATAGGTATGAGCCACCCAATCATGTCCCCCAATGGTCGTGTTTGAGACTGTCATAATGGTGAATCTGACGGAATAACCAACGCGCCTCTGAATCAAACATGATTCAAAAGGGGCTTAGAGATGCTAGAAATTCAAGTGTAAATAAGAGAAAATCCATCGAAAATAAAAGAATAGCTAGTTTGTTCAAAAAAAGCAGAAGAATTGTCAATCCTTTGTGATATACATGTTGCCCTAATTATTTTTAGTCTTGGAGAAACCATTCCTATTATTTGGTCAAATGAAACTGAGGCTGGTTTAGAGTCATGCGGTATGTGGTAGTTACAAAATAGTGAGCCAACAAGATGTAAGACAAAGAAAAACTAGAAACAAAAATAATTATTGTGACTCTAACCTTAGCCTCAGTTTAATTTGTCCAAACAATAGGAATGGTTTATCCGAGGCTAAAAATAATCAGGGCAATATGTATATTACATAGGATTGACAATTCTTGTGCTTTCTTGAACAAACTAGCTATTCTTTTTATTTTTGACGATTCTTCTTTGACTTTCACTTAAACTACTAGTATCTCTAAGCCCCTTTCTAGTCATGTTTGATACACATACGAAAAAATGAAGAAGAAAAGAATAATTTCTTGGGAATTAAATATATGAATGAGTACCTAATTATCAAGATAGAAGAGAAGCATTGAAATATATATATAGATTCATAATGGGACTTGTTAATACAACATAGTAAATGATTTTAAGTAAATCAAGATAATTTGATATGAAATAGGTAATAAATTTATTTGTATAATTTGACTTTTGAAGAGTTAAGTATTTTCTTAAAATGCTATAAATTCAAAATTCAAAATTCGATTTGTAACTATATTTTTAGAGTAGTAAAATCCTAATGATCAGTGGCTGACGTTTCATATATGAAAGGTATCAAGAGTAATGTCTTGCTGGCTTACTAATTCGTAACTACCATATATATACACAACCAGCCTTCTTCGCATTCGTAACCCTGGCATCGCGTTCGTGATGCCTATGAACTTATCCCTTTACGGTTGCTATCAGCCACCTCATCATCGCGTAAAGGGTTTGATTGACTGGGACTATCCTTCGTGGTCACAAATGCGAACACCCATTCGTATTGAACATACCTCCTTCTCTTCGTGATCGCGCCATCTCCATCTTGGGGTCGTGTAGTACATCCTTGCACCAACAAAATATGCAACATTCATTGAGTTCTAATGTTGTTGGATCTCTCCTGAGTCCCTTAGATGCCAATTCGAACCCTAGCAAAAAGTTACAAATGCTTATTAACTTATACAAAGTCTAAAATCTTGATATATAGCATAAACGTTCAAAACAGGGGGACCGGGTTCCTTACTTTAGCCTTTAAAAAAGATAACATTAAAGAACCTCCCCGAGCCCTTCGGGTCTCAACCTGAAGCACCCCACCAAGTCCATAAACATAATACCAAATTATCTAAGGCATCAAATATGAAATAGAGTATAAATTCTCAAAATGGGGGTTTGGATTGTTATATTCTCCCCCATCTAAATTGACGTCCGTCCTTGAACACATCTAGAATTACTCTAAGTCTTACGTGATGCTGTAAACACCCATAATATATGTCACACCCCAGCCTGAGAGGAGTGACCCATACCTGGTGCCTCACTTGCCTGAGTGTACCACTCTGACAAAATTTCTAAACGTATAGAAACTTCGGCCGATAAGGACTTACCAAAATATAATCTGAATAACAACATAGTGAACACAAGGGAAGGGCCGACAAGGCCACAATTTGTAAATAGGAAATATAATCTAGATGTCTAAAGCTGAATGAGAGTAACCAACTCAAAATATATATATACAAGGTTGTAGTACAAGTTAACAGACCAACAACAAGGCCACATCACTAATAAATAGACCAACCAAGTCTACAAGACACTACAAATAACAAAACTATCATATGGTCGGGATAGGGCCCTGACCTACCGATTATCTAAATATATACACAGGACACAGCTAAAACACTTGACTCGAAAGCTCCAAAAGAAAGAAAGTTTACCAACTAATAGATGAGACTCAACAACTCTATAACGACCCGTTCGGTCATTATGAACCTTCCGTCCGATTTCCTATTATAACTCTTTTTCGGGCATTCGCCAATGACTTTACTCATGAAATTTATGAGTCAAGTAACTCCTAGGGTTCAGGAAGAAGATTTACCAAAGTGAAGAGTTACCGAAGGAGTTGTGTCCGATCCAGCAAAATTGTGTCTACACGGGTGGACAGATGAAGTCCGCTCATGCGAAACAATTGTCCACCCCGTTATTGAGGTGATGTCACAATCCCCTTTCAGGAATCATGTTGACACCTACACAATCCCACCGTTAGGCGAACCACTCTCTAACATTTACAAGATATTATATAAATAAAAGCGAAAGAAATGTGGATACTTTAAACACTGTCTCATAATATAACGTGACGAAATGATAAGTCTGATACATCCAAATAAATACCCCCAAGTGATATAATCTTGGAATACAAGAGCACTAACAAAACAATACAAGTCTAAGTAAATGGGCACGCATGCTAAAACCGAATACATAGTCTGAAATATGTCTCTCAAATACGAACATAAGACAATACGTAGAGATTGAGTATCCAAGGGCATGCTGGAAGAAGCATCCTTACCCTGAATACTGAGGATCACAGCATTGCCCTGCGGAGGTAGAAGGTACTAAATCTGCATCGAAAAAAATTCAATAAGTGTAGCATGAGTACACAATGTACCATTGTAGATATCATAGGCTGACAACGACAAAAGATACATAATTAGAGATAAATACCAAGTTGACACCAAATAATCCTATACTAACCGTTCAATAACCAAATATGTCAGGTAGTCATCATGATGTTCATAGAGTTCAATAGTATATCAAGTATCACGTAGCATGAATAATCCTTTCAAGTTCAAAATCCAACCAAGTTATTCAATGTCACTCAATGACCGTTTCCAATCACAGATTATCAAAGTTATGTCATGAGTATGTATGATATGAAAGCAATGCATATGCAAGGTACCTTTCTCAACCTATTATACAATATGTCAATTTTTAAATATTTTTGATACTATTATTCCATTTAATTAAATAACAAAAACCAAATTAATGCATGCAGAATAAATTTCATTGTTTTTTATTCTAACTTGACATAAAGTACACATTGTACTGAATAAAATTGAGTTTTAAATGTGAAGAAGTAGTTTCTGATTGAAATGTCATTTAATAAATCCTTAGGCATTATACATATATCTAGGCCGACTGAATAACACTAGTACATTTTTTCTACTAACATAACATAACTTTCACATACCATTAAAATAATATGAGGTAATAAACTATGTGCGAAAAAAATAAAATAAGGTATTGAAATGGATTATTCTTGTCTCAACGAAAGTATGCAGCTGAGATCATCGAGAGGGCTGGGATGTCATCTTGTAAGTCCAGTTATACTCCAGTTGATACAAAGCGTAAGCTTAGTGTCGCGGCTGGCGTACCCTATGAGGATCCGACCCGCTATCGCAGTCTTGCAGGGGACCTTCAGTATCTTACCTTTACGAGACCGGATATTACATATATTGTCCAGTTGGTGTGTTTGTTCATGCATGATCCCAGAATTGAGCACATGAATGAACTCAAACGCATCTTTCAATATATTCACGGAACAGTTTACTATAGTTTGCATTTATATCCTTCGCCGACGTTCACACTTGTCTCGTATACAGATGTTGATTGGGGTGGTTGTCCCGATACCAGACGGTCTACATCAGGCTATTGTGTGTTTCTTGGCAACAACCTGGTCTCCTGGTCTGCAAAGCATCAGTCGAATCTATCCTGCTCAAGTGCCGAGGTTGAATATCGAAGGGTAGCTAATGTGGTCTCGAAATCATGTTGGTTACATAATTTGCTTTTGGAGCTTCATTGTCCCATTCAGAAGGCGACCTTAGTTTATTGTGATAATATTAGTGCCATCTACCTTTCTGGTAATCCGATTCATCACCAACGCACTAAACATATCAAGATGGACAGTCACTTTGTCCGCGAAATGGTTGCTCGGGGTCAGGTACACGTCTGTCATGTCCCGTCAAGATATCAAATTGCTGATATCTTTACAAAGGGTCTACCTTCGGTCCTTTTTGAAGATTTTAGGGACATTCTCAGCGTTCGAAGACCGCTCGCTATGACTGCGGGGGTGTGTTAAATATACCAAATATACATGAGATATATTTGGTATATTGGATGGTCACGGTTGGATGGTCACGGTTTGTGTAACATTATTGTACAAGGTTTTGTATAGTTGTAGTGTACCTTAATTAGTCTTGTACTCTTACCATAATTGTATAGTTACTATAATTGTATAGTTCATCTCCAAATAGAATAAGGTTTTAAGAGTAGAATAGGAATAGGATTCTCCTATTATGGAAATATGTAACTTGTATAAATAGTCTTTCAATTAATGAAAATAATCAAGGGGGTTATTTCTTTCAATATCCTATTTTATTTTTTTCGCACATAGTTTATTACTTCATATTATTTTAATGGTATGTGAAAGTTATGTTATGTTAGTAGAAAAAATGTACTAGTGTTATTCAATCGTCCTAGATATATGTATAATGCCTAAGGATTTATTAAATGACATTTCAATCAGACACTACTTCTTCACATTTAAAACTAAGTTTTATTCAATACAATGCGTACTTTATGTCAAGTTAGAATCTAAATATATGAAATTTATTCAGCATGCATTAATTTGGTTTTTGTTATTTAATTAATATGGAAGAATAGTATCAAACATAATTAAAAATTGACATATTGTATACCAGGTTGAGAAAGGTACCTTGCATATGCATTGCTTTCATATCATACATACACATGACATATCTTTGATAATCTGTGATTGGAAACTGTCATTGAGTGACATTGAATAACTTGGTTGGATTTTGAACTTGAAAGGATTATTTATGCTACGTGATACTTGATATACTATTGAACTCTATGAACATCATGATGACTGCCTGACATACTTGGTTATTGAACGGTTAGTATAGGATTATTTGGTGTCAACTTGGTATTTATCTCTAATTATGTATCTTTTGTCGTTGTCTGCCTATGATATATACAGTGGTACATTGTGTACTCATGCTACACTTATTGAATTTTTTTTCGATGCAGATTCAGTACCTTCTACCTCCGCAGGGAAATGCTGTGATCCTCAGTATGCAGGGTGAGGATGCTTCTTCCAGCATGCCCTTGGATACTCAATCTGTACTTATTGTCTTTTGTTCGTATTTGAGAGACATATTTCTGACTATGTATTCGGTTTTAGCATGCGTGCCCATTTACTTAGACTTGTATTATTTTGTTAATGCTCTTGTATTCCAAGATTATATCACTTGGGGGTATTTATTAGGATGTATCAGACTTATCATTTCGTCACGTTATATTATGAGACAGTGTTTAAAGTATCTGCATTTCTTTCGCTTTTATTTATAATATCTTGCAAATGTTAGAGAGTGGTTCGCCTAATGATGGGATTGTGTAGGTGTCAGCATGATTCCTGAAAGGGGATCGCGACATCACCTCAATTACGGGGTGGAAAATTGTTTCGCATGAGCGGACTTTATCTGTCCGCCCGTGTAGACACAATTTTGCTGGATCGGACACAACTCCTTCAGTAACTCTTCACTTCAGTAAATATTCTTCCTGAACCCTAGGAGTTACTTGACTCATAAATTTCATGAGTAAATTCATCGGCGAATGCCCGGAAAAGAGTTATAATAGGAAATCGGACGGAAGGTTCATAACGACCGAACGGGTCGTTACAGAGTTGTTGAGTCTCATCTATTAGTTGGTAAACTTTCTTTCTTTTGGAGCTTTCGAGTCAAGTGTTTCAGTTGTGTCCTGTGTATATATTTAGATAATCCGTAGGTCGGGGCCCTATCCCGACCATATGATAGTTTTGTTATTTGTAGAGTCTTGTAGACTTGATTGGTCTATTTATTAGTGATGTGGCCTTGTTGTTGGTCTGTTAACTTGTACTACGACCTTGTATATATATATTTTAAGTTGGTTACTCTCATTCAGCTTTAGATGTCTAGATTATATTTCCTATTTACAAATTGTGGCCTTGTCGGCCCTTCCCTTGTGTTGACTATGTTGTTATTCAGATTATATTTTGGTAAGTCCTTGTCGGCCGGAGTTTCTATACGTTTAGAAATTTTGTCAGAGTGGTACACTCGGGCAAGTGAGGCACCAGGTATGGGTCACTCCTCTCAGGCTGGGGTGTGACATATATTATGGGTGTTTACAACATCACGTAAGATTTAGAGTTATTCTAGATGTGTTCAAGGACGGACGTCAATTTAGATGGGGAGAATATAACAATCCAAACCCCCATTTTGAGAATTTATACTCTATTTCATATTTGTTGCCTTAGATAATTTGGTATTATGTTTATGGACTTGGTGGGGTACTTCAGGTTGAGACCCGAAGGGCTCGAGGAGGTTCTTTAATGTTATCTTTTTTAAAGGCTAAAGTAAGAAACTCGGTCCCCCTGTTTTGAACGTTTATGCTGTATATCGAGATTTTAGACTTTGTGTAAGTTAATAAGTCATTTGTAACTTTGTGCTAGGGTTCGAATTGGCATCTAAGGGACTCGGGAGAGATCCAACAACATTAGAACTCAATGAATGTTGCATATTTTGTTGGTGCAAGGATGTACTACACGACCCCATGATGGAGATCGCGCGATCACGAAGAGGAGGAGGTATGTTCAATGCGAATGGGTGTTCGCATTTGCGACCCCGAAGGATAGTCCCAGTCAGTCAAACCCTTTACGCGATGATCGGGTGGCTGACTGGGACCGTAAAGGGATAAGTTCATAGGCATCGTGAACGCGATGCCAGGGTTGCGAATGCGAAGAAGGCTGGTTGTGTATATTTATGGTAGTTACGAATTAGTAAGCCAACAAGACATTACTCTTGATACCTTTCATCTATGAAACGTCAGCCACTGATCATTAGGATTTTACTACTCTAAAAATATAGTTACAAATCTAATTTTGAATTTTGAATTTATGGCATTTTAAGAAAATACTTAACTCTTCAAAAGTCAAATTATCCAAATAAATTTATTACCTATTTCATATCAAATTATCTTGATTTACTTAAAATCATTTACTATGTTGTATTAACAAGTCCCATTATGCATCTATATATATATATTTCAATGCTTCTCTTCTATCTTGATAATTAGGTACTCGTTCATATATTTAATTCCCAAGATATTATTCTTTTCTTCTTCATTTTTTCGTATGTGTATCAAACATGGCTGGAAAGGGGCTTAGAGATACTAGTAGTTTAAGTGAAAGTCAAAGAAGAATTGTCAAAAATAAAAGAATAGCTAGTTTGTTCAAGAAAGCACAAGAATTGTCAATCCTATGTAATATACTTATAGCCCAGATTATTTTTAACCTCGGATAAACCATTCCTATTGCTTGGACAAATTAAACCGAGGATAAGGTTAGAGTCACAATAATTATTTCTGTTTCTAGGTTTTCTTTTTCTTACATCTTGTTGGCTCACTATTTTGTAACTACCACATACCGCATGACTCTAAACCAGCCTCAGTTTCATTTGACCAAATAATAGGAATTGTTTCTCCAAGACTAAAAATAATTAGGGCAACATGTATATCACATAGGATTGACAATTCTTCTGCTTTTTTGAACAAACTAGCTATTCTTTTATTTTCGATGGATTTTCTCTTATTTACACTTGAATTTCTAGCATCTCTAAGCCCCTTTTGAATCATGTTTGATTCAGAGACACGTTGGTTATTCCTTCAGATTCACCATTATGATAGTCTCAAACACGACCATTGGGGGACATTATTGGGTGGCTCATACCTATCACATGTTGTTTTGCCAAATTAGTATACCCCATTTTATTTTGTCGCACATAGTTTATTACTTCATATTATTTTAATGGTAAATGAAAGTTATGTTATGTTAGTAGGAAAAATGTACTAGTGTTATTCAGTCGTCCTAGATATATGTATAATGCCTAAGGATTTATTAAATGACATTTCAATCAGACACTACTTCTTCACATTTATAACTCAGTTTTATTCAGTACAATGAGTATTTTATTTCAAATTAGAATCTAAATCAATGAAATTTATTCTGTATGTATTAATTTGGTTGTTTGTTATTTAATTAATATAGATGAATAGTACCAAAAAAGGTACGCATGCTAGTTACACTAGAAAAGGAGACATGCCTTCTTCCTAACAATGGTAGAAAAAAAGATACAAGAAAAAGAAAAACTACAAACAAAAAATTAGAATCAGGCAAATCTAAAGAACAAGTTTGATATTTTATCTTTATATCTAAACTGAAAAGGCTTTATTTTAGTTTCATGTTCATATCACATAAAATTCTTCAATATGACATATAACTCTTCTCTTCTTCTCCTCCTCCTCTAGGTGCGCTATTTTTCACTCTTTTTTTGTCATGAGAATTTTCCTCATACAATCGCAACATTTATTTAAATAGAATATTTGAATTTTAATGGACATATATACGAATTGATTGGTTGCTCAAACATAAAAAGTGCGATCTTTAAAAACACTATACAACCTCTACACATCGGGAAGATTTTAAAAACAGATGTGGATTCATTTTCTATAACGACAAAGAATATAGATTGTGAAATAATATAAATTTCAAAAATTTAGAATTCAAAGTGATCGGCATAACTTGTACACGTAATCGTCGTAATAGATCCTTGAAGGGGGTCATACAACTGAAGCTTTGTACAAAGTATTGTACAAATACAACTCCCAAGGAATTGCGACCCACTTATGTGGTGCATTTGCACATATCAATTGAGGTATTGTTTGTCATATTTGTTAAGAGCCTCAAATTGTCCATCTGATTATGGGTGATAAGTTGTATTAATAGCTAATGAGGTCCCTTTCAAATGATTTATTTTTTTCTAAAAGTCATGTAAGAATCTAGGATCGCGTTCAATGACTATAGTTCTGGAGAAACCATGAGGATGTATAACTTCCACTATAAAATACTACAACAATAAGTGTAGATAAAGTGGAAGCCACCGGAATGAAATGACCATAACGATCAACTGGAGTTATGATGATCGACTTCACTTTTGCGCTACAATCCCCCTAATATTGCTCGCTTTATTCTGGGCAGCAATTCTAGTGAGTTGGTCGTCGAATACTTTAAGTGATATATTATTGGCTCATTGAATTGGTGTACTTCATACCGGATCAGATTAGATTAGGCATACAGGCATTCCATCCCGTTTTAGTGGAAGGGCGCGCTATACTTATACAACACAAAAGTTGCACGGACACAATATCAGAAGGTTTTACAGTTTATGTAGTTACCTTTTCACATCGAACTTTATTGAGAGACAACTAAAAGCTAAGCCACATAAGTTTTACTGTGGATATTAGGATCAAGTTAAGTGACATTTATAGAACTAGCTAATAATCAGTTAGGGTGGGTTTTACTGATGCTCTATGACTTGTTGACAGAGCTTGACTTTGAATGTGATAGTCATCGAAGCGATAGGCTAGTTCAACAGAGTTTGGACATAAGGATACGATGCATAGAGAATGTCGTTTGGGGATTTGTAGTGATACAAGAGTTTTCTACTAGTGTTGTAAGTTGTACTAGAGAAAATGCATATAACTTAACGAAATTAGTCAAAACAGTGTTAGGTAAGTTCGATTGAAATAGAAACGCTTAATATCAACTCAGTGTGAGCAAAAGTCCTTTCAAAACATCGAAATAACTGTAATGACCCGTTTGGTGGTTTGACACTCTCAAAATTATAGTACCTAATATATCCTTTTTGTGACCTTCATTTTGATTATTATAGCTTGCGAGAGGGGTGGCATGCTTTCTGAGGTAAATCAAATTCGTTCTAGAATGGAAATTATAAGTTAGAGCTTTCTTGAGTTTTGAAATGGAAAGGGTTAACTAAATGTTCAATTTTGGTCAAACATATCGTATTTGAGTTTCATCTATTTCGTTAGGCCCGAAATATCATTTATGACTTAGTCGAGTCTTTGGTTCGGGTGCATTTTGGATACTTAGTTGGCTAATGTTGAGTTTTGATAAAGTTTGAGCGTTTTTGTGGAAAAACATGTCTTAATGATGTCGGTAGTGTTTTTAGTGTGCGAGCTAGTTCGTAGAGTCAATTATACCAGGTAGCATATTTGGTTTATGTCCGAAAGATTCCTAGTGGTTCGGGTGGTTGGTCGAGTTTAGGGAAAAACTAAAAAATGTGGTTTCAATGGATTTGGTTTCCTTCTTCACTTTCGCAAAGAAGGTCTCGTGTTCGTGAAGGTTTTGGACTAGGTGGGGTTGCGTTTGCGGAGCTGGGCTCGCATTCACATAGAAGGACTTAGGTCTAGCCCGGGTCACACCTAGTCATCATGTTCGCGATTTCACTGTCGTGTTCGCAATGGTTGGATCGGGTTAGTGGTCGCATTCGCAAGGAGCAGTCGACAAAACAATGGCTTAAAACCCCAAGTCTGATTTTAGACCTCATTTTCACATAACTCAAACTCTAGAGCTCGGTTTTGGGAGAAATCGAAGGTTTTTTTAAGATTCTTCGTTAGGTTAACGTTCTAAGCTCAAATTCTTTACTTTACTTTGATTCATTTCATTATTTTGTGATTTTATTCATGATTTTCTGATGATGGTATATCCCCGTATATTACTCACCATTTTCGAACATGTTCCGCACCCAAAATTCTCCAGCGGGCCCACTGGTCCGTCACACACTACCATCACTGGATCAGTTCCAGCGATTGGGCGATCCACCCAGTCGAACTGGTCTAGTTCCACACTGATTACACATCTTGGGCCAAGAGCCCATCGCCATCGCCAATCCATCCCGATCCTAGAAAATTCCCAGAATCCGCCCTCTTCCTCCTCAAGTCATAGACTGGTCACTCATAGTCAGCGGGGTGTTTTTAAACCAAAGAGACATTTTAATTTAAATTCTAATGATCTTAAATCACCCTTACCCCGTACTCCTGTGTTTGCGTTAAATTACCCCAATTGGAAAATTGTTATGACCGATGAATATAATGCTCTTATTGATAATAATACATGGGAGTTGGTGCCTCGTCCTTCTGGTATTAATATTATTAGGTCTATATGGATTTTTGCTCATAAGGAAAATTCAGATGGTTCATTTGCACGACATAAGGCGCGGCTTGTGGGTGATGGTAAGATTCAACAGGTTGGTGTGGATTGTGGTGAGACATTTAGTCCAGTGGTCAAACCGGCTACCATTCTCACTGTACTCAGCTTGGCTCTTTCAAAATCATGGACTATTCATCAGTTAGATGTAAAGAATGTTTTCCTACATGGTGATCTCAAGGAAACAATTTATATGCATCAGCCATTGGGATTTAGGGATCTGGTATATAAGGTTTGCTAACTATGTTTCGACTATTGGGTTCACTCACAACAAGTCGTAATTCCTTATTCATCTACTATCGTGGTCCGTCCTTGGCCTACATTCTGTTGTATGTGGATGATATCATTTTGACTGCCTCTACAGATGCCTTACGCCAGTCTATCATGACCATGCTCAGCTCTTAGTTTGCTATGAAATACTTAGGGCCCTTGAGTTACTTTTTGGGGATTGCCGTCACTCGTCATTCTGATGGATTGTTCTTGTCTCAACGGAAGTATGCAGCTGAGATCATCGAGAGGGCCGGGATGTCAACCTGTAAGTCCACTTATACTCCAGTTGATACAAAGCCTAAGCTTAGTGTCACGGCTGGCGTACCCTGCGAGGATCCGACCCGTTATCGCAGTCTTGTTGGGGACCTTCAGTATCTTACCTTTACGAGACCGGATATTACATATGTTGTCCAGTAGGTGTGTTTGTTCATGCATGATCCCAGAATTGAGCACATGAATGAACTCAAACGCATCATTCGGTATATTCACGGAACACTTGACTATGGTTTGCATTTATATCCTTCCCCAACGTCCACACTTGTCTTCTATACAGATGCTGATTGGGGTAGTTGTCCCAACACCAGATGGTCTACGCCAGGCTATTGTGTGTTTCTTGGCAACAACCGGGTCTCCTGGTCTGCAAAGCGTCAGTCGAATCTATCCTGCTCAAGTGCCGAGGCTGAATATCGAGGGGTAGCTAATGTGGTCTCGGAATCATGTTGGTTACGTAATTTGCTTTTGGATCTTCATTGTCCCATTCAGAAGGAGACCTTAGTTTATTGCGATAATATTAGTGTCATCTACCTTTCTGGCAATCCGATTCAGCACCAACAAACTAAGCATATCAAGATGGACATTCACTTTTTCCGCGAAAAGGTTGCTCGGGGTCAGGTACACGTCTGTCATGTCCTGTCAAGATATCAAATTGCTGACATCTTTACAAAGGGTCTACCCTCGGTCCTTTTGAAGATTTTAGGGACACTCTCAGCATTCTAAGACCGCCCGCTATGACTGCGGCGGTGTGTTAAATATACCAAATATACATGAGATATATTTGGTATATTGGATGGTCACGGTTGGATGGTCCCGGTTTGTGTAACATTATTGTACAAGGTTTTGTATAGTTGTAGTGTACCTTAATTAGTCTTGTACTCTTACCATAATTGTATAGTTACTATAATTGTATAGTTCATCTCCAAATAGAATAAGGTTTTAAGAGTAGAATAGGAATAGGATTCTCCTATTATGGAAATATGTAACTTGTATAAATAGCCTTTCAATTAATAAAAATAATCAAGGGGGTTATTTCTTTCAATACCCTATTTTATTTTTTTCGCACATAGTTTATTACTTCATATTATTTTAATGGTATGTGAAAGTTATGTTATGTTAGTAGAAAAAATGTACTAGTGTTATTCAGTCGTCCTAGATATATGTATAATGCCTAAGGATTTATTAAATGACATTTCAATCAGACACTACTTCTTCACATTTAAAACTCAGTTTTATTCAGTACAATGCGTACTTTATGTCAAGTAAGAATATAAATCAATGAAATTTATTCTGCATGCATTAATTTGGTTTTTGTTAATTAATTAATATGGAAGAATAGTATCAAAAATAATTAAAAATTGACATATTGTATACTAGGTTGAGAAAGGTACCTTGCATATGCATTGCTTTCATATCATACATACTCATGACATATCTTTGATAATCTGTAATTGGAAACTGTTATTGAGTGACATTGAATAACTTGGTTGGATTTTGAACTTGAAAGGATAATTCATGCTACGTGATACTTGATTTACTATTGAACTCTACGAACATCATGATGACTGCCTGACATACTTGGTTATTGAACGGTTAGTATAGGATTATTTGGTGTCAACTTCGTATTTATCTCTAATTATGTATCTTTTGTCGTTGTCAGCCTATGATATCTACAATGGTACATTATGTACTCATGATACACTTATTGAATTTTTTTTCGATGTAGATTCAGTACCTTCTACCTCTGCATGGCAACGTTGTGATCCTCAGTATTCACTGTGAGGATGCTTCTTCCAGCATGCCCTTGGATACTCAATCTGTACTTATTGTCTTTTGTTAGTATTTGAGAGACATATTTCAGACTATTTATTCGATTTTAGCATGCGTGCCCATTTACTTAGACTTGTATTGTTTTGTTAGTGCTCTTGTATTCCAAGATTAGATCACTTGGGGGTATTTATTTGGATATATCAGACTTATCATTTTGTTCCACGTTATATTACGAGACATTGTTTAAAGTATCCGCATTTCTTTCACTTTTATTTATATAATATCTTGCAAATGTTAGAGAGTGGTTCGCCTAACGGTGGGATTGTGTAGGTGTCAGCGTGATTCCTGAAAGGGGATCTTGACATCACCTCAGTACCGGGGTGGAAAATTGTTTCGCATGAGCGGACTTCATCTGTCCGCCCGTGCAGACATAATTTTGCTGGATCAGACACAGCTCCTTCAGTAACTCTTCACATTGGTAAATCTTCTTCCTGAACCCTAGGAGTTACTTGACTCAAAAATTCCATGAGTAAAGTCATCGACGAATGGCCGGAAAAGAGTTATAATAGGAAATCGGAGGGAAGGCTCATAACGACCAAATGGGTCGTTACAGAGTTGTTGAGTCTCATCTATTAGCTGGTAAACTTTGCTTCTTTTTGAGCTTTCGAGTCAAGTGTTTCAGTTGTGTCCTGTGTGTATATGTAGATAATCGGTAGGTTGGGGCCCTATCCCGACCATATGATAGTTTTGTTATTTGTATAGTCTTGTAGACTTGGTTGGTCTATTTATTAGTGATGTGGCCTTGTTGTTGGTCTGTTAACTTGTACTACGACCTTGTATATATATATTTTGAGTTGGTTTCTCTCATTCATCTTTAGACGTCTAGATTATATTTCCTATTTACAAATTGTGGCCTTGTCGGCCTTTCCCTGTTGACTATGTTGTTATTCATATTATATTTTGGTAAGTCCTTGTCGGTCGGAGTTTCTATACCTTTAGAAATTTTGTCAGAGTGGTACACTCGGGCAAGTGAGGCACCAGGTATGGGTCACTCCTCTCAGGCTGGGGTGTGACATATATTATGGGTGTTTACAGCATCACGTAATATTTAGTGTAATTCAAGATATGTTCAAGGACGGACGTCAATTTAGATGGGGGAGAATATAACAATCCAAACCCCCATTTTGAGAATTTTTACACTATTTCATATTTGATGCCTTAGATAATTTGGTATTATGTTTATGGACTTGGTGGAGTGCTTCAGGTTGAGACCCGAAGGGCTCGGGGAGGTTCTTTAATGTTATCTTTTTTAAAGGCTAAAGTAAGAAACCTGGTCCCCCTGTTTTGAACGTTTATGCTATATATCAAGATTTTATACTTTGTATAAGTTAATAAGTCATTTGTAACTTTGTGCTAGGGTTCGTATTGGCATCTACGGGAATCGGGAGAGATTCAACAACATTAGAACTCAATGAATGTTGCATATTTTATTGGTGCAAGGATGTACTACACGACCCCATGATGGAGATCGCGCGATCACGAAGAGGAGGAGGTATGTTCGATGGGAATGGGTGTTCGCATTTGTCACCACGAAGGATAGTCCCAGTCAGTCAAACCCTTTACGCGATGATGAGGTGGCTGACTGTGACCGTAAAGGGATAAGTTCATAGGCATCGCGAACGCGATGACAGGGTTGCGAATGCGAAGAAGGCTGGTTGTGTATATTTATGGTAGTTACGAATTAGTAAGCTAGCAAGCCATTACTCTTGATACCTTTCATATATAAAACGTCAGCCATTGATCATTAGGATTTTACTACTCTAAAAATATAGTTACAAATCGAATTTTGAATTTTGAATTTATAGCATTTTAAGAAAATACTTAACTCTTCAAAAGTCAAATTATCCAAATAAATTTATTACCTATTTCATATCAAATTATCTTGATTTACTTAAAATCATTTACTATGTTGTATTAACAAGTCCCATTATGCATCTATATATATATATTTCAATGCTTCTCTTCTATCTTGATAATTAGGTACTCGTTCATATATTTAATTCCCAAGATATTATTCTTTTCTTCTTCATTTTTTCGTATGTGTATCAAACATGGCTGGAAAGGGGCTTAGAGATACTAGTAGTTTAAGTGAAAGTCAAAGAAGAATTGTCAAAAATAAAAGAATAGCTAGTTTGTTCAAGAAAGCACAAGAATTGTCAATCCTATGTAATATACTTATTGCCCTGATTATTTTTAACCTCGGATAAACCATTCCTATTGTTTGGACAAATTAAACCGAGGCTAAGGTTAGAGTCACAATAATTATTTCTGTTTCTAGTTTTTCTTTTTCTTACATCTTGTTGGCTCACTATTTTGTAACTACCACATACCGCATGACTCTAAACCAGCCTCAGTTTCATTTGACCAAATAATAGGAATGGTTTCTCCAAGACTAAAAATAATTAGGGCAACATGTATATCACATAGGATTGACAATTCTTCTGCTTTTTTGAACAAACTAGCTATTCTTTTATTTTCGATGGATTTTCTCTTATTTACACTTGAATTTCTAGCATCTCTAAGCCCCTTTTGAATCATGTTTGATTCAGAGGCGCGTTGGTTATTCCTTCAGATTCACCATTATGACAGTCTCAAACACGACCATTGGGGGACATGATTGGGTGGCTCATACCTATCACATGTTGTTTTGCCAAATTAGTATACCCCATTTTATTTTGTCGCACATAGTTTATTACTTCATATTATTTTAATGGTATATGAAAGTTATGTTATGTTAGTAGGAAAAATGTACTAGTGTTATTCAGTCGTCCTAGATATATGTATAATGCCTAAGGATTTATTAAATGACATTTCAATCAGACACTACTTCTTCACATTTATAACTCAGTTTTATTCAGTACAATGCATACTTTATGTCAAGTTAGAATCTAAATCAATGAAATTTATTCTGTATGTATATAATTTGGTTGTTTGTTATTTAATTAATATGGATGAATAGTACCAAAAAAGGTACACATGCTAGTTACACTAGAAAAGGAGACATGCCTTCTTCCTAGCAATAGTAGAGAAAAGATACAAGAAAAAGAAAAACTACAAACTAAAAATTAGAATCAGGCAGATCTAATGAACAAGTTTGATATTTTATCTTTATGTCTAAACTGAAAACGCTTTATTTTAGTTTTATGTTCATATCACATAAAATTCTTCAATATGACATATAACTCTTCTCTTCTTCTCCTCCTCCTCTAGGTGCGCTATTTTTCACTCTTTTTTTGTCATGAGAATTTTCCTCGTACAATCGCAACATTTATTTAAATAGAATATTTGAATTTTAATGGACATATATACAAATTGATTGGTTGCTCAAACATAAAAAGTACAATCTTTAAAAACACTATACAACCTCCACACATCGGGAAGATTTTAAAAACAGATGTGGATTCATTTTCTATAAAGACAAAGAATTTAGATTGTGAAATAATATAAATTTAAAAAATTTAGAATTCAAAATGATCGGCATAACTTGTACACGTAATCGTCGTTACAGATCCTTGATTGTGGGTGATAAGTTGTATTAATAGCTAATGAGGTCCCTTTCAAATGATTTATTTTTTCTAAAAGTCATGTAAGAATCTAGGATCGCGTTCAATGACTATAGTTCTGGAGAAACCATGAAGATGTATAACTTCCACTATAAAATACTACAATAATAAGTGTAGATAAAGTGGAAGCCACCGGAATGAAATGACCATAACGATCAACTGGAGTTATGATGATCGACTTCACTTTTGCGCTACAATCCCCCTAATATTGCTCGCTTTATTCTGGGAAGCAATTCTAGTGAGTTGGTCGTCGAATACTTTAAGTGATATATTATTGGCTCATTGAATTGGTGTACTTCATACCGGATCAAATTAGATTAGGCATACAGGCATTCCAGCCCGTTTTAGTGGAAGGGCGCGCTATACTTATACAACACAAAAGTTGCACGAACACAATATCAGAAGGTTTTACAGTTTACATAGTTACCTTTTCACATCGAACTTTATTGAGAGGCAACTAAAAGCTAAGCCACATAAGTTTTACTGTGGATATTAGGATCAAGTTAAGTGACATTTATAGAACTAGCTAATGATCAGTTAGGGTGGGTTTTACTGATGCTCTATGACTTGTTGACAGAGCTTGACTTTGAATGTGATATTCATCGAAGCGATAGGCTAGTTCAACAGAGTTTGGACATAAGGATACGATGCATAGAGAATGTCGTTTGGGGATTTGTAGTGATACAAGAGTTTTCTACTAGTGTTGTAAGTTGTACTAGAGAAAATGCAGATAACTTAACGAAATTAGTCAAAACAGTGTTGGGTAAGTTCGATTGAAATAGAAACGCTTAATATCATCTCAGTGTGGGAAAAAGTCCTTTCAAAACATCGAAATAACTGTAATGACCCGTTTGGTGGTTTGACACTCTCAAAATTATAGTACCTAATATATCCTTTTTGTGACCTTCATTTTGATTATTATAGCTTGCGAGAGGGGTTGCATGCTTTCTGAGGTAAATCAAATTCGTTCTAGAATGGAAATTATAACTTAGAGCTTTCTTGAGTTTTGAAATGGAAAGGGTTGACTAAATGATCAATTTTGGTCAAATATATCGTATTTGAGTTTCATCGATTTCGTTAGGTCCGAAATGTCATTTATGACTTAGTCGAGTTTAGGGAAAAACTAGAAAATGTGGTTTCAATGGATTTGGTTTCCTTCTTCTCTTTCGCAAAAAAGGTCTCGTGTTCACGAAGGTTTTGGACTAGGTGGGGTCGCGTTTGCGGAGCTAGGCTTGCGTTCGCGTAGAAGGCCTTAGGTCTAGCCCAGGTCACACCTAGTCATCATGTTCGGGATGTCACTGTCGTGTTCACAATGGTTGGATCGGGTTAGTGGTCACCTTCGCGAGGAGCAGTCGATAGAACAATGGCTTAAAACCCCAAGTCTGATTTTATAGCTCATTTTCACATAACTCAAACTCTAGAGCTCGGTTTTGGGAGAAATCGATGGGGTTTTTTAAGATTCTTCGTTAGGTTAACGTTCTAAGCTCAAATCCTTTACTTTACTTTGATTACTTTCATTATTTTGTGATTTTATTCATGATTTTTGGATGATGGTATATCCCCGTATATTACTCACCATTTTTCGGGCATGTACCGCACCTAAAATTCTCCAGCGGGCCCACTGCCCGTTGGCCCCACTGGTCCGTCGCACACTACCGTCACTGGATTAGTTCCAGCGATTGGGCCAGTCCAGCCCAATTCTGGAACTGGTCCAGTTCCAGCACCTGATTACCGTCTTGGGCCAGTGGGCCCACTACCTGCTAGCCAGTCCATTCCGAGCCCAAATAATTCCCAAAATCCACCCTCTTCCTTCTCAAGTCATAGACTGGTCACTTATAGTCAGCGGGGTATTTTTAAACCAAAGAGACATTTTAATTTAAATTCTAATGTTCTTAAATCACCCTTACCCCGTACTCATGTGTTTGCGTTAAATTACCCCAATTGGAAAATTGTTATGACCGATGAATATAATGCTCTTATTGATAATAAGACGTGGGAGTTGGTGCCCTGTCCTTCTGTTATTAATATTATTAGGTCTATGTGGATTTTTTCTCATAAGGAAAATTCAGATGGTTTATTTGCACGGCATAAGGCGCGACTTGTGGGTGATGGTAAGACTCAACAGGTTGGGGTGGATTGTGGTGAGACATTTAGTCCGGTGGTCAAACCGGCTACCATTCTCACTATACTCAGCTTGGCTCTTTCAAAAGCATGGCCTATTCATCAGTTAGATGTAAAGAATGTTTTCCTACATGGTGATCTCAAGGAAACAATTTATATGCATCAGCCGTTGGGATTCAGGGATCCCAAACATCCTCATTATGTCTTATTTTTGAAGAAGTCCTTATATGGGCTTAATTAGTCTCCACGGGCCTGGTATACAAGGTTTGCTGACTATGTTTTGACTATTGGGTTCACTCACAGCAAGTCGGATAATTCCTTGTTCATCTACCATCGTGGTTCATCATTGGCCTACATTCTATTGTATGTGGATGATATCATTTTGACTGCCTCTACAGATGCCTTACGCCAGTCTATCATGACCATGCTCAGCTCTGAGTTTGCTATAAAAGACTTAAGGCCCTTGAGTTACTTTTTGGGGATTGCCGTCACTCGTCATTCTGATGGATTGTTCTTGTCTCAATGGAAGTATGCAGCTGAGATCATCGAGAGGGCTGGGATGTCATCCTGTAAGTCCACTTATACTCTAGTTGATACAAAGCCTAAGCTTAGTGTCGCGGCTGGCGTACCCTACGAGGATCCGACCCGCTATCGCAGTCTTACAGGGGACCTTCAGTATCTTACCTTTATGAGATAGGTTATTACGTATGTTGTCCAGCAGGTGTGTTTGTTCATGCATGATCCCAGAGTTGAGCACATGAATGCACTCAAACACATCATTCGGTATATTCACAGAACACTTGACTATGATTTGCATTTATATCCTTCCCCGACGTCCACACTTGTCTCGTATACAGATGCTGATTGGGTGGTTGTCCCGACACCAGACGGTCTATGTCAGGCTATTATGTGTTTTTTGGTAACAACCTAGTCTCCTGGTCTGCAAAGCGTCAGTCGACTCTATCCCGCACAAGTGCTGAGGCTGATTATCGAGGGGTAGCTAATGTGGTCTAGGAATCATGTTGGTTACGTAATTTACTTTTGGAGCTTCATTGTCCCATTCAGAAGGCGACCTTAGTTTATTGCAATAATATTAGTGCCATCTACCTTTCTAGTAATCTGATTCAGCACCAACGCACTAAGCATATCAAGATGGACATTCACTTTGTTCGCGAAAAGGGTGCTCGGGGTCCGGTACATGTCTGTCATGTCCCGTCAAGATATCAAATTGCGGATATCTTTACAAAGGGTCTACCCTCGGTCCTTTTTGAAGATTTTAGGGACACTCTCCGCGTTCGAAGACCGCCCGATATGACTGTTGGGGTGTGTTAAATATACCAAATATACATGAGATATATTTGGTATATTGGATGGTCACGGTTTGTGAAACATTATTGTACAAGGTTTTGTATAGTTGTAGTGTACCTTAATTAGTCTTGTACTCTTACCATAATTGTATAGTTACCATAATTGTATAGTTCATCTCCAAATAGAATAAGGTTTTAAGAGTAGAATAGGAATAAGATTCTCCTATTATGAAAATATGTAACTTGTATAAATAGTCTTTCAATTAATGAAAATAATCAACGGGGTTATTTCTTTCAATACCCTATTTTATTTTTTTCGCACATAGTTTATTACTTCATATTAATTTAATGGTATGTGAAAGTTATGTTATGTTAGTAGAAAAAATGTACTAGTGTTATTTAGTCGTCCTAGATATATGTATAATGCCTAAGGATTTATTAAATGACATTTCAATCAGACACTACTTCTTCACATTTAAAACTCAGTTTTATTCAGTACAATGCGTACTTTATGTCAAGTTAGAATCTAAATCAATGAAATTTATTCTGCATGCATTAATTTCGTATAGGATTATTTGGTTATTGAACGGTTAGTATAGGATTATTTGGTGTCAACTTAGTATTTATCTCTAATTATGTATCTTTTTTCATTGTCAACCTATGATATCTACAGTGGTAAATTGTGTACTCATGCTACACTTATTGAATTTTTTTTCGATGCAGATTCAGTACCTTCTACCTCCGCAGGGCAACGCTGTGATCCTCAGTATTCACGGTGAGGATGCTTCTTCCAACATGCCCTTGGATACTCAATCTCTACTTATTGTCTTTTTTCGTATTTGAGAGACATATTTTAGACTATGTATTCGATTTTAGCATGCGTGCCCATTTACTTAGACTTGTATTGTTTTGTTAGTGCTCTTGTATTCCAAGATTATATTATTTGGGTGTATTTATTTGGATGTATCAGACTTATCATTTTGTTCCACGTTATATTATGAGACAGTGTTTAAAGTTTCCGCATTTCTTTCACTTTTATTTATATAATATCTTGCAAATGTTAGAGAGTGGTTAGCCTAATGGTGGGATTGTGTAGGTGTCAGCATGATTCATGAAAGGGGATCGTGACATCACCTCAATACCCTGGTGGAAAATTGTTTCGCATGAGCGGACTTCATCTGTCCACCCGTGCAGACACAATTTTTCTGGATCGGACACAGCTCCTTCAGTAACTCTTAACTTCGGTAAATATTCTTCCTGAACCCTAGGAGTTACTTGACTCATAAATTCCATGAGTAAAGTCATCGTCGAATGCCCGGAAAAGAGTTATAATAGGAAATCAGATGGAAGGTTCATAACGACCGAACGGGTCGTTACAGAGTTGTTGAGTCTCATCTATTAGCTGCTAAACTTTGCTTCTTTTGGAGCTTTCGAGTCAAGTGTTTCAGTTGTGTCCTGTGTGTATATTTAGATAATCGGTAGGTCGGGGCCCTATCCCGACCATATGATAGTTTTGTTATTTGTAGAGTCTTGTAGAATTGGTTGGTCTATTTATTAGTGATGTGGCCTTGTTATTGGTCTGTTAACTTGTACTACGACCTTGTATATATAGTTTGATTTGGTTTCTCTCATTCAACTTTAGACGTCTAGATTATATTTCCTATTTACAAATTGTGGCCTTGTCGGCCCTTCCCTTGTGTTGACTATGTTGTTATTTAGATTATATTTTGGTAAGTCCTTGTCGGCCGGAGTTTCTATACGTTTAGAAATTTTGTCAGAGTGGTACACTCGGGCAAGTGAGGCACCAGGCATGGGTCACTCCTCTCAGGCTGGGGTGTGACATATATTATAGGTGTTTACAGCATCACGTAAGATTTAGACCCGAAGGGCTCGGGGAGGTTCTTTAATGTTATCTTTTTTAAAGGCTAAAGTAAGGAACCCGGTCCCCTTGTTTTGAACATTTATGCTATATATCGAAATTTTAGACTTTGTATAAGTTAATAAGTCATTTGTAACTTTGTGCTAGGGTTCGAATTAGCATCTAAGGGACTCGGGAGAGATCCAACAACATTAGAACTCAATGAATGTTGCATATTTTGTTAGTGCAAGGATGTACTACGCGACTCCATGATGGAGGGTCGTGCGATCACGAAGAGGAGGAGGTATGTTCAATGCGAATGGGTGTTCGCATTTGTGACCACGAAGGATAGTCTCAGTCAGTCAAACCCTTTATGCGATGATGAGGTGGTTGACTGCGACCGTAAAGGGATAAGTTCATAGGCATCGCGAATGCGATGCCAGGGTTGCGAATGCGAAGAAGGCTGGTTGTGTATATATATGGTAGTTACGAATTAGTAAGCCAGCAAGACATTACTCTTGATACCTTTCATATTTGAAACGTCAGCCACTGATCATTAGGATTTTACTACTCTAAAAATATAGTTACAAATCGAATTTTGAATTTTGAATTTATAGCATTTTAAGAAAATACTTAACTCTTCAAAAGTCAAATTATCCAAATAAATTTATTACCGATTTCATATCGAATTATCTTGATTTACTTAAAATCATTTACTATGTTGTATTCACAAGTCCCATTATGCATCTATATATTCATTTCAATGTTTCTCTTCTATATTGACAATTTGGTACTCATTCATATGTTTGCAATTATTTCAGGGATATGACTACCTAGTATGTAATCTTGGTTATTGTATATTTAAGTTCCAGACTTGGTAGTGTGGGCTCGGGGATGGATACTTAAAGTCTTGTTTTATGTTGTGTTAACTTTATATTAACGGTATAATATGCGTGAATAGACTTCGATTATCACGAGACACAAAGGAAGGGCAAAGCTATCATCGAGGCTTGATTTGGTAGCGCTCCTGCTCGAGTTTGAGGTAGGCTACAATTTACTTTTTGAGACTCCGATAGAAGTACGTAATTAGTCATAAATATCGAAGGGTATTGGGCGTGTTAAGAGGTCCCACTCAGTCAGTTGTGATGAATATTTGAGTGGGTACCGGTGTTGAATTGCGATGATGGATAGTTTTGGAGGATCAGACTCGTGGTGGTTCTGACTGCTATTTATTTGGTCTTGTCGCCATGTTTTCCATTGTTTGTTTACTCATCAAAAATGCTTTCAATATAATATCCTGATTTGACTTGGAATTGCCTATGTGTTATTGAATACTTAAAAACATGTGGTATATCATCTCTATACTTGATTGCATCTCATTCAATCATGATATCTTGCCTTATATTGTCATTTCATTCATACACTCATGGTTTTGTGGCATTGATATGAGAGTGGTATGGATATGCTATGGTCCAAGAGACCGGAAAGGTAAGAATATTATGAGATTATGGCACTTGAGATGATATTGATATGCGGGGAGCGGGGTTGCACACCTGCAATATGATTAAGACTCGACAAATGAGTCATGGGTTGTAGTCAGATTCGTGTGTGGAATTTTGGCTGGCTAAAAGTGGTATATGGACTTCGTGGGTCCCCTATGGGTGTACAAATCATAATTAAACCTTGACGTATTGTATACTATATTGAGAAAGGTACATTGCATATGCATTACATCATATCATACATACTCATGCCATATGTTTGATAATTTGTGATTGGAAACTGTCATTGAGTGACACTAAATAACTTAGTTGGATTTTGAACCTGAAAGGATTATTCATGCTATGTGATACTTGATATACTGTTGAACTCTATGAACATCATGATGACTACGTCACATAATTGGTTATTGAACTGTTAATATAGGATTATTTGGTGTCAACTTGGTATTTATCTCTGATCATGTATCTTCTGTCGTTGTCAGCCTATGATATCTACAGGGTACGTTGTGTACTCATACTACACTTGCAGCATTCATTTTGGATGCAGATTCAATACATTCTACCTCCGCATGGCCACGTGGCTGAGTCAGAGCTGTCATCCTTAGTACTCAAGGTGAGGATCTTTCTTCCAGCATGCCCTTGGATACTCAATCTCTACTTATTATCTTTAGTTCATATTTGAGAGACATATTTCAGTCTATGTATTCGGTTTTGGCCTGTGTGCCCATTTACTCAAACTTGTATTATTTTGTTAGTGCTCTTCTATTCCCAGATTAGATCACTTGGGGGTATTTATTTGAATGTATCAGACTTATCATTTTGTTCCATGTTATATAATGAGACAGTATTTAAAGTATCTGCATTTCTTCCTCTTTTATTTATATAATATCTTGCAATTATTTGGGCGTGGTTGGCCTATCGATGGAATTGTGTAGGTGCGAGGACGATTCCTGAAAGGGGTTCATGACATCACCTCAGCACCGGGGTGGAAAATTGTTTCGAATGAGCGGACTTCATATGTCCGGCAGTGCAGACACAATTTCGTTGGAGCGGACGCAGCTCCTTCAGTAACTCTTCACTTCGGTAAATCTTCTTCATGAACCGTAGGAGTTACTTGACTCATAAATTCCATGAGTAAAGTCATCGGCTAATGCCCGGAAAAGAGTTACAATAGGAAATCGGACAGAAGGTTCATAACGACCAAAAGGGTCGTTATAGAGTTGTTGAGTATCATCTATTGGTTGGTAAACTTTTCTTCAGTTGTGTCCTATGTATATATTTAGATAATCGGTAGGTCGGGACCCTATCCCGATCATATGACAGTTTTGTTATTCGTAGAGGCTTGTAGACTTAGTTGGTCTATTTAGTAGTGATGTATGGCCTTACATTAGAACTCAATGAATGTTGCATATTTTGTTGGTCCAAGGATGTACTATGCGACCCATGATGGATGGTCGCGCGATCACGAAGAGGAGGAAGTATGTTCAATGCGAATGGGTGTTCGCATTTGCGACCACGAAGGATAGTCTCAGTCAGTCAGTCAAACCATTTACGTGATGATGAGGTGGTTGACTGCGATCGTGAGAGGATAAGTTCATAGGCATCGCTAACGTGATGCCAGGGTTGCGAATGCAAAGAAGGCTGGTTGTGTATATATATGGTAGTTATGAATTAGTAAGCCAGCAAGACATTACTCTGGATACCTTTCATTTATGAAACGTCAGCCACTGATCATTAGGATTTTACTACTCTAAAAATATAGTTACAAATCCAATTTCAAATTTTGAATTTATAGCATTTTATTAAAATACTTAACTCTTCAAAAGTCAAATTATTCAAATAAATTTATTACCGATTTCATATCAAATTATTTTGATTTACTTAAAATAATTTACTATGTTGTATTCACAAGTCCAATTATGCATCTATATATACATTTCAATGCTTCTCTTCTATCTTGACAATTTGGTACTCATTCATATATTTCATTCCCAAGAAATTATTCTTTTCTTATTTATTTTTTCGTGTGTTTATCAAACATGACTGGAAATGGGCTTAGAGATACTAGTAGTTTAAGTGAAAGTCAAAGAAAAACGGTCGAAAATAAAAGAATAGCTAGTTTGTTCAAGAAAGCACAAGAATTGCCAATCCTATGTAATATACTTATTGCCCTGATTATTTTATATCTCGGATAAACCATTTTTATTCTTTGAACAAATTAAACTGAGGCTAAGGTTAGAGTCACAGTAATTATTTTTGTTTATAGTTTTTCTTTTTCTTACATCCTGTTGGCTCGCTATTTTGTAACTACCACATACCGCATGACTCTAAACCAGCCTCAGTTTCATTTAACCAAATAATAGGAATGGATTCTCCAAGACTAAAAATAATTAGGGCAACATGTATATCACATAGGATTGACAATTCTTCTGCTTTTTTGAACAAACTAGCTATTCTTTTATTTTCGATGGATTTTCTCTTATTTACACTTGAATTCCTAGTATCTCCAAGCCCCTTTTCAGTCGTGTTTGATTTAGAGGCGCGTTGGTTATTCCTTCAGATTCACCATTATGACAGAATCTTCTACATGAGCTTCAAACACAACCATTGGGGGACATGATTGGGTGGCTCATACCTATTACATGTTGTTTTGCCAAATTAGTCTACCCTATTTTATTTTTTTCGCACCTAGTTTATTACTTTGTATTATTTTAATGGTATGTGAAAGTTATGTTATGTTAGTAGAAAAAATGTACTAGTGTTATTCAGTCGTCCTAGATATATGTATAATGCCTAAGGATTTATTAAATGACATTTCAATCAGACACTACTTCTTCACATTTAAAACTCAGTTTTATTCAGTACAATGCGTACTTTATGTCAAGTTAGAATCTAAATCAATGAAATTTATTCTGCATGCATTAATTTGGTTTTTGTTATTTAATTAATATGGAAGAATAGTATCAAAAATAATTAAAAATTGACATTGAGATAATCAATAAAGACTAATGGAACACCAAAACAAGTTAGAAGAACTTAGAATACTAGCATAAAAAGCTCTTAGATATAATAGAGATATAAATCAACATATAATAAGTTGCAGAATAAGTATAGATCTAATAGAAGAAAGAGATCAACGCCTACGAGAAAATTCTAAACAAAGAGATGAACAGAAAGAAACTATTAAAGAATTACGGAATAGGATAGTACTAGAAAATGAAAGGTTAAGACAAAAAGAGGAAGAAAATTTGAAACTACTGGAGGATAAATTAAGGGAAATAATCAGAAAAGATAATGAATTAACAGATCTAAAAGATATTATCAAAGAACAGTATAAGTACATCAACCTATTAAAATATGGATAAAGAAAAGGAAATAATAGAAGACTCTAAAGATATACACTATCAGATGAACACATATGAAGGAGGATCAACACAAACACTAAGCTTTAAACCAGAAATATACCAGAAAATACAAGATGAAAAAGAGGAACTGTCTATAAAGAAAATATTTAAAACAAAATGGTTTGAAAGAAACAAAGAAATAAGATACATAGCACACAAACATGAAAATATAATAGACACAACGAGTGTAAATGGAAGAACAAAAATTAACTTAATAACGGATGAAGTAATAAAAAGAGAATTAACAAAACTATCTACTAGAGAAGCCAGAAAATATAGAAACATATAATTCGGAGGAGTAAAATTTACTATAAAATCATACTTTCAAAAGAACATAGATACACCTATACGAAATATACATATTAGATGATAGGATATTAGGAAATCTACAAGATGCTTTAATAACAATAATAAAAGGAAATTTAATATATCAAAAATTAAAATTTACGGTACAACCAGACTTTAGTATATCATTAAAAGATGAACACAAAGACTTAGCCTTGACACTATATTACAAACTAGATGGAATAACGATGCCACCAGGAACTAAAGTAATAAGTATAGAAACAAAAATGATATATGCCCTAACCGGGAACCACCATGTAAAGAAACAACATGAAATGAACATATTAGTACCAAGAATGTACCAAGAAATATTAGAACAAATAGAACATAAGGAAAACTCCAAAATAACTATACCAGAAGAAATATATATGGATTTTAATACTAGAACCCTTACACCATCAAAAAGATTAATACCAAAAATAGAAGAATTTAGACAGAGTATTACAAGAGAACCAATAACGACAAGATAAACTAGCATTACACAACCTAGAATATTAGATTTAATAAACATAAACACAAGTAGATTAAAGGTTAAGGTAATAATATTCAAAGGAATGATAACAACAGATTGCATAGCTGAAATAAACACTGGAGCTATTAAAAGTTTTATACATATAAGTAAGATTAATGAAAATGATTGTGATTTAATAGACCCACAAACTTATAATTATCCTGAAAATGAAAGAGAGATAATAATTACTAAAAGTATTAATTTAAGATTCAAAATCCAAGATTTAGAATATAAGATAAATATAGGAGTAATAGAATATGACAGTTTTAATGAATTACTTTTAGGAAGTGATTTTTAACGATGATAAATTATAAAATAAATAATAACGGAATAGAAATAAATGATCAAGGAAAAATGAGATACGTAAATAAAGTATAAATATACAAAGAGAAATAATTGAGAAAAAACAAAAATTAAAGGAAATAAAGACAGCTTTATCAAAAGACATATTTTCCCAACTAAAATACTTGAAATACAAGGCAAAAGAGATAAAATTAGATGAAAAAATAAAACAATTAGAAGAACAATGTGATAAATTTGATAAAATATGGATAGATATGGGAAATGGATGGAAAAAGAGAATAAATAATCCTGACTAGTTCTAACGAAAAAATTGATGCATTATAGGAAGAAATAGTAGTAAAAGAAAAGCCGGAAAGCATGTTGACAATACTGAATGAAATAAAAGAAAATCAAACACAAATACAACAAATGATAAGAGAAGAACTAACTAACCTATGGAATGTATCTGAAATACC
Organism: Anisodus acutangulus; assembly: GCA_029783415.1. Classification (NCBI taxonomy): domain Eukaryota; kingdom Viridiplantae; phylum Streptophyta; class Magnoliopsida; order Solanales; family Solanaceae; genus Anisodus; species Anisodus acutangulus. Next base: position 34,844,567 of record CM056508.1, read on the forward strand.
AACTTTTAAAATAATATTAGAAAAGCTTAACATGATAATAGAAGACAAAAACAAAGGTAAACAGAAGATAATGAACCTGGTACAAGTAAAGAAAGTACAATGGTCAAAACTACCTCGCAAAAGCCAAAGATAGTACCAATAGATGCATGGAGAAGAAGTAAAAAACCTATAATGATGGACATCAGTAAGATAAAACCAAAATTACCATCTCAAGTAGAAAAAACATTGGACAGCCTAGCAGTATTAAATAAAAAAGGACAATTTTAATGGAAAAGCAAGAACCTAATATACTCGGTGTACTTACGTTTTTAAGAAATATTGGGAAAAAGATAATAGAAAAAGAAAGATACAAATATGAACCTATAAGGACAAGAACACCAAAAGAAGATAAAGATTCAAGAGAAGAAAACATTTACCTAAAAAACACAGAAAAAACAACCTATGAATACTTAAACCTAAAACTAGACAAACAAGAACTAGAAATATCTGAGTTAAAAACAGAGAATACAAGGTTGAAATTACATAGTAACGAAGAATGGTATGATAAGTACAAAAAATATAAACACAAGTTTAGAGACACGAAAAAAATATTAAAAGAAACAAAGGTAGAACTAAAACAAACAAAGGAAGAGTTAAATGAAACTAGGGAAGAACTAAAACAAACAAAAGAAGAATTAAAAGGAGTAAAACAAGAACTAGAGGAACTAAAGGAAGAAATGCAAATCCTCAGAGAACAAATGAGAAAGTTAAAAGGAAAAAAGAAGGTAAGAAAAAATACAAGTGATGAAAGTACTAGCAGTAACGAAAATACTGATAGCGATTCAGATAATAACGATAAACCAACTAACCAAGAGATACAAGTAGTAGAATTCATAGAAGAAGTAGAAAATGAAGAAAACTCAGAAATAGTAAAAGAAAACAACCAGATAATAGAAGCCCTACAAAAAATGAAAAGAGTCAATGCCATTATAGAAGAAGAACCTGAAAGTGATATAGAAGAAGAATATAATAGACCTATAGAAACGGAAATAGAAACAGATGATGTAATAAATGAAGATGCAAATGATTATCTTGAAGAAGAACTAGTAGACCCTAATTTAGAAGTAATAGCAAGAAAACGAACTAGATTACCAAACCACATTCCAGTAGGACAACAAGCAGAATTTAAAGAGTTTGTAGGATCAATGGCACAAGGAATAAATTACAATGGATATTTTCTCGACCTAGATAACGTTTATGATGAACAAGAAATAGGAAGAAGAATAATTGATTGGAACCTTGGAATGTACATAGCAATAATGAACTCTACTCAAACAGAAAACATAGAATATATGTATGAACTAATATCTAGAACATTAATTGGAAAAGTAGCATACTGGATAGAATCTATAGCATACCAACTAAGAGGAGAAGTACTTAGTCATGCAACAGATTGGAAATCTATGCTGATAATATTTGATATTATACAAAAAGAGAATTCCTAGGAGAAAGATGGTTAGTAGCTAGAGAAAATGTACTTGCCGAAAGAAAAATTGAAATAATAATGAGTCTAAACAATATGAAATGCTGTAAGATTAATAAATTACCAGAATATACGATTAGTTTTAGCAAGTTCTTTTATGAAGCAAGATTTTTACCAGAAGAAGGTCTAATATATCAATAACTTTACTATGACCACTTACCAACACCTTATAATACTGAGATATCAAAAGAATACACTCAACTAGAACCAAAAGAAAACACATTAGGAGAAAGAATAAGAGTACTAAGGGCATACTTAATGCGGAAATGTGAAGAATTTAGAATGCAACAAAAAAATAAAAAAGATAAGAAACTAGGATTAAGAGAAATATGTGGATTCACGGAAAGAAGATTAGTATTTGGATGCGATGACAAAATAAAAGAGAAGAAATATAAAAAGAGTAATAAAAGATATCAAACAAATAAATACAGGAAAAATAACAAGTACAAAAATTATAATAACAAACCAAATTATAGCAATAAGCCTTATTACAAACCTTACAGAAAAAAGAAATTTAAAATATATAAAAATACCCCTGAAACCAGAAGAAAATTTAGATATAAAATAAAATTTAGAAAGAGAAGATACGTAAAACCCATAGAAACAAAAAAGGCTAAAGAATGTAAATGCTGAAACTGTAATAAAAAGGACATTATGCTAACAAATGCCCAAAACTAAAGAAAAAAGGAGTAAAATACATAAATACATAAATACAACACAATTTATAATGAGTTTACAACAGATTAGAGAAGACAATGATAAATGGTATGAATATGAAGACTTCTATGTAAGCCAAACTGAGGAAGAAAGTGAATCAGACTCAGAAAATATTAACTTCATCAACCAACAATCAGAAAGTGAGAATACTTCTGAGTAAAATGAACATACTAGAAAAGGAAAAAACAAAACTACTAGAAGAAAGATATTACTGGATACAATGTGAACAATATGTTCGCTATAAACTTGTTACAACTTCAACTACAAGTGAAACAGGAAATAAATATTATAGAGATAGACATAACAAGATTACAAAAAACCTTAAGAGAATTATAGAAAGAATAAGCGAAATAAATTGGCAGCTTATAAGAATATGAAGAAATATACAAATATTAATGGATAATGAAAACGTCACCAAGAGGTAACAAAATTAGAACAAGATGAAAACCTCCAACAAAGGTTAAGTGAAATGAGTATTGAACAAAGTCCTAATACCTAATGGTAGCAATCTATATAGAGGCCCATATAGAATACAAGTCTAATAAAATGATAAAACAAAAAATCTTTATTGATAGCGGAGCAGATTTATGCTTAGCAAGAAAAGATGTATTAGAATCGCATAGGTGGAAGAGAACCAGATCATATAGAGCAAGAGTATCAGGATTTAATGAACAATCAAAAGAACTAGATATAGTAGCAGAAAACATGAGAATTGTATTAGGAAAAACTATATTTATATTACCAATAATATATCAATTAGACAACATGAAACAACAAGTGTTATTAGGAAACAACTTCCTAGATTACTTTAAAACACAAGTTATAGATAGTAATACTTTTAGCTTACAAACACCTTGTAATAAATGGATAGTATTAAAAAGAATATTACCAATACATACAATAAGATTATGTACTATAAAAACTGATAGGAATAATAACCTATAATTATTAAAATAAAAATATCTTAATATACTAAAAATAAACTTTGGAGAAAATCCAATACAGCTATGGGAAAAAGAAAAAATATATGCAGAAATCAAACTACTAAATGAAAATGACATAATTAGATCCAAATCTATTAGATATAGCCCAATAGATCAAAAGGAATTTGAAATCCAATTAAAAGAATTACTAGAATTAAAAATGATACAAGAAAGTAAAAGCCCACATAGTAGCCCAACTTTCTTAGTAAGGAAACATGGTGAACAAAAGAGAGGAAAAGCCAGAATGGTAATCGATTATAGAGAACTAAATAAGAAGACGATATTCAACGGATATTTTTTACCATATAAAAGAAACCTTATTAACTGGCTAGGAAATAAAAAATGGTTTAGTAAATTTGATTGTAAAAGTGGATTTTGGCAAATAAAACTAACAAAAGAATCAAAATCTCTAACAGCCTTTAGTGCCCCCCAAGGACACTATGAATGGAATGTACTACCCTTCGGATTAAAAAATGCACCACAAATATCCCAAAGAAGAATGTGTAAGATGATATTAATCTCCCTTGAGGAGTCTTTCATTAATATCAAGGTATATATAGAGTATAATATTCATCCCTTATAAAATAGAAATCCTAAGCCTATACAAAAGAGGAATCCTAGTCTTACCATAATTATATTTACACAATATATGGAAATATTCTAATTATGGGTAGGGAATATATTTACACGTTTATACACCCCCTCAGTCGGAGCGGGAGGAGGCCGGACGCTGAGACTGGCTCTGAAGTCAAGAAATAACTGTCTGGGAAGTCCTTTGGTAAATATGTATGCATACTGATAGGATAATGGAACATGTAACACTCTGACATGGCCTAATGCAACTTTCTCACGAACAAAGTGTAAGTCTATCTCAATATGCTTGGTTCACTGATGTTGAACCGAATTATGAGAAAGATAGATGGCAGAGATGTTATCACAATACACAATAGATGCCTGACGCAAAGGACACTGAAGTTCTAACAGTAAATTTCTGAGCCAACAAATCTCAGCTACTATATTTGCAACACCTCTGTACTCAGCCTCGGCACTGGAGCGAGATAGGGTAGCATGTCGCTTGGCAGACCAAGAAATCAGATTATCCCCTAAGAAAACACAAAAGCCGGAGGTGGAGCGTCGTGTGTCCGGACACCCTGCCCAATCTGCATCCGTATATGAAAGCAACATGTCTGGTGCAGAGGGGTATAGGTGCAAACCATAATCAAGAGTGCCCTTAATGTATCGAATGATACGCTTAAGAGCAGTGAAATGAGACTCCCTGGGGCATGCATGAATAAGCACACTCTTTGAACAAAGATAAGTCGTATGCGGCCTGGTGAATGTGAGATACTGAAGTGCACCTGCAAGGCTCCTATACAGAGTAGGATCAGAGACTGGAGCACCATCCATAACACTGAGCTTAGATTTAGAATCAACTGGAGTAGGCACCTCTTTGCAATTCGCCATCTTAGCCCTGTACACAATCTCTTATGCATACTTACGCTGACACAAGAACATATGATTGGCAGACCTGGTCACTGATATCCCCAAAAAGTAACTCAGCTACCCCAAATCAGTCATTGCAAATTCGGACTTGAGCAAGGCAATAATCTCATTTTTCAATCTGTCGGAGGAGGCAGTAAGAACAATATCATCCACGTAAAGTAATAAGTAAGCAGTGCTACTACCTCGATGAAAAATGAAAAGTGATGTATCACTCTTGCTGCATACAAACCCAATCTGCAAGATATACCTGGCAAAGCGATCATACCATGTAGGGGGGCCTGCTTCAGGCCATATAGTGACTTATGGAGACGACACACATAGTGAGGAACTGCTGGATGGGTGAACCCTGGTGACTGATGCATGTAGACTGTCTCTCTCAGATCCTCATGTAAGAATGCATTCTTCACATCAAGCTGATGGATCGGCCAGTGTTTGCCCATGGCTATGCTCAAAACTGTGCGGATGGTAGCCGGTTTGACAACCGGGCTGAAGGTCTCACCACAATCAATGCCCTCCTGCTGATTTGCGCCATTAGCCACAAGACGGGCCTTATACCTCTCAAGATCCCCATTGTCTCTGAACTTGTGACGAAATAGCCACATACAACGAATGACATTCACCCCCTCAGGTATAGGTACTAGATCCCACGTGTGCTGTTTAGTTAAAGCATTGAATTTCTCATACATAGCCGCATTCTAATTAGGGTCTTGTTTGGCCAATTTTGGGTTCTTTGGACGTGGAGAGATGGTTTGGGCAGACAAGTTGAAATGGACTTTGGGTTTGAAGATTCCACGCTTTGAACGAGTTTCCATTGGATGGGTAGGGACAGTGGGTGGTGGAGTGGTGTCTAAGACGGGGGGGTAAAGTCGGATAAGGAGAAGGTGGGGGCGAAGCCGTCGGAGGCGCCGCGGCTCCTGGATCGAGAGTCGCAGCGCTAGAAGGTTGACAGGCTTCTCTGAAGTTTGGGTGCCGCAGCTCTGACGATGGAACAGAGGATGTGAGTTGTTCGATTATGAGGGGAGAGATGGCAGACTCGTCAAGAAATAAGTAGTCCTATTTTTGGAATTTTGGAAGATTCGAAAATGAGAATGTGGTCTCGTCGAATGTGACATGACGAGATATGTGGATCTGACGAGTCGACAAGTCATAGCATAGATAGCCCCTATGGTTCGGCGGGAATCCTAGAAAGACATATGGAGTGGACCTAGGAGCGAGCTTGTGAGGGGCGGTGGAGCTAAGGTTGGGATAGCACAGACAACCAAAAATCCGTAGATGATCATAAGAGGGGATTCTATGGTAGAGGATTTTGGTAGGGGTCATATTGTGAAGAGTGCTAGTAGGGAGAATATTTAGAGTGTATTCTGACATTTTAGCAGCATAGACCCAGAAGGGTGGAGGGAGGGAGGCATGAATCACTAGGGTGCGAATCATATTGTTAATGGTGTGGATGATTCTTTCAGCTTTACCATTTTGTGGTGAGGTGTGAGGGCAGGAGAAGCGAAATACCATGCCATTATTGGTACAAAAGCGGTGAAACATAGAGTTATTGAATTCACGACCATTATCGCACTGAAATGATTTTATGCCTTTTCCAAATTGTGTTTGAATGAAATTGCGAAACTCAAGAAATTTGACAAACACTTCCGATTTAAATTTAAGAGGGTATAACCAAACGTAGTGTGAAAAATCATCAAGCAACACAAGATAGTATTTATGACCGAGAGAACTAGGGATAGGAGATGTCCATAAATCGGCATGTATGATATCAAAAGGAGCAAATGTAACACTAGTAGATGATTTAAACGGAAGACGAATATGTTTGCCTAAAGAGCAAGAAACACAATTTTGGGCAAGTTTCCCATTACAGGCAATGAAATTGTTGCCTCTAAGAAAATTAAAAACTGGGACTCCTGGATGACCAAGCCTATTATGCCAGGTTGAAGAAGAAACAGCCGCTAGAGTGACGGGAGAGCAAGATCTGGAAGCGGAGGTGGAAGTAAATGGATAGAGATCCCCCGTGATATTGCATCTCGTAAGAGGTGTCCCCATATGAAGATTCTTTACAGTAAATCTAAAAGGGTCAAAATCCACAGAGACAGAATTATTACGAGTAAATTGGCAGACAGATATGAGGTTCTTAATCATGTGTGGGGCATATAGGGTGTTTTTGAGGGAGAATGGTGGATGAGGAGGTTGTGTGTATGAGGTACCATAACCCTTAACTGGAATGCGTTGTCCACTACCAACTATAACATATTGAGGATGCTTTAAACAAAACAGTTTAAGAATAGTACCTGCAGACTGGGTGACGTGAAATGTGGCGCCTGAGTCCATGTACCAAGTATTGTCAGGTTGTTACATAGATAGGGTGTTGAATGCCAGACCCAACTCAGTGGGTGTCATGCCGGAGGAGGGCTGCGGGACCTGACCTTGCATGAAGTGGGCCTGCTGTGGGGCTGGAGCGGGGCCTAACAAATCGGGGTAAGAATACGGATTGTATGGCTGCTGGTACTGGAATGGACTTGGCGCCGCGGCTCTGAACTGGGGCGCCGCGGCTCTGTACTGGGGCGCCGCGGCGCTGTAGACGAACTGCTGAGGAGCCGCGGCCCAGTTGTTCTGCGATCTCTGTTGATGTTGCTGCTATTGCTGCTGTTGGTTCTATTGACCGCGACCCTTGCCACAACCACGGCCTCCTCTACCGCCGCGGCCTTTTCCACCCTTGCCGCCGCGGCCCTGCCGCTGTTGGGAGTTGTCCGGTGGCGTCTGATTTTGGGGTTGCATGTCGACAGCTAACACCTGCTGGGCGTGCTCATCCTGCTTAGCACAATGGGTTTCTTCGAGCAACAATTGTGAGCGAGCTTTGTTAAAACTCGGTAGCGGATCTGCCTGTTGAATAATGGTGGCCAAAGTATCATATTCGCCCTTAGTAAGGCCAGAAATCATTTGTAGCACCATTTTATCGCCAGTGACAGGCGTGCCAATGTTGGAGAGTTGATCCGCTAGAAGTTTAAGCTGCTTGCAGTACTAAGAGACATTGGAGAAGTTTTCAAGACGTGTTTTGTTGAACTGTTCTTCCAAATACACGGCACGAGTATGCTTGTTGTCCTAAAAAATTTCCTCCAAACGATTCCATAAGTCAAGGGCTGTGGAGTCAGATTTCATGATAGTAAGGAGCAAATCCTGAGAGATACTACCATATATCCATTGTTTGACACCGGCGTCGAGACGATGCCAGATAGAATCATCAACCTCCGTAGGGCGCAGAATAGTGTCATCAATATGGTCAAGCACGTTATAGAGACATGCATGATTGTGAAAAAGTTCAACCCAGGGAGAATACTGGTTGTTTTCTTGATCAAGAATAATGGGAATATGGTTCTTGATGTTGGAAACTTGATAGAGGCGGGATGAAACAGTGGTGATGACTTTGTGGTGGGATTTGTGGAGGTAGAGGCGTCAGAAAGTGTGGAAGAATCAAGGATAGCCATTTAGAGAAGAGAAGAAAGGAAGAACAAAACCCGAAAATAAGAAGAAAATTCGGAAGGGTCGCGGCATAGGAGAGGCAGCCGGCGGCTGTGGAAGAGAAAGGTTTTTAGGGTTTTGTTTATTTGGCTCTTGATACCATGTAAGATGATATTAATCTCCCTTGAGGAGTCTTTCATTAATATCAAGGTATATATAGAGTACAATATTCATCCCTTATAAAATAGGAATACTATTATCTGAAAAGAAATCCAAGTATTTAGAAGATTAACAGAATTTTGCATAGTATATGTGGATGACATATTAATATTTAGCGATAATCTAGACGATCATATAAAACATCTAGAAAAATTTATAATAACTAAAAAACAACATGGAATACTATTATCTGAAAAGAAATCCAAAATATTTAAAAACAGTATTGAATATTTGGGATATATTAAAGATAACGAAGGATTAAAACTGCAAGAACATATAGTAACAAAGATAAGAAATTTTAAAGAAAAACTAGAAAATAAAAAAGAAGTACAACAGTTCTTAGGAGTAATAAATTATGCTTCAGACCATATAAAGGATTTACCACTCTTAAGAAAACCATTACAAGAATTGATAAAGAAAAATATAACCTTTGAATGGAAACAAGAACATACTAAAGCTATAAAAGATATCAAGGAAAAAGTAAAGACATTACCAAAACACAGAATACCAACAGAAAAAGATCAACTGGAACTCTTTACTGACGCCATTGATATAGGATGGGGAGCAGTACTCAAAGCCTATGATAAAGAAGATATAGATAAAGAAAATCCACTTATTTGTGGACATGGAGGAGGAACATGGAAACCAAATGAGAAAAATTATCATATAAATGACAAAGAATTATTAGCGGTAAAATTTAGAATAAAGAGATTTCATTACCATTTACTACCAGTAAAATTTATTGTTAGGACTGACAGCACACAAGTAAAATCTTTTATTACAAACAAAATAGATCCTTTACCAGAATTGAATAAAATGAGAAAATGACAATCATTTTTTTGTTGTTACGACTTTATTGTTAAGAACCTATCTGGAACTAAAAATGTTTTAGCTGATTTTCTTAGCAGATATAACGATGTCGATCAACAGTGATAAAATAGAAGAATACATTACCAACGCCATGAATTCCCTTATACAAACCAATGAAATCCTAATATCCAGATTACAAGAAAACACCAATTCTATAAACCAACTCAGAGAATCCATACAAGACTTGATAACAATGAAAAACCTACAAAATGAATCTCAATCCAGACCACCTATCACTACACCTAAAAAACCAGAAAACCCTACTACCAAAACCATGGGACCATTTGTATCAAAACTAGTAACCATACCATCTTCAATACAATCCTCTTCATCAACAGTATCAATGGCCGACAAGCTGAGATACACACCTGAATACATAACGCTTATGTAAAAATTAATAAATTTATGATTATAAGACTAACCCTTACATTCTACGCAGTGCCAAATTGAGCAAGTATCCCAGATTCTTGTGCAGTGAGCAAGCGAACCTAGAAATAGTATCAAAACTATTTAATTATGGTTTTATTGATAAACTAATAGTGGATGAATACATGAGTAACATTGCTAGATTACCGAGCATCATTGTAGAGTCTACAAGACTGATGATGGAATCATTCGGGAAGGGAATATATGGAATACAGTTATTTGATGCATCAACAGATCTAACTGGAAAGCCAATTGTGATATGCCAAATATTTAAAATAGGGAAAAATAGTACAATCAGTGGAGATGACGAAAATCTGAATAAGAAAATACCATGCACTTTGGAAAAAATTCAAGAACTCAGTGCAAAAAGAACATTCGGATTATTAACCCTGAAAAGAAGAATAGAAGCCATACTGAGAGCAGAGAAGGCATGTATTATTGGAGATTCAAAAGGAGGAGAAGTAGAGGATATTATCACCCTATATTATGACCATGATATCATGACACAGGACACCATGAGATTACAAGAAATGCATGACAAAATCATAAACTTGAAATACAAACATGCAAAGGAGACAGTAGAACAATATCAAAAGACAATTGGACAAAATAAAAGACCCGTAATAAATACCAGGCCTACTATTACCACTAATATAATAAAAAAAGAAGGAAGTTCTGATCCTTTTGCATAAGGATCTAAAAAAAATTTACTACTTGAATAGGGATCATGTAGCTTTGCTACTTGAAACCCAACTGAACAGGGAGCCTGTAGTTTTCACTACTTGCAGCCCAAATGAATACTTTGAATAGGGAGCCTGTAGTTTTTCACTACTTGCAGCCCAAATGAATACTCTGAACAGGGAGCCTGTAGTTTTTACTACTTGCAGCCCAAATGAATACTCTAAACAGGGAGCCTTTAGTTTTACTACTTGCAGCCCAAATGAATACTCTGAACAGGGAGCCTGTAGTATTTACTACTTGCATCCCAATTTACTACCATGTATTACTACGTACTACCATGTATTACAAAATCTGGTAGAAGATCAACTCAATGGAAAGAAAAAAACAATTGGAGATATGATCAAAGAAGACACCAGGAAAGCAACAACGATATTATAAAAAAGGACAAAGAACTTTTGAAAAAGCTGCAGACAAACTGTAACACTTTAGACTTTTGGAAAAGTGATTACTGTTTACTTTACGACTTTTGAAAAAGTGATTACTGTTTACTTTATGACTTTTTAAAAAGCAATTCTGTCGTAATATCAGACGAGGTTATCTATATAAGGAGCCTCTTGTAACCTGATTAAGCATTCGAAAACTTTCTATACAATTCCTTACTGGAAAATCTCTATGTCTAGCTAAACCCCCTCCTAAGTCTATAATCCAAATCAATTGTAATATCATAATACCACAGATAAGGACAATTTGAAAGATTATAATTATAACCATATTAGTCTATAAATCTGCATCTTAGTAAGAATTTTAGAGGATAGTCTGTTGAGAACTCCTAGGCACCTAGGCCAATTATCCCGCAAATTCAGGAGAAAAAGAAGGGAAGCAGAGCCAATGGTGGGTTGAGATCTCCGGTGATCTGAAATTCAGATTAAGAGGTATGATTTCAAGACAATGTGTTTTTAATTATGATCTTGATAAATGTTAAACTCTGAGATTATGATGTTTATATTGGTTAAAGATGATAGGCTTTTATTTAAAAAATGAAATTTGAGTTGATACTACACACTTCCTTATTACATGCTTATTATTTGATAAACTCTGATAAAACTTTATTAGTATACCATCTATATTCCAACCCTCTTCAGGGTTATTGGATGATGAAAAGATCCGCACAGAAATTGGTATAGAAAGGTACCTTGCATATGCATTGCTTTCATATCATACATACTCATGACATATCTTTGATAATCTGTGATTGGAAACTATCATTGAGTGACATTGGATAACTTGGTTGGATTTTGAACTTGAAAGGATTATTCATGCTACGTGATACTTGATATACTATTGAACTCTATGAACATCATGATGACTACCTGACATACTTGGTTATTGAACGGTTAGTATATGATTATTTGGTGTCAACTTGGTATTTATCTCTAATTATATATCTTCTGTCGTTGTCAGCCTATGATATCTACAGTGGTACATTGTTTACTCATGCTACACTTATTGAATTTTTTTCAATGCAGATTCAGTACCTTCTACCTCCGCAGGGCAATGCTGTGATCCTCAGTATTCAGGGTGAGGATGCTTCTTCCAGCATGCCCTTGGATACTCAATCTCTACTTATTGTCTTTTGTTCGTATTTGAGAGACATATTTTAGACTATGTATTCGGTTTTAGCATGCGTGCCCATTTACTTAGACTTGTATTATTTTGTTAGTGCTCTTGTATTCCAAGATTATATCACTTGGGGGTATTTATTTGGATGTATCAGACTTATCATTTCGTTCCACATTATATTATGAGACAGTGTTTAAAGTATCCGCATTTCTTTCGCTTTTATTTATATAATATCTTGCAAATGTTAGAGAGTGGTTCGTCTAACGGTGGGATTGTGTAGGTGTCAGCGTGATTCCTGAAAGGGGATCGTGACATCACCTCAATAACGAGGTGGAAAATTGTTTCGCATCTGTCCGCTCATGCAGACATAATTTTACTGGATCGGACACAACTCCTTTAGTAACTCTTCACTTTGGTAAATATTCTTTCTGAACCCTAGGAGTTACTTGACTCATAAATTCCATGAGTAAAGTCATCGGCGAATGCCCGGAAAAGTGTTTTAATAGGAAATCGGACGAAAGGTTCATAACGACCGAACGGGTCGTTACAAAGTTGTTGAGTCTCATCTATTAGTTGGTAAACTTTATTTCTTTTGGAGCTTTCGAGTCAAGTGTTTCAGTTGTGTCCTGTGTATATATAGTTAGATAATCGGTAGGTCGGGGCCCTATCCCGACCATATGATAGTCTTGTTATTTGTAGAGTCGTGTAGACTTGGTTGGTATATTTATTAGTGATGTATGGCCATACTGGCCTTGTTGTTGGTCTGTTAACTTGTACTATGACCTTGTATATATATATTTTGAGTTGGTTAGTCTCATTCAGCTTTAGACGTCTAGATTATATTTCCTATTTACAAATTGTGGCCTTGTCGGCCCTTCCCTTGTGTTGACTATGTTGTTATTCAAATTATATTTTGGTAAGTCCTTGTCGGCCGGAGTTTCTATACGTTTAGAAATTTTGTCAGAGTGGTACACTCGGGCAAGTGAGGCACCAGGTATGGGTCACTCCTCTCAGGTTGGGGTGTGACATATATTATGGGTGTTTACAGCATCACGTAAGATTTAGAGTAATTCTAGATGTGTTCAAGGACGGACGTCAATTTAGATGGGGGAGAATAAAACAATCCAAACCCCCATTTTGAGAATTTATACTCTATTTCATATTTGATGCCTTAGATAATTTGGTAATATGTTTATGGACTTGGTGGGGTGCTTCAGGTTGAGACCCGAAGGGCTCGGGGAGGTTCTTTAATGTTATCTTTTTTAAAGGCTAAAGTAAGGAACCCGGTCCCCCTGTTTTGAACGTTTATGCTATATATCGAGATTTTAGACTTTGTATAAGTTAATAAGTCATTTGTAACTTTGTGCTAGGGTTCGAATTGGCATCTAAGGGACTCGGGAGAGATTCAACAACATTAGAACTCAATGAATGTTGCATATTTTGTTGGTGCAAGGATGTACTACACGACCCCATGATGGAGATCGCGCGATCACGAAGAGGAGGAGGTATGTTCGATGGGAATGGGTGTTCGCATTTGTCACCACGAAGGATAGTCCCAGTCAGTCAAACCCTTTACGCGATGATGAGGTGGCTGACTGTGACCGTAAAGGGATAAGTTCATAGGCATCGCGAACGCGATGACAGGGTTGCGAATGCGAAGAAGGCTGGTTGTGTATATTTATGGTAGTTACGAATTAGTAAGCTAGCAAGCCATTACTCTTGATACCTTTCATATATAAAACGTCAGCCATTGATCATTAGGATTTTACTACTCTAAAAATATAGTTACAAATCGAATTTTGAATTTTGAATTTATAGCATTTTAAGAAAATACTTAACTCTTCAAAAGTCAAATTATCCAAATAAATTTATTACCTATTTCATATCAAATTATCTTGATTTACTTAAAATCATTTACTATGTTGTATTAACAAGTCCCATTATGCATCTATATATATATATATATATTTCAATGCTTCTCTTCTATCTTGATAATTAGGTACTCATTCATATATTTAATTCCCAAGAAATTATTCTTTTCTTCTTCATTTTTTCGTATGTGTATCAAACATGACTGGAAAGTGGCTTAGATATACTAGTAGTTTAAGTGAAAGTCAAAGAAAAATCATCAAAAATAAAAGAATAGCTAGTTTGTTCAAGAAAGCACAAGAATAGTCAATCCTATGTAATATACTTATTGCCCTGATTATTTTTAACCTCGGATAAACCATTCCTATTGTTTGGACAAATTAAACAGAGGCTAAGGTTAGAGTCACAATAATTATTTTTGTTTCTAGTTTTTCTTTGTCTTACATCTTGTTGGCTCACTATTTTGTAACTACCACATACCGCATGACTCTAAACCAGCCTCAGTTTCATTTGACCAAATAATAGGAATGGTTTCTCCAAGACTAAAAATAATTAGGGCAACATGTATATCACAGAGGATTGACAATTCTTCTGCTTTTTTGAACAAACTAGCTATTCTTTTATTTTCGATGGATTTTCTCTTATTTACACTTGAATTTCTAGCATCTCTAAGCCCCTTTTGAATCATGTTTTGATTCAGAGGCGCGTTGGTTATTCCTTCAGATTCACCATTATGACAGTCTCAAACACGGCCATTGGGGGACATGATTGGGTGGCTCATACCTATCACATGTTGTTTTGCAAAATTAGTATACCCCATTTTATTTTATCGCAAATAGTTTATTATTTCATATTATTTTAATGGTATATGAAAGTTATGTTATGTTAGTAGGAAAAATGTACTAGTGTTATTCAGTCGTCCTAGATATATGTATAATGCCTAAGGATTTATTAAATGACATTTCAATCAGACACTACTTCTTCACATTTATAACTCAGTTTTATTCAGTACAATGAGTATTTTATTTCAAATTAGAATCAAAATCAATGAAATTTATTATGTATGTATTAATTTGGTTTTTTGTTATTTAATTAATATGGATGAATACTACCAAAAAAGGTACACATGCTAGTTACACTAGAAAAGGAGACATGCCTTCTTCCTAACAATGGTAGAGAAAAGATGCAAGAAAAAGAAAAACTACAAACAAAAAATTAGAATCAGTCAGATCTAATCAACAAGTTTGATAATTTATCTTTATGTCTAAACTGAAAATGTTTTATTTTAGTTTTATGTTCGTATCACATAAAATTCTTCAATATGACATATAACTCTTCTCTTCTTCTCCTCCTCCTCTAGGTGCGCTATTTATCACTCTTTTTTTGTCATGAGAATTTTCCTCGTACAATAGCAACATTTATTTAAATAGAATATTTGAATTTTAATGGACATATATACGAATTGATTGGTTGCTCAAACATAAAAAGTACGATCTTTAAAAACAATATACAACCTCCACACATCGGGAAGATTTTAAAAACAGATGTGGATTCATTTTCTATAACGACAAAGAATTTAGATTGTGAAATAATATAAATTTCAAAAAATTAGAATTCAAAATGATCGGCATAACTTGTACACGTAATCGTCGTTACAGATCCTTGAAGGGGGTCATACAACTGAAGCTTTGCACAAAGTATTGTACAAATACACCTCCCAAGGAAACATTGCGACCCACTTATGTGGTGCATTTACACATATCAATTGAGGTATTGTTTGTCATATTTGTTAAGAGCCTCAGATTCTCCATATGATTGTGGGTGATAAGTTGTATTAATAGCTAATGAGGTCCCTTCCAAATGATTTATTTTTTTCTAAAAATCATGTAAGAATCTAGGATCGCGTTCAATGACTATAGTTCTGGAGAAACCATGAGGATGTATAACTTCCACTATAAAATACTACAACAATAATTGTATATAAAGTGGAAGCCACCGGAATGAAATGACCATAATGATCAACTGGAGTTATGATGATTGACTTCACTTTTGCGCTACAATCCCCCTAATATTGCTCGCTTTATTCTGGGCAGCAATTCTAGTGAGTTGGTCGTCGAATACTTTAAGTGATATATTATTGGCTCATTGAATTGGTGTACTTCATACCGGATCAGATTACTTATACAACACAATAGTTGCACAGACACAATATCGAAAGGTTTTACAGTTTAGTTAGTTACCTTTTCACATCGAACTTTATTGAGAGACAACTAAAAGCTAAGCCACATAAGTTTTACTGTGAGTTTTGGATATTAGGATCAAGTTAAGTGAGACAGTGTTTAAAGTATCCGCATTTCTTTCACTTTTATTTATATAATATCTTGCAAATGTTAGAGAGTGGTTCGCCTAACGGTGGGATTGTGTAGGTGTCAGCATGATTCCTGAAAGGAGATCGTGATATCACCACAATAACATGGTGGAAAATTGTTTGGCATGAGCGGACTTCATCTGTCCGCCCGTGCAGACACAATTTTGCTGGATCGGACACAACTCCTTCAGTAACTCTTCACTTCGGTAAATCTTCTTCCTGAACCCTAGGAGTTACTTGACTCATAAATTTCATGACTAAAGTCATCGGCGACTGCCCGGAAAAGAGTTATAATAGGAAATCGGACGGAAGGTTCATAACGACCGAACGGGTCGTTACAGAGTTGTTGAGTCTCATCTATTAGTTGGTAAACTTTCTTTCTTTTGGAGCTTTCGAGTCAAGTGTTTCAGTTGTGTCCTGTGTATATATTTAGATAATCAGTAGGTCGGGGTCCTATCCCGACCATATGATAGTTTTGTTATTTGTAGAGTCTTGTAGACTTGGTTGGTCTATTTATTAGTGATGTGGCCTTGTTGTTGGTCTGTTAACTTGTACTACGACCTTGTATATATATATTTTGAGTTGGTTACTCTCATTCAGCTTTAGACGTCTAGATTATATTTCCTATTTACAAATTGTGGCCTTGTCGGCCCTTCCCTTGTGTTGACTATGTTGTTATTCAGATTATATTTTGGTAAGTCCTTGTCGGCCGGAGTTTCTATACGTTTAGAAATTTTGTCAGAGTGGTACACTCGAGCAAGTGAGGCACCAGGTATGGGTCACTCCTCTCAGGCTGGGGTGTGACATATATTATGGGTGTTTACAGCATCACGTAAGATTTAGAGTAATTCTAGATGTGTTCAAGGACGGACGTCAATTTAGATGGGGGAGAATATAACAATCCAAACCCCCATTTTGAGAATTTATACTCTATTTCATATTTGATGCCTTAGATAATTTGGTATTATGTTTATGGACTTGGTGGGGTGCTTCAGGTTGAGACCCGAAGGGCTCGAGGAGGTTCTTTAATGTTATCTTTTTTAAAGGCTAAAGTAAGAAACCCGGTCCCCCTGTTTTGAACGTTTATGCTATATATCGAGATTTTAGACTTTGTATAAGTTAATAAGTCATTTGTAACTTTGTGCTAGGGTTCGAATTGACATCTAAGGGACTCGGGAGAGATCCAACAACATTAGAACTCAATGAATGTTGCATATTTTTTTGGTGCAAGGATGTACTACACGACCCCATGATGGAGATCGCGCGATCACGAAGAGGAGGAGGTATGTTCAATGCGAATGGGTGTTCGCATTTGCGACCACGAAGGATAGTCCCAGTCAGTCAAACCCTTTACGCGATGATGAGGTGGCTGACTGCGACCGTAAAGGGATAAGTTCATAGGCATCGCGAACGCGATGCCAGGGTTGCGAATGCGAAGAAGGGTGGTTGTGTATATTTATGGTAGTTACGAATTAGTAAGACAGCAAGACATTACTCTTGATACCTTTCATATATGAAACGTCAGCCACTAATCATTAGGATTTTACTACTCTAAAAATATAGTTACAAATTGAATTTTGAATTTTGAATTTTGAATTTATAGCATTTTAAGAAAATACTTAACTCTTCAAAAGTCAAATTATCCAAATAAATTTATTACCTATTTCATATCAAATTATCTTGATTTACTTAAAATCATTTACTATGTTGTATTAACAAGTCCCATTATGCATCTATATATATATATATATATATATCAATGCTTCTCTTCTATCTTTATAATTAGGTACTCATTCATATATTTAATTCCCAAGAAATTATTCTTTTCTTCTTCATTTTTTCGTATGTGTATCAAACATGGCTGGAAAGGGGCTTAGAGATACTAGTAGTTTAAGTGAAAGTCAAAGAAAAATCGTCAAAAATAAAAGAATAGCTAGTTTGTTCAAGAAAGCACAAGAATAGTCAATCCTATGTAATATACTTATTGCCCTGATTATTTTTAACCTCAGATAAACCATTCCTATTGTTTGGACAAATTAAACTGAGGCTAAGGTTGGAGTCACAATAATTATTTTTGTTTCTAGTTTTTCTCTGTCTTACATCTTGTTGGCTCACTATTTTGTAACTACCACATACCGCATGACTCTAAACCAGCCTCAGTTTCATTTGACCAAATAATAGGAATGGTTTCTCCAAGACTAAAAATAATTAGGGCAACATGTATATCACAGAAGATTGACAATTCTTCTGCTTTTTTGAACAAACTAGCTATTCTTTTATTTTCAATGGATTTTCTCTTATTTACACTTGAATTTCTAGCATCTCTAAGCCCCTTTTGAATCATGTTTGATTCAGAGGCGCGTTGGTTATTCCTTCAGATTCACCATTATGACAGTCTCAAACACGGCCATTGGGGGACATGATTGGGTGGCTCATACCTATCACATGTTGTTTTGCCAAATTAGTATACCCCATTTTATTTTATCGCACATAGTTTATTATTTCATATTATTTTAATGGTATATGAAAGTTATGTTATGTTAGTAGGATAAATGTACTAGTGTTATTCAGTAGTCCTAGATATATGTATAATGCCTAAGGATTTATTAAATGACATTTCAATCAGACACTACTTCTTCACATTTATAACACAGTTTTATTCAGTACAATGAGTACTTTATTTCAAATTAGAATCTAAATCAATGTAATTTATTCGGTATGTATTAATTTGGTTGTTTGTTATTTAATTAATATGGAAGAATAGTACCAAAAAAGGTGCACATGCTAGTTACACTAGAGAAGGAGACATGCCTTCTTCCTAACAATGGTAGAGAAAAGATGCAAGAAAAAGAAAAACTACAAACAAAAAATTAGAATCAGTCAGATCTAATCAACAAGTTTGATAATTTATCTTTATGTCTAAACTGAAAACGTTTTATTTTAGTTTTATGTTCGTATCACATAAAATTCTTCAATATGACATATAACTCTTCTCTTCTTCTCCTCCTCCTCTAGGTGCGCTATTTATCACTCTTTTTTTGTCATGAGAATTTTCCTCGTACAATAGCAACATTTATTTAAATAGAATATTTGAATTTTAATGGACATATATACGAATTGATTGGTTGCTCAAACATAAAAAGTACGATCTTTAAAAACACTATACAACCTCCACACATCGGGAAGATTTTAAAAACAGATGTGGATTCATTTTCTATAACGACAAAGAATTTAGATTGTGAAATAATATAAATTTCAAAAATTTAGAATTCAAAATGATCGGCATAACTTGTACACGTAATCATTGTTACAGATCCTTGAAGGGTGTCATACAACTGAAGCTTTGTACAAAGTATTGTTTGTCATATTTGTTAAGAGCTTCAGATTGTCCATCTGATTGTGGGTGATAAGTTGTATTAATAGCTAATGAGGTCCCTTTCAAATGATTTATTTTTTTCTAAAAGTCATGTAAGAATCTAGGATCGCGTTCAATGACTATAGTTCTGGAGAAACCATGAAGATGTATAACTTCCACTATAAAATACTACAACAATAAGTGTGGATAAAGTGAAAGCCACCGGAATGAAATGACCATAACGATCAACTGGAGTTATGATGATCGACTTCACTTTTGCGCTACAATCCCCCTAATATTGCTCGCTTTATTCTGGGCAGCAATTCTAGTGAGTTGGTCATCGAATACTTTAAGTGATATATTATTGGCTCATTGAATTGATGTACTTCATACCGGATCAGATTACTTATACAACACAATAGTTTCACAGACACAATATCGGAAGGTTTTACAGTTTAGGTAGTTACCTTTTCACATCGAACTTTATTGAGAGACAACTAAAAGCTAAGCCACATAAGTTTTACTGTGAGGTTTGGATATTAGGATCAAGTTAAGTGACATTTATAGAACTAGCTAATGATCTTTAGGGTGGGTTTTACTGATGCTATATGACTTGTTGACAGAACTTGACTTTTAATGTGATAGTCATTGAAGCGATAGGCTAGTTCAACAGAGTTTGGACATAAGGATACGATGCATAGAGCATGTCATTTGGGGATTTGCAGGGATACAAGAGTTTTCTACTAGTGTTGTAAGTCGTACTATAGAAAATGCAGATAACTTATCGAAATTAGTCAAAACAGTGTTGGGTAAGTTCGATTGAAATAGAAACGCTTAATATCAGCTCAGTGTGGGCAAAAATCCTTTCAAAACATCGAAATAACGGTAATGACCCGTTTGGTGGTTTGACACTCAAAATTATAGTACCTAGTATATCCTTTTTGTGACCTTCATTTTGATTATTATAGCTTGCGAGAGAGGTGGCATGCTTTCTGAGGAAAATCAAATTCGTTCTAGAACGGAAATTATAAGTTAGAGCTTTCTTGGGTTTTGAAATGGAAAGGGTTGACTAAAAGTTCAATTTTGGTCAAACATGTCATATTTGAGTTTCATCGATTTTGTTATGTCTGAAATGTCATTTATAACTTAGTCGAGTCTTTGGTTCGGGTCTCGAAGCATTCGGGTGCATTTTGGATACTTAGTTGGCTAATGTTGAGTTTTGATAAAGTTTGAGTGTTTTTGTGGAAAAATGTGTCTTAATGATGTCGGTAATGTTTTTAGTGCCCGAGCTAGTTCGTAGAGTCAATTATACCCAGGTAGCATATTTGGTTTATGTCCGTAAGATTCCTAGTGGTTCGGGTGGTTGGTCGAGTTTAGGGAAAAACTAGAAAATGTGGTTTCAATGGATTTGGTTTCCTTCTTCGCGTTCGTAAAGAAGGTCTCGTGTTCGCAAAGGTTTTGGACCAGGTGGGGTCGCGTTTGCGGAGCTGGGCTCGCGTTCGAGTAGAAGGCCTTCGGTCTAGCCCGGGTCACACCTAGTCATCATGTTCGCGATGTCACTGTCGTGTTCGCAATGGTTGGATCGGGTTAGTGGTCGCGTTCGCGAGGAGCAGTCGGCAGAACAATGACTTAAAACCCCAAGTCCAATTTTAGACCTCATTTTCACATAACTCAAACTCTAGAGCTCGGTTTTGGGAGAAATCGAATGGGGTTTTTAAGATTCTTCGTTAGGGTAACGTTCTAAGCTCAAATCCTTTACTTTACTTTACTTTGATTCCTTTCATTATTTTGTGATTTTATTCATGATTTGGGTTAGAAAATCTAGGGTAGAGCCCCAAAACTCAAGAGTGTGATTTTTTTATAAAATTCCAGTTTTACCCTTGGGTCTCGGGTTTGACTTTTTTGGTTGTATTTTTTATTTCGAGCTAAATATGGGTATTGTTGGGTTGTTGGGTTCGTATGACCTCGTAGAATACAAATTTGACTATGATGACCTTAATTTCATAATAAATTGACTATTTTGACCTTCAACGTTTGGAGCGAGGTATTAGGTTGACTTTCTCGAACCCGAATTCTTTTATGGAAATGTGGGTACATATAAAATTGCATATTAACATAGGTTTCATTCTTGATAGTCTTGGATTGTTCAAAAGCACTCCAAAAAGGGAAGGCATTGGCTTGAGGGTTCGTGGCGCATGCTCGGCCTTCGAGGTACGTGATGACTTACCTTTAAAGACTCTGATTAGAGGCGTATATATATATAATATAATAGTCGTCAAGGTATGTATGTGGTCCTTCGGGCATTGAAGGTGGTGATAAATCCATATATTCTAGGGTTTCAAACTTTGGGGGTACTGCCAACAGCCGCATTGGCTCCCCATGTTGAAGTGTTTCTCGCGCCTGACTTTGCTCTTTGGCCTGCGGATGGACCAGTGTTGGCCAATGATGTTCGGTCAAAAATGTATATATTTAGTAATTGTTGACTTGCATTTTAGTACTTTTGATTGTCTTTTGAGTACTATTATATTGATTTGAGCTTAATATTATATTTTTGCTTTGTAGGTACATCGGAGATGAAATTTGAGCAAAATTAGCAAAATTGAGTGAAAAGGATTAGAATTAACAAAAGAGCTTAACAAAGAACCGAAGGCATAATTGGAAATTGAAGATGGCTTATCATTTTGTGATGATTACGCACATCATTGAGTGATGATTAGTATAAAGCAAAAGAGAAAAATATAACAATTTGAAATGCCCAGAAACGTAACAAGAAGTGGAGCTGCATATGGATGTTTGTCTACGTGGCAAAATTTAAGGCGTGAGATTTCAGTTCCATCGCAGAGGTGCTGCATGAAATCTCATTCTCTAAATCTTTTTTGGTCGTCTGCGCCACCCTTGCGATGCGAGGGTGGCAGGAGCCACGGTGTATTTTTTTGGTCCGAGTTGAATTTGGTTTTTAAAAGCTCATGTCTTTTGATACCCTATAAATACATATTTTACACAATTTTGACATAACTTTGGGATAACTTGTGATCCTGAGTTCAGAACCTTTGACCTAAAGAAAGCTTGGAGCCGCCGTGGAGGCCAGAGTTATTGGGATTGACCTTTTCTTCTCTTTACTACTAGTTTTTATGTTTCTTTGTATGAATTATTATTTTTCATCCATGTCTATGTGGATTTAAACTTCGCGTTCTAAGGTTGTGGTATAGTCATAAATATTAATGTTTGAAGACTATATCTATCTTAATACTAGTTATTGATTTTGATTGTTTCTTTAATTTTGTGCATAATTGCTTGATTGTTTGGCCAATAGTTAGGTTCTATTGACTATCTAATATACATGCTTGGGAAAGATGTTAAATTAGAGAAGGGTTAAAGAGTGTGATATGATTATCCCTACAATTAGGCTAGGATTTGTGGCTAGGATAAGAATATACCTAGGTGTCGCGTTCAATTAAATATCGTGAGCGAATTGCATTCTTCACATGTCAATTTCATAAGAATATAGGCGGCAAACTGTTTTGAATAGGTTAATAGTAGTTAGGGAGAATACAATGAGAGTTAATAATCCGGTTAATTAGCAATTGTCAATAATTCGGATTAAGGGGAAATAGTTTGAGCACTCAATAGAGTTGGTGAACCAACTGCAACCCTGGAACAGTCATATCACCGCTCTTTCTTGGTTGAAGTTCATTACTTATTTTCTTTTATTTTAAATAGTTTATAATTAAACTACCGCAAGATTTAATTGTTGTGCATCCAGTGTTTCATGTATCTATGTTGAGGAAGTGTATGGGAGATCCGTCGTTCCTTGTTCCTACTGAATCCATCACGGTTAACGATGGCCTAGCCTGTGAAGAGGTCCCTGTGGCTATTATGGATCATCAGGTTTGCAAGTTGAGAACTAAGAAAGTTTTCTCTGTGAAAGTGTTGTGGAGGAGTAAGAAAGTTGAGGAGGCTACATGGGAAGCCGAAGAGGCCATAAAGTCCATATACCTGCACTGGTTTGAGGAGCAAGAAGAAAGCGTATAAGGTAAATACCTTCATTATTTATGTCATGTCCCCGTATGTATTTATGTCTCGTGTTTCACGTTCATGTATTCACTACTCATGTCTCATGTCCCCATGTCCTCATGTCCATGTTCCCATGTAATCATGTCATTCAGTCCCTGTGTTCCACGTCATGTTTCCTCACGTTCATGTACCCATGACATGTCCATAAGTTCTTGAGTTAACCACATTCCTAACCATGACCCATCATTCGAGGACGAATGATCTCAAGGGGGAAATATTGTAACACCTCTTACCTTTAAACTAGGCATTGTTCATGATTCAGGGGTTAAAAATCAAGTTGGATGAAGAATTTATCGAAATCGGTGTTCTTCACTTTTACGCTAGATTTTACAGACCGTCAAATAGATTATGGGCCATTGAATGCACCGTAAAAAAGACCTATGAAACCCAGCTTATTGTTTCCAATTCACGGTGGGTTTCATGGTTCGAATAAGTTTCATGGACCGTGAATTGTACCGTGAAATTTTTCACGGACCGTCTTTTTGATCGTAGAAAGGACAAGGGAAAATTGACTCACTGGAATCAATTCACGGTCACTTTCATGGACCGTTAAATATTTTACGGACCATGAAAGTGTACCGTGAAAGTGGCCTGATGACTAACAATATAAATTCGTATTTTCAGTCTTTTATGTTATTTTTCATTAGCCATAGCACAAAGTTCCTTTCCTATCCTCATCCTCATACACCAAGGTAAGTCTATTCCAAACAATTCTAAGTTTTTCTAACATCCACACATGGATTCTAAGTAATATCATTTATTTCTAATCTAAAGTTTTCAAGAACACCTATGTCAATGTTCAAGCTTTTGGAATTCTTCTTCAAGACACGGAATTTCTCTCAAGTTTTAGAGCAATTAAGGTGTCACGACCCAAACCGGAGGGTCATGATAGGCACCCGAACCTTACTTGTCGAGTACCACTAATCATATAGTTAGCATATAACCGTAATTTCTCATGGTCCACGAGGGCCGCCACGAGATACCTACTGATATATGGAAACAGTAAACTGGAAAAGAGATACGTAAAATCCTGCAACCAGAAGGAACCAACCTATTCCTATATACATATTAAGGCCGACAAGGCCATACACGACCACTATACACAGGACATCTATCTACAAGCCTCTAAAGAGTATGTAACATAATAAGGTAGGGAAGGGCCCCGCTATACCCTATGCATATAAACAATATCATACCACGACTAGACTGCAATTTTGGAACAAATAGAGTGCTCCAATATTAGCTGAACCATCAACCTACTAGTGCGAACAGTCACCCTCTTTACCTGAGCCTGTGGGCATGAAACGGAGTGTCTCCCAAAAAAAGGGACGTCAGTACGACTGATGTACCGAGTATGTCAGACATGAAAAATAGCATAATAGAGACCTGGAAGTCACATGAGACAAAAGACAACCAACCAGTAGAGAATGCCTCTAAGGGCCATAATATGCATAAGTATCATGTCTGTGAAGAATGCCTCCGAGGGCCATAATATGGCTAAATGTCATGCACAATGCGGTGATATATATACGTATATAATGTCATCCCCCATCATATCATTTCGGCATCGATGGGAATAATCATCATCATATACCAGCTGATCAGGTGGTGCGCGTATATAACGTCGTATCCCTTTTCCCATCTCCAACATATATATAATGCATACCATATAGTAGTGTATATAACACATGCGGGTCAAGGGTAATACATGAATATAATGCATGAATGATAATAAAACATTCTGAATTTATCGGAGTGATATAATATTGCTTCACCTCCGATTAACATTGTGAATGATAACATATTTCCCATATACCTCAATAGGGATTTATAAATATATTTAGACATGCTTTGACAATAGTAATAAATAACATAAACATCCTTAACTACTAAGAGTAGAATTATTTATGAGACAATATTACGTTTACGTTTCGTAATTTATGGAAACGCCGCTCACAAGCATCGGACCATTGGAATTTTATAGCCTTTGTGTTAACTTCGTTAGTGGTGCTGATATGGTAGAAAATCCTTCTACAAACCTTCTATAATAGTCGTCTAAGCCTAAAAAGCTACGAACCTCTGTTGGAGTCGTAGGCCTCGGCCAATTCTTCACCGCTTCAATCTTCTGAGTGTCAAATCTTATACCTTCGTCTCACACTATATGACCAAGAAAAGCCACTGAAATTAGCCAAAACTCATATTTGGATAGTTTTTCATATAACTTATGGTCCCGGAGCGTTTATAGTATTATCCTCAAGTGATCCACATGCTCTGTTTCTGAGTGAGAGTAAACCAGAATATCATCTATAAAGACTATCACAAATACGTCCAGGAATGGGCGAAACACGCTATTCATTAGATCCATAAATGTTGATGGTACATTTGTAAGTCCAAATGACATTACTAGGAACTCGAAGTGCCCATACCTTGTCCTAAAGAGCGTCTTCGGAATATCTTTCTCCTTAACCTTTAGCTGATGGTAACCCGACCTTAGGTCAATTTTTTAGAAATACCTCGCATATTGTAACTGGTCAAACAAATCATCAATTCGGGGAATAGGGTACTTGTTCTTGATAGTAACTTTATTCAGTTGCCGATAATCGATACTCATCCGTAATGAGCCATCTTTATTTCGTACGAACAATACCGACGCGCCCCAAGGAGATATGCTAGGCCTAATAAAGCCTTTCTCGAGCAAATCCCTTAATTGCTCCTTCAATTCTTTCAATTCAGCTGGAGCCATCCTATAACGAAGAATAGATATCGGTTGAGTGTCTGTAAACACACCTATACCGAACTCAATTTCCCTTTCAGGAGGAAGTCCTAGAAATTCATCTGGGAATACATCAAGAAATTCACTGACCACCGGAACTGATTGAGAACTAGGTGGTTCAACATCGACATCTCTTTCCTGAACAAGATGGTATATACACCCTTTGGAGATCAACTTTCTTGCCTTAAGGTATGAAATAAACCTACCTTTTGGCGTTGCCGTATTACCTTTCTATTCAAGGACTGGCTCGCCTGGAAATTAGAATCTAACAATCTTTGTTCGACAGTCAACATTAGTGTAGCATGACGCTAACCAATCCATGCCCATAATAACATCGAAGTCAACCATTTCTAATTCCACTAAATCTACTAGGGTCTGATGACTACAGGATAATACTGCACAATTTCGATAGACCCGTCTAGCGATTACCGATTCACCAACCGGTGTAGATACCACAAATGGATCCCTTATCAACTCAGGATCCATACCAAATTTACAGGCAATGAAATGAGTAATATATGATAAATTTGAGCCTGGATCTAATAACGCGTACACATTATGTGAAAGGACCGATATCGTACATGTAATGACATCAGGTGAGGATTCCTGATCTTGCAGCCCCATCAGTGCATAAGTACGATTTTGGTCCCTTCATCTGCCTCGGCCAGATAACGCCTGCTTACTCTGTCCTAACGGGTGTACTGACTAGGATGAAGCTGCTACAAATCCGACCGGTTGGGCTCTACCACCTTCACTTTTTGTCGGACAATCTCGCGCTATATGACCACGCTCCCTCAAATATAGCATATTATTCCCTCTTGTTGGCACGGCCCTGCATGGGTCACACCACACTTCCCACATCGAGCCAATGGAGGCCTCATCTGCATAGAATTCAATCTATAATAAGATCCTGGTGCTCGTGAACTCTGGCCTGGTCCCGTTTGAATATAGCAATCAGCCCTCGATCCTGAAGATGGCAATGATGTGCCGGCTGCTGGGTAAGATGGTCGTCTATAAGGTTGTGGCCTGGGCCCGCCTCCAAAGTCCCTCACACCACTTACAGATCGAGCACTTTTATGCAGGCCTCTATCACGCTCTCAATCAATCTGATGTTGCCTCTTGCGATCCTCCAGGTTTTGTGCATAAGCTTGAATTAGAGCAATATCCATATTCGGATTCAAAGAAGTCATAATACACTCATTGACCAAGTGTGGCCCCAAGCCAGTAACGAACATGTGTACCTGATCACTCATTTAAGCTATAACTGTAGGAGCATATCGAGCCAAGGAATTAAACTGCAAGCTATATTCTCGAATGCTCATGCTGCCCTGTTCCAGACGTAAGAACCTGTCCTGTCTGGCTCGTCGAAGCTCGACTGGTAGAAAATGCTATAAGAAGGCCTCTGAAAATTCCCCCATCCTGCTGGCGCAGCACGAGGTCCCCTAGATTGTTCCCATGTATCAAACCATGTTACTGCGACATCCCGCAGTCTATAAGAAGCAAACTTTACCGACTCAATATCGATAACATCCATCACCCGCAAAGTGCGTTGTACCTGATCCAGAAAATTATGCGGGTCCGCATTCATGTCTATTCCTGTGAATATCGGAGGGTCTAGATTGATGAAATCCGAGCTCTTGGGCTAGCAGCTCTATCAAAAGGACTGGGAGCCTGACGTTGGGCCTGAGCGGCCACCAATCGTATCAATAACTGAACCACACTCCGCATATCAAGATCCACGTATGGAGTATCATGTGGAGGAACTAAAGGTGTTGCAGCTCCACTAATCTCCTTTGATGGTGATGTACCGGGAGAACCATACGAAGGAGTCGTATCGAGGGTCTTGTTCTGGCCCTGGCTAACGGGTGGTAATTGGTTGGTACCTTCGCCCGCAGTCGTATTCAATTGCCTCATACTTTTGGACTTCATCCTTGTGGTAGGCACTGCTGGAATCATAAGCACGAAATGAATTATGAGTGAAATACTTATAACTCATTCTATAGCACGATTTATGAAATGAAATAACGTAAACCACCCTTAAATGTCAGGCAGCCTCTTGCTTATAAGTATGGTGCACAACATACTCATAAACAAGACTCTACTAGACACGGCTTGTAGACTTTCTAGGACAGACATGCTCTGATACCAAGTTTATCAGGACCCAAACCAGAGGGCCGCGACGGGTACCCGGATCCCACTCGCTGGGTACCGTCATTCTTACAATGAACATTTGATCGTAATTAATTACGGACTAAGATGAAAGAAAATTATGAACAACCAGGTAACCAACTTATATATATATACATATACCAAGGCCATACAAGACTACTATACACAAGACACTTGTTTACAAGCGTCTAAGAGAGTACACAGCATCAACAGGTCGGGACAAGGCCCCGCCATACCCATGTAGACACGCATAACTATTATACCAAAATCAGACCGACACTCCAGAAAGAGGGAAGTGCTTCCAAAAATCCGCTGAAATCTGCAACCTATTCATGTGGGCCTCGCTTTGCCTATGCGAACCTGCGGGCATGAAAACGCAGCGTCCCTCGACTAAAGGGACGTTAGTACGACTGATGTACTGAGTATGTCAGGCATAAATAACAGCATAACAGGAATATACCAATAACTGAAACATAAATAACTTACCAACAATAACTGCCTCTTGGGGCCCTAATACACTTGCCTACATGTTATGCACAGTGCAGTATCCATATTCATTGGCCTCATAGGGCAATTTCCTTACCATGACAGCCTCTGTGGGCATCATACCATGTAATGGTTAACGAATATATGCATAATGTAAGTGCGGTATATATATGTTAGTGTTGCGGATCGTGCAACCCGTCCCAATATATGTTAGTGTTGTGGATCGTGCAACCCGTCCCAATATATGTTAGTATTGCGGACCGTGCAACCCGTCCCAATAAGCCATCACATCATCACATCATATTGGCCTCTTCGGGCTCTTTTGTGATAGTCTGTACCAGCTACAGGTGGTGTGCGTATATAACGCCTTCTCCTTTTCCCATATCCCCTACATATATAATATTTACCATATAGTACTGTGCATAGCACCAGTGGTCCAGGGTAATATATGAATGCATTGCAAGTGAAAATGCATGAATGACAATAAAATACCCCGAGTGACATAATATCCTTGCACCTTTGGCTAACACTGTGAATATCAACACATTTTCTGTATGCCTCAATAAGGACTTAGAAACATATTTAGACATGCTTTTAGCATAGGAATCAATAACATGAATATTCTTAACTACTAGTAGTAGAATAAATTATGAAGCAATATCACAATTTTATTTTGTTACGTGGAACATGCCAAAAGAAATAAATAAATTTTCTTAACATACCTCGATTTACGATCCTAGAAATAACTATGACGGGTTAATCTCCCTTTAAATCCCAATCTCAAACCCACGCTTAAAAGTAGTAAAACACGTTGTTGCATAATATTGAATTGGACAGGAGCAAAATTTATGTTTGCTACTGCCTTCGAATCGAAAATGTTGTGCCTTCTGATGGAAAAAAAAACATCCACTTCGATCATTCCGAAAGCCAATTTCCAATTGCTGCCTTCTGACTTATGCTATTGTTTTACTCTTAAGAATTTGTCTAACTTAGGAAATGCATCTAAATGATTACCCATCATTAACCCCTTAGGCTAGTCACCTTAGGCATTTAGTGTAAACATTACACGTACAAAAACCCCATTAACTCTTGTCCCCCATACTGATTAATCAATCCCACATAATTAATTATGTGATCCCAATTCACTTAAACCTTGATAATAGTAAAGTAGAAATCCTTAGCTGTCAACTGTTCATAGTCATTATAAGACATTTATATACTCAATGTCATAATTTGTGATATGACACTAGTCCATAACCTCTTTATGCACATACCAAAATTATTTTCGGCTTCCGTCGTTACATTTGTTACATCCAAAATTATTTTGGGGTTTAATCCTTTTATATACTAATCTCTTTATTAGAATAAATAAATATAACATAAATTTTTCCAACGCTCGGGTCTATTTACACATGCCTAGCGATTTTATATACGCTTAGCAATTTAAACCATAACCCGAAAGTAAGGGACGTTACACATATAGTGATTTCTGCTACTAGAATCCCCAATGCTTTGGAGCCTCTCCCATAAAGCTAGCCATTTTCATGTTAGTTGGGATGAGATCTTCTCTGGTTGCTGAGGCTTTTCAAAATAAGCAGTGGCATCACATTCAGCACAACCCTATTGTCGACGAACACTCGGCTAATGGTTTTACCGTTGATGTAAGCCTTCACATAGAGGGACTTGAGGTGTTTAACCATATCTTCTGTAGGTGCACCAAATACGGTGCTCAAAGTTTCCCTAGCTGGGGTACTGGCTATGGTTGCCCATTCTGCGTATTCTACGCAAACATCACCTTCTAGGCTATCTAGAGCGTGGAGCGACTGTCCCATAACTCACATGGGATTAGGCTGACCATCTCGATGTCTGCCCACATCTCATCAACCAGGTCCTGTCTAAATAAATCAAGGATGGAGTCTCCTCCTTTATTCAATTCGGCTGACCAGGAAGTCATATCTTCCATTTCTTAAAGACAAATGGAGATCGGCTGGGATCTTCTAAATAAATCCTCTGCAAGATCTGTGGGATTGCCTCGGTTAGAGGTCCATCCGGGGATACGTTCTTGTGTCGGGGTTCCTCCGTCGAGTTATCGATAGGCTGTTCATCTAGCTTTGGTTGAACTGACTTCTCTTTCAGGCGATATTGCCCATGAAACGACTGAGCCGAATGCCGGCTCGATTGCCTCGACTACTGCAGACTCAGGAATCTCATGAATTTTGGCTGCCTTGGTGTTGTAAATTAGATGCAATGTCTGTGTCATCTTACTCAAGGCCTTGGCACGTTGCATCCTTCTTTTCTGAGTCCGACTCTTGTGGTACCTCTTTCTTTCTAAGAGGCTGATTGATAGACCACTTCCCTTCTTTTGTGTTGGCGGCTAGTTTAATCATTTTTCGAGGTCACGTCTGGTCCTCATTTCTCGCCATGATACGCAAGGATGAAACACCCTTATTTATGTTAAACTCGACCACCCTCTGTTTGGTTTTAGGGAGTGGTTCTTTATCTATTCGAGGCATGCTCAGCTGTCGATTGGTTGGCATCCGTACTTGCCCCCAGGTCTATGTCTGGAGTCGATAGGGACCCTTTTGAACCTCATGGTTTATTCCTGAAGTTCTCATTCAATGTCCCTTGAGTATTTAGGGCGGTCATGAAAATTGCTCCTAGCTGGCTGCCTGTCATGACGAATGTCATGTAGGCTGCCTAAACGATTGAACACAGAGGTCCTTGTGGCCTTATCCCCTTGGGTAGGTTTCTTTGGGACCCACACCCTTTTCATCGGTTGTTTCCCTTTGCTGTCCCTTGACTCTTCGGGCTTAGCAAAATATACCATGGATATTGGTACCACGGGAAAGGGGTCGGTATTAATGGACATTTCAGCTATACTCTTGTCGGCTAGTTTGAACATCCCCTCCTTGATGCCCTTTTGGATCACCTTTCTGAAGATCACGCAATTAGAAGTAGAATGATTGTATGAATTATGTCACTTACAGTACTTCTTATCTTTGAGTTCCTCAGCAGGCGAAATCCTATGACCATCAAGCAGTTGAATCTGTTTATCTTTGAGCAGATGATCAAAGATCTGATCTGCCTTTGTGATGTCAAACGAGTAACCGACCCTATCATCAGATGAACTTAACTCCTTACCTTTTACGGCTTTCAAGGCTGGGCAAGAGTAAACCTTACCCCTAACAATCTCGGCCACCATTGCGTCTGTCGTGCATCGGCTAACTCTGAGTCGGACTCATCCGCTTCAATGATGGATACCAAGTGGGATCCTCGATTTTGGCTGGCTCTTCTCTGTTCCTTCTCCTAGATGTACTGCTCTACTTGGCTAGCCTTTTTGGCTAACTGACTCAGTTAAGAGCAAGATTGTCCTACCAGCTAATCCTTTAACTGAGGGTGCATGTTGTTGATTATCATGTGGGCGCACTCATACTCGGGAAAGTGTATAGTGCATTTTCCAACCTTATTTCTGAATCTCTCGATAAAATCGATAGCCGATTCATCGACTTGCTGCTTAAGATTCGTTAGATCAGTCACGGTAATATGAGGTTGGGGCCCATAGAACCTATCATGGAAGCAACCCTCTATGTCAGCCCAACTCTGTACGGAATCAGGAGCCAAAAAGGAGTATCATGCAAAGGTTGTTCCCGTTAAAGAGAGAGGGAATAAATACAACTTGTGATACTCATTCTGGCCAGCCTCACTGTATTGGGCAGTACATCTACCGATGTGCTCGATAGTGGATTTATCATCGTCCCAATAGAAGATGGCAAACTCTAGTATTTTGAAGCCCCTCGACAAATGTGCTA
The DNA here is from genome assembly GCA_029783415.1 of Anisodus acutangulus. Taxonomy (NCBI): domain Eukaryota; kingdom Viridiplantae; phylum Streptophyta; class Magnoliopsida; order Solanales; family Solanaceae; genus Anisodus; species Anisodus acutangulus. The sequence continues at coordinate 34,877,473 of CM056508.1, forward strand.
TCAGATCTATCCAATTAGGGTAAGGCTTTTTATAAACAGGCATGTCCAAAGGTTTAAGTTGGATGCCGAAGTACCTCTACATGGTATTAGCAATATTTTCTGGGTTTATCAGTTGTGACATCCCCTGCCGATTCTCGACTGGATTCGGCTGGTAGGCGTTCTGCACTGGCGGCCTCTATTCTACACTCTGTTGGACAGGGTTTTGAAGGTTGTAGGTGGTTTGCTGGTCATTTCCAATAGGTGGGGTAATGCCCTATGGCTTCTATTGGGTATGGCCACCAAATCCTGCAACCTAAGCTCCTGGAACGACTAACAAAGTCTGAGGATAAGGTGGAATAGTGCTTCATAGCTGCTCTCCTCGGACGTCGGTTGTTCTTAGAAAGTTTAAGCTTCCTGAAAGGTATGGATTGGGTACCGGCAATGACTGCTGGAATGGTAGTCTGTTGTAAACAACATCACCAGATAGTCGAGCTAAGTCATAGTCGGGGGCCATCGACTGCAAATTCGGCTGGCCAACATTGTTCGCCTCCATCGTAGGGCCATTCATAGAAACATACGGCATAACGGGCGGCAACCCAAAAAGTGTCCTGGAGCCTGAACTGATCTTCGAGCCATGTTGATCTTCCCATACTGCAGACTCGCTTGGTCAAGTGGCATATTTTCCCCCCTAAGGTTCGGTGGTAACTATGCAGTATGCTAGTTGCCAGGCGATTGGGCTTGTGTTCCTAGGTTCTCTATCGGCTGCACCTGAGTGGGCACTAGCTGATGCACATGTGGCTGAGGAACAACACCGGGAGTCACGGTCTCATGCTGAACAACACCACTCGTTAGAGGGATGGCAGAACTAGCCAAACATTCTCCTGGGTGCATTCGATTGGTTTCCATTTCCCTCGCTTGCTAAACCTCATTATGTACCATTGGCTTCACAATGTCAACCAACTGTTTAGAAACTTGGTGCATAATATCGTGGATGCCCAAGTCAATCTGTTGTCTAATAAAATATATGGTCATTATGGTTGGACCTTCAGATTGGCTAGATTCTTCCACGGCTTGGGTTGATGGAGGAAGTGGAGGGGTATCAACCGATGTAGGCATACCCGCGGAGGATGCTGGTTCATTGTTCCTTCTGGGAGGATTTTGTTTAGAATGTGGACTAGACTCGAGGTTCATTTTCTTACCGGACCTTAGGCGCATATGCCAAGAATGATCCTAACCTGGAGAATCAAACTTTGCTATTAATTTACCTATGGTCCCACTGGGCATGCCAAATTTGTTACCCTCCGAAGTGTTTGCCGTTTTAACGGCTAACGAAATCGGATGACAAATTAATTCCTGTTTAACTTAAGCGATTTGGGCTGAAAACGAAACTCTAATTTTCAGCAAATGGGTTCCACAACTACTCCAGAAAGCATTAGGACGGTGGTATGAGTAAACTAAGAGGTAAGAAACACGAATACAGTTGAGTACAGTAAAGTAAAGTAAAGGATAAAGATAAAGGAAAGGATAAAAGATAGATAAAATTTGAGTTGTTTAATTGATTGTGTTTGTTCTATATACAAAGAATGTGTTCTATTTATAGTATAAAGAGAGGGAAAAATTGTACAAACGTGCCCCCATGTCAGCCATCAAGTAACCCACCAAGTTCAATGGCCGACTATGGGGGAGGTGGTGCCGATTTTCTCGCCCTCTATTCCTCTTGCTCGGATAATGACCCTTTCTTTTAGAGCTGTCGTTGGCCGTTATCGCTTGTGGGGGTTTGAAAAACCTTTTTGACTTGGTCGTTGAGGCGTCTGTACGTGAGTGGGTCCCAGTCGTACCTCTAACTGACAACTCGGCTAAGATGCCTTGGTAGCCGATGAAGTTCTTGTAGTCGAGGGCTAGGAGTAAATTCGGCTTCGGAACAACTCGGCTATCACTAAATTCGGCTAAACACTTAAGTTATTTTTGACTGTTAACGGACCAGTGGGGTCATTATTGGCTTCACACCGTCTCTCTTTCTATCTAATGGATTAATAAGCCACCCTCTCAAACAGATTTGTACGCCATACCTGGGCTAAGATTATTCTTTTCTTATCTTCAACATACTCCATATTTCCCTCAAGAGACATTGAATTCAACTAGAAACCAAATTCGTGTTGCAATGTTAGGAGACATTGACTCCTTTTTCATTTGTTTCTTCTGTCATGGATTGTCCTTAAGATATCCCAGGTTGTCCCACTGCAAAAGCCCGCTACTGATTCATCGACGCTGGACAGTAAGAGCGCAACAAATTTCACACGAATAGATATTATTAAACTCCTTAAGATTGTTAGTATACCTGTGTTCAAAATTAGTAAACTAGAAACTTTAATTAATCTGGAAGAACTTAAAATGCATAAACTAAAATAATCCGAGTCCATAGAATTCGTTGTGTGTCCGTGAGGAATTTAATCTCCTCACTGTACCCGAGGTTATGAATTACTTCCCCCAAAATAACATGGATATACCTGTTGGTGGCATAGCGGTACCTCAAACCCACCAACTTCGTCGAACACAAATTTGGCAACAAATCACACAAAGACTCGATAGTTATTTGTAAGAAAATATGTAGTAGAAATACAGAATTTTTTATACAGAAAATTGAGACTAGTCCTCTGAATTTATAGCCAACTACAGATAGTGTGAACGAGTGTTATTGTGTCTTATCTTAAAAGTCACAACCTATTTCTAGATGTCTTTTCGGGAAAACACATCTTCATTTCTCATTCACACACAAAACCCAACAATAATTGATCAGTCATTTTCTTAATAATCGAAGTCATAATGCTCTACTATATATAAATTGAAGTTGCATAAATTATGCTACCCAACTTCCTATACCGCAATTATTCGAGTCATACTGAAGTAATTAGGTGTGATAAGTACTTTTGAAAACTGAAATTATCGAATCGAAATTTTCAATATATCCCCGTACCGTACCATGAATACTCTTACGAAAAAAGATTAATGGAAAATGAAGAGCCAGCCAAATGAATTTGTAAAAGCTAATTGACTTTAAATAAAGGAGAGTAGCGAAAACAAATAATAGCTGTAGCAACCCATTTTTTCTGCAATGGGAAATAGGGTTATAAAAAAACAGAATACAAGTGACAGAGAGGAGAGAGCTGAAATAAAATATAGGAAGTGTTGGTAAAAAGAAAGAAAAGAATCAAATGGAGAATTGCAAAGACGTAGGAGAATTTGAACAAATGAAATGTAGAGAGATTGCTCACAGAGGGGGCCCACAAATACACTTGTCAAAAGTAGAGAATACCCTCACACAATTATTGTAGGTTGTGCCTCACCCATCATAAAAAATTTATCCAAGGAGTATACAAATACTATTCTACAAAAGAACCAACATATCAAGTTAAATCCCATAATATGGGTATTCTATAAAACAAGATTGGTTAAAAAAACCAACAATATAATATGCAGAAAAAGGCAGCTCGATACACTAAATTTCCGTTATGTGCGGAATCCAGATAAAAATCACACCATAATAATTTATTTCTGCAAAATACTATTTTCACAGCTTGAACTCATGAGTTTTTAATAACGTGACAATAACTTTACAAAATACCGCAAGTCTCCCCCTCCAATATAATATGCAAAGATTCTAAAATAAACTATACAAAAAATAATATATAGAAACAGAATAAACTAGGAGTGGCGATTAGGCGGGGGCTCGAATGCAGCGGGTAGTGCAGCGGTCGAGTCGGGTCTAGCGGGGTCTGGCGGGGTTGGGTCTGGCGGGACTTGCTCCCGTCCCGTCCCGATCCCGATCCCATCGGGGCGGGGTCGGGTCGGTGTCGGGGTCGGGGCGGGGTCCGACGGGTTTTCATTTTTTTTTTTTAAATAACATATGTATAAAAAAAACTCAATAAACAAGATAAGATAGTGTAATAAAAACATCTCAAGGCTGTTTTTGTGCCTCTTATATTAATAGACATGATTTTTTTTTGTAATACAAATACAATTGTCTAAAATCTAAATTGCAACTTTGTGGTGTTGTCCAAAAGTTGCAAATTACATAATAAAATTTCAATTAAAAAAATTAGATTCTCAAAAAAACCTGTTCTAATTGCTTGATGATTTCATGTGGTTCTTCGGTTGGAATTGGTATTTGTTGGTCAAATTGATCCACGTTGCTTCCACTACATTCGGTTAAGATTTCGTTGTAGTTTTCATCTTCTTCTTCGTTAATCTCCGGTTGACCGCACCTTCTCCGCTCCGCTCGTATCCAATCTCTGAATAATACTGCAATTTCCAAGCTGTCTCCGGCTAATGAGTGTCTGTGGTCTCCTATTTGATATACACTGCGAGAAAAAGCGCTTTCAGGCAGATTGATGACGCTTGAATGTTCAAAACATCTCGAGCCATTAATGAAAGTGTCGGAAAGGTCTTCTCATTCCCTCCAAGATTTGACAAGTCTTCATGTCCATCTTCATTGATAACTTCTTGATACGATGCGAACCTGCAAAACAAAAATATCCAACTCGCTAATTTGGTTAGTTGTAGAGGTACGGCCGCACATTCTATTTCTGAGGCTTTCAATACTAGCCGCAGAAACATCATGTCTTTTGTGAGGTTGTGTTGAAGATGAAGAAGATGGTATGGAAGCCGGCAAGTTACTAGCATTTTCTTGTTGATAAAATCTATATATATTTTTGCATTGGAGTTCTACGCTAGACAACACTTCTTCTTTAGTTTGTTCAATAGGTGGTGGGTGATTTAGATTTTTGGGACTTGGAGGTGGTAGTACTTCTATACAATCGTAAATAGTTTCAATTAGTGATTTAGTACCGCCTATTTTAATAGTAGGATTTAATACAGAACCAATAATATAAATAGATGGAATAGGAATAAAATATTTTTTTATTTTGACAAACATTTTTTTAATAACTGCCTTATAAGCTGATTTTTCCATATATTCACTAAGTAATAAAAATATTAGAGTTATATAAAACAACATAGTTGAAATGGTAGGATAATATATACCAGAAAATTCTTTTGTTGCTTGAAAAAATTTCTCTAAAAATACAATAAGTTCGAAAATTTTTACCCAATCACTATCTAAAATCATATCAGCTAGATTTTTATTATGAGAGTTAAAAAATAAAGTTATAGGTATTCTATAGTCATAAGCAACAAGTATTTGCTCGTATAAAGAATTTCACCTAGTGGATACTTCTTGTGAAATTTTTCTATAAGGTAGTCCACAATCGTGACAAGTTTTTTTATATTCTTTTCTACGTTGTACTTTATTACTTTTAAAAATAAAGTTTATAGCAAATTGTATTTTACTAAGAATGTCTTCAAAAAGTGATAGACCATCCTTTACAATTAAGTTATATATATAGCACGCGCATTTTATATGAAAATGATCTGGAAAGATGGAGTTAAACTATTTTTTAAAATTGTAATTGCATAATTGTTAGAAGAAGCGTTATCTAATGTAATAGTCATAATTTTATCGGTTATTCCGTAATAATGGCACACTTGATAAATATTATCTGCAATAAAAGTACCAGTGTGCCTATCATCTATATATCTATACGCTAAAATACGTTTTTGCATAGATCATTTATAATCTATCCAATGACAAGTTACAGTTAAATAATCATGGTCGTTAATACTACGACCTATATCAGACGTGATAGATACTTTGCCATTAAAATGATATAATGAAAAACGTAAATATTGTTGATATTCATGCGCGAATTTAAATACATCTCTCTTAACAGTTGATCTAGGAAAACCGTTAAAAGCATGATTAAATATATCTCTAATGTAATGAAATAAATCGGGAGATGGAGGAAATGAAAAAGGCAAACCCTCCACAACAACTAAATTTGATATTGCTTCCATATCTCTATGTTTATTGTATTTAGAGCCTACAATCCCCCCGTCATAGGGTTAATTTGACCAGATTGAGTGGGGACGATGTCGGTATGTGAACCTTGTCCCGATGGAGCGGGCGTTTGCGCACCCTATTTTGAAGCATGGTATTGGGCATATCTAGCTGGATGAGCACTTACTACGTGTCTAATTAAAAACCCCGTCCCACCGTGACCTTTTTCAATTTTAAATTTTAAAACATTTTTACAAATTTTACATATAGCTACTTGATTCTCTACGTCCCTATCAAAAAATGTTCATGCATCTAATTTTAATGGTCGTTTTGCTGGACCTCGTCTCATACTAGGGGGAATAGGAGGTATTTCAGTTGAAGGTGCACTAGTGGGTGTGTTGTCATCAACATTAGTGGGTGTATCATCTAGATCATCGTCTAAATTAAAGTCTTCTTGAGTTTCAGAAAATAGTTCCTCATCTAAATCTAATGGTATTGTAGGAAAATGTTGAGTATCAACAAAATCATCCTGTGTAGGAATAAGATGACTAGAAGAAGTACCCTTGCCCTGGTTGCCCCTACTAGAAGAAGTCTTACCCTTACCCTTAAACATACCTCTAATTCCTTCCATTTTAATTTTATGCTAATAAATAATTAAAGTAAATGAAATTAAGTGCGCTAAATAAAATAAACAGACAATAATAATTTAATGAAGGAACGAATGTACCAAACGCCGACGTAACGTCGACGTGTAATCGAGAGGTTGAAAATTGAAACTTTGCTTGATGGAAGATCCTCAAGCTAGTTGCCAACTTCACTCCCAATTCCCAAATGAATAAATAAAATTGAATATTTAGCAAACAATGTAGACTTGTAGAGAGATATATTGAGAGATTAGAGAGATTGTAGGAAGATTTGTGAGAAAGATGAAGAGAAAATGAGTTATTTATAGTTGGAAAATTGGATTAAAGTGTAAATATAATAACTTATGGGTTAAAAATAAATATTAAGGGGTAGGGGGGTTGGGGGAGGGGGAGGCCTAAAATGGCCGTTGGCCGACGGCTAAAATCTAAAATGGTCGTTGGTGCAACAACCATATTTGCAAAGGGGGGACAAAGGGCGGGGTCGGGACGGGCTCGGGGCGGGCTCGGGGCGGGCTCGGGGCGGGCTCGGGGCGGGGGGGCCTGGGGCGGGCTCGGGTTTGGAGGGACGAGACATTGCCCCGTCCCGAATTCGAGTCCCGCTCCCGTTTTTTTTTTTGAGCGGGATCGGGGTGGGCTCGGGACGGGTCGGGCCGTCCCGGGCCACTGGCCACCCCTAGAATAAACCCCCAAAAGTCTTGTCTCATTTTACACTCTAAAACCCCCTCTTATCTTCTTCTTTCACAACAGAGGAAAAAAAAAAGCTTCCCATTCCTCTGTAGCCAACCCAACCATGAAAAAGAACCGACCCGTTTTGGTATCCATGGACATTCCGGGTCTTGAATTATCCAACACCATCACTCAACAATGTCAGAACAAATGGGTCAGTTCCAAACAAATTGGGTGTAATTTTGGTTGTATTTCGTTATCGGAGAATTTGGATGAAAAAGCATTCAAAGGGTTTAATCCTACAACAGCTCAATTACTAAAACACCCTTTAGCTATGGTTGCTTTGGTTCCTAGAGAAGCTGCATTATTTGCTGCAGGTGCTATTGCTGGTGCTGCTGCTAAGTCTGTTACCGCACCCCTTGACCGTATCAAACTCCTCATGCAGGTATTTTCTTGAAACCCTTTTGTATAGTAATTGTTTTGGGTGTTTTTATAACTGTCATATTGCTGTTGTTCTTTTGGATAATTGAATTTTTCAGTTGAACTTTAGGCTTAATTTCTTGACAAGGTTGTGATTCAGGATTAGAATTTTAGGCTTCTGCACGTACAACTGAAGAAAAAAATTCCCATACCGACGAAATGAGTTGTTAGCCAAAATTCCTTCAAATATAACTTTGAGCATATTTAGTCCCTTAACTTTGCAAAGTGGAGCACCTTTAGTCCAACTAACAATATGGACTTCAAACTGAAGGTGACTACCAAAAAAACCCAGCAAATACTGACCGAAAAGACCAACCCACTGTTGAATCGACCGACTCGGTCGGTTTGATCCCAATTTTTAAAAAATAAATTAAGCTCGGTCAGTTATACTAAAATAATTTCGCGGAAAACAATCGAGCTCAGTTGTTTTTTGTTTTCCCGGTTTTTTGCACAAAAAATAAATCAACCGAGCTCGGTTGGTTTTATTATAAAAAAATTGAGATCAAACCTATCAAGTCGTTCGGTTTTTCTGTCGGTCCGAAAGTAGGTCGGTTTTTCAGTTTGTCCGAAAATCCATCAGTTGTTTCCGTGTTAGTAGTGTGTTTCGTAGTCGCCGTTAGTTTTTAAGTCCATTCTGTTAGTTGGACCAAAGGTACACTCCACTTCAGCTTACTGAAGGGACTAAGGTGCTCAAGGTTATATTTGAAGGACAAAAATAAACCTACTCCCATAGATAAGGGACAATTTTGGCTAAAAAATCCAGACGAGATCATTTTCTACACTTTTTTTAAAGGGGCAGCCCGGTGCACTAAGTTCCCGCTATGCGCAACCTTACCTTGCATTTCTGCAAGAGGTTGTTTCCACGACTTGAACCCGTGACCTCCTAGTCACATGGCAACAACTTTACCAGTTACTCCAAGATTCTCCTTCATTTTCTACACTTTTTTTAAATAAATAAAATGGGTCTTAATAAAGTGGGGAGAATATGCCTCCAGGGTGTTGACTCAAAAATAAAGATAGTACAGCAAGGGATGTGTGGCAGGAACGAGTTCGAATCTTGGCAGGTGAACCAGGTCTAGTATTTAAGTGTAGAAAGATAAAGTGACAACGCTGGAAACAACAGATTTTTCAGTTACCCAGAAACAAATAGAGAGTAGTGGATATAGGAGATTCATATGGATTTAATGATACTTCATAAGTAGAAGTGTGTAACTAAATGTTCAAATCAAATTACAGTAACTAGTGGAGTGCAAAATGACTTTGGAGCATATTTGGTTAGTGGATTGAATGAAATAACATGAGATATAGTCAGAGAAGTCATCTCCCAATAAGATCTAATGACTTAGTTTTGGCAAAGTGTGTGGTACTTCAATTCGCATGAATTCTGTTTGGTATTACTGACTTTTGCAAGTATATACATTATCTTTTATTAGTTCTGATTGATGGTTAATTTGCTTAATACTCATTTCAAGGGTTTATAACCTTTAAATGTATATGATTTCTGAAATAGCAACCAGAAAATGGCCACATCCTTTGTGGGAGTACGTTTTGTGCTATAATTTGCTTCTACTCTCGCCATCTTATGCTATATTCCCGAATGTGTAACACACACATCCTCAATTTTGTACTTTACTTACTATTATGCTCAGCTGATGACACCTTTTCTTGTAAAAATCCTTCATACGCCCATCGTTTCAGGTTAATAGTATTGCGACTCTATGGCACTATGAGTTTGAAATCCGTATTGTAGTTAACAGCAACCACTTTTACGTTTTCTATCTTTCATTTATATCTTCCTGATTTTTACGTTGGTTGCTAGACACATGGACTAAGAGCAGGGCAAGAAGCTGCAAAAAAGGGAATCGGATTCATTGAGGTATTGTATTGCTGTCTTGCCTGTTGTTGCTTTGTGAGATATACAACATAGACAAGCTATGTTATTGACGTTCCAGAAGTTTGGTGTTTCTGTTCTCTGTTCGTTTATATTCTGCAGAGTTTTAGAATTATGATGATTGATCCAAAAGAGTAAGGGAGTGATCTGCAGTGTCATAGTTAAAAACCCATTTTATTAGAGAAGACGAAGACTCTCCCTTTTACTCTACATTTGAGGGTAGAAATAGTCTACTTGTCAGTCGCCATTGATGACTGACTTCAACCGCCTACTAAAAGGTGCAGAATTTGGTGAAGGTCTGAAGTCTGTCTTTAGAAAGAATTTTTTTATAGACATTATGAAGAATATGTAAATCTTTCTAGTAGCATACAGTTATCTGTCCTTTTTTGTTGACTCCTTCTCTTTAACTAGTTATAAACCTTTGAGTCTCTCTGTAACGTTATATGGTGTGAACCACTTGAGTCCCTCATCGATTAAAAAGACTACAAGTACTGGAATAATTGGCTAAATCGGCTCTCCACCAAATAGGCAATCTTTTGGGTCTGGCTCTCCTGTTTAGAGCAGGTTGATCAACGCTTGAGGCCGCGAACTTGGATTTTTGGCCCGATATAGTGCCGTGAGGCCTGGACCATGAGGGATCAGTCATAACCAACTGGTAGGGTGGAAGGAGTGCCCCCCCCCCCCCCTACACACACACACAGAAAAAAAATTAGATACATGTCATGACAAATTTGGTCAGAGGGGGTGCCAGGAGTGGTGGCCCGGATCTAAAACAGTGGTGCCAGCCATTATCAACGAGTTCCCCGGTGCTCAAGCGAGGGTGGTTGTTGTGAACCAATTGAGTTCCTAACCTTATCAAAAAAAAAATTGAGTTCCTAAGGGTCCTAGTAATGGGTTTATCAGCTAAATGGGCTCTCCCACCTAATATAGGCTAGTCTTTGGTTTGGGTTATCCTATTTAGTATATAGCCATTATAGGTTTTTTCTTCTTCTATTTCTCTTTTCTGCAAACCTTCCATAGGGTGATAATTACCACTCATAGTCTCCATCATTGAGTCGTATGATTCTCAAGTTTTTGATATATGCCAGAAATTGAATTGCAGGCGTTTGCATTGATTGGGAAGGAGGAAGGTCTCAAAGGATATTGGAAAGGAAACCTTCCACAGGTATTTGCGCTATTTTCCCACTGAGTCACGTTTCTAGTCAATTCTTGGTGATTGCTTTATTAGGGCTTTGCTTTTTTAGGCATCAAGTTGATATTTTCTGTTAATGGTTTAGGTGATACGGATCATACCTTATAGTGCGGTGCAGCTATTTGCTTATGAAACCTACAAGGTAATGAAACATCTTTGGAAAAAACTTTACCACTAGTTTGTTTGTTTGGCCAGAATTAAAGTTTAATTTGACACTTTCTATATACAGAAACTTCTTCAAGGAAAGGATGGGGAGCTTTCTGTCATTGGAAGACTAGCAGCAGGTGCTTGTGCTGGCATGACTTCTACATTTGTAAGTTTACATCATGTGAACACCAAATAATTTTTTCTAAGCTGTTGTCCATTTGGCATATAAGTTTTGCAATTATGTTTGCACAAGTGAAATATACCTGGCAGGCACTTGGTGCTTATTGTCATTTCAGAAATGTTACTAAGCTGAACACTGTTGTTTGGAGTAAATTTTACTCTCTTTTTCGTCTGTCTCCAAGGCCATTAACTTGTTGATTTGTTATCAGGTAACCTACCCACTAGATGTTCTCAGGTTGAGATTAGCAGTAGACCCTGGGTATAAAACGATGAGTGAGGTAAGAATTGGATAACTCAGAATTTATGACACCAGGACATATCTGTATCATAATTTCAATTATTTCAGGTTGCTTTAACCATGATGAAAGAGGAAGGCGTTGCATCCTTTTATAATGGTCTCGGGCCCTCTCTCATTGGAATAGCTCCATATATTGCTGTGAACTTTTGTGTTTTTGACTTGTGAGCCTATGTTCTTTTGAACATCTTTTTTCTATATCATCTGAAGACAGGGTCCTGGTGTTGTTACTATAACCTTAATGGACTTCTCTGAATGTCAGGGTGAAGAAAGCCTTGCCAGAAAAATATCAGAAACGAACTGAAGCAACTCTGGCTACAGGTTTGATTTCAGCAACTATTGCCACTCTAATGTGCTATCCACTGGACACAGTGAGAAGGCAAATGCAAATGAGGGGTACACCTTATATGACTATTTTGGATGCCTTCCCAGGTAACGAATTCTATAAGATCGTCATCATCTGTATCTCTCTTTTTGTAACTAATTGTGGATTTTGCCAAACTGTGTTTGTTTTCCTTTCACTGATGACTCCACGAAAGCAGTGTGAAATAATCAACTTAATCTGCAAATTTCAAATAATCTTCTGAAGAACTTAATAGTGACCTTCAGTTTAAGATATTTAAAATAATAGTAATTGCACTTTTTAAAGAAAAATCCAAAAAACTGAATGTAAATGTAATAAACGAATCCTGATATGATTCTCTCAGTAAACAGACAATCTGAAATGTAGGGTTTTTTGTTCCATCTTTCTACACTTTGTCTTTTAACCTAAACCATATTTTTATCTTGCTTGGTTGATTCACATGTCCAGTGGTCAAAGTTTTGCATGATCTTGCTTTCTCATAGTTCGTCCCAAAATATGAATTGTTCCTTAAACGGCAATGTCCACCTGTTTCAGAATCTCGGATTAATATAACTTCTGTGTTATATTATTTTGGTTGTAATTAACATCTTCAGACCTATCACATCATCCAATAATGCCGACAAATATCTACCAAAGTTAGATGTAATAAATCAGCTCTTAAACTCTAGTCAACATAGGTCATAATAAATGGGATGAGTGAGAAAAAGAAAATAGCTGTACTAGTTGAGCAGCTTTAGAAAAACAGTTTTCCACTTTATGATGTTATCTGTTTTTCAAATCCTTTAAGGTTAAAGTATCAAGAAGTATAAAATGTCAAAAATTAGACCAGATTTGATTTCAAGATGTCAATTCCTCAAACTTGTTGACTTTAAAGCTCACTTCTTTGGGAAGAAAAACAAATATTTAAATTTCAGTGACAGATTGATTGTATCGTAGTTCTTGAAGTCCATGTTTAACAAGCTTGAGAGGGAAAGGGGGTTGCTCCCGGGGCTTTGGTATAGTGCTAAGAGTGCAACATGTGATGTGTGGGTTAGGCGCACGTCACGGGTTCGAACACGACCTCAAACAGAAGCCTGGTATTTAAGTGGAGAATGGTGGAGGGGCGGATCCATTATCTATCGAGTTTGGAACCGTGCGCCACTGCCCCTTGGGGATTTTTTCGTTATCGAAAGAAGAAAGAAAACCTCGAGAGGAGATCTGAGTTAATTCTACACTGAGAAGAATGTTCAGTCTAATACTCTTTCTAATTGTTCAAGTCGCCCTTTTCTTTTTCAGGTATAGTGGCACGTGATGGTATAGTTGGATTGTACAGGGGTTTTGTTCCCAATGCACTGAAAACTCTCCCTAATAGCAGGTGCATTTTTCTCATTCCTATTGTCTTGTTTTGGTTTCTTTTCACTCTTTCTTCCTTTTTCTGCACACTTTTTTCTCCTTCTTGGCGTTAGTTATGTTTGACAGTTTCTATTGTGGATCTTGGCATAATAGACTGGTTGATTTGATTGATATAGTCAGGTTTGCACATTTTTAAGTCTCATGCTTAGCCAATTTTTATGCTATCTTTGCTTAACAAACTGAAATACTAACCAGACCTGTTATAATTGCCATCTGCAACAAATTAATATTGTTGATACATCATAGTGTCATTTTTGCTCCATGAGATGATTGCACTGAACATTATCCTACCAATTCTGTCTCAAGCTTGGTTCACGTATTTTTTAGACCGATTATTTAATCCAGAGACTTCAGTTGGAGTATCATATCTGTGTTGCTGACCCCACACCCCCCTCCCCCCAAAAGAAGGAACTATGCCTGATGACTTTCTTCTTCTTATCACTCTCTAAGGGAACCGTATGGTGGGACCACTATTATTATTACCATGCAATGATCATTGACGACATTTAACATTCTGAACTAACACATCATTCTTTGTCTGTCTTCATTTTCTGGTGCAGCATTAGGCTTACCACTTTTGACACTGTTAAGCGTTTGATAGCAAGAAGTGAGAAAGAGTTCCAGAAAATTATAGAAGAAAACCGCAGCCAAAAGGAAGAAGCCTCCTAGCTACTGCACCAAGTAGAGCTTCTGATTGCATGATTTGTTCGAGATAATTGATCTCCTCATTATTCATGTCATTTTGAAGCATTGGTTTGACGAGCAAGAAACTGAGCTGCCAGTAATCTAGGTTAGCTCCAATTTTGTAAAACCAGGTTTAGTTGCTAGAGTAGTTAGGTTGGCTTCTATGTGCAACGATATCTCTGTTTATTTTGGTCAGTTGAATGTAGAATTACTTCATTCATTTGTGTCCTTATTTCTGTACTGTTTGAAGCGACTTGCAGTCTTCTTTATCCTTGTTTTATTTCCACTTTGTAATGGCAATAAACTATTAGTTATAATGAGTTGATCACTGATCTATCAACAAATTAGCAGCAATTTGAACCTGTTTGAACTTGCGTTCCTATTCACACCCTTAAGTGTCAAATAAAGTACAAGCTTATGTTTCGTAAATAGTTTAAAGAACTGTTTACACAATATATGCACAACAAATGATTGTAAAGAACTGTTTACACTATATGCACAACAAATGTTTGACGAAGCCAGCGATAGTGTCAATTAAAGGTTTAAACTATGTCGAAGCATTTTAGAATAAGGATTTTAGGATAAGTAAAAGTAAGATTGAATATACATGTGCAAGTTTAGTCAGCACAAGAGAAGCAAACTCTATGCAAGATTAGACGGAATTGTGGTGCCTAAGTGTAAACAATTTGGATATCAAGGCTCGTTGTTAATAAGAGAATGAAATGATAGCCTTCATGTTACACATATAATCAAAATGGGATGGTTGAAAAGATGAAGTGCTATAGAGGTGTTATGTGATAGAAAAATGCCCATCAAAGTGAAAGGTAAGTTATTATAAGACCAACAGCGTTATATTGGAGTGAATGTTGGATACTTAAAGTCTGACACATGTACAAGATGTGTGTCTCAAAGATGTGGATGCTAAGATGGATGTGTGCTCATATAATACTAGATGATATTATGAATGACCACATATCAAAAAGGTTCAAGTAGCACATAAATAGAATAAAATAATAGAAGGTTGTTTAAGATATATTGGTCATGTCCTACATCGACAACTAGATGAAACCATGACAAGTGATTGTGCAAAAAGGGATTAGGTAGACCTAAACCCCCTTAGAAGTAAGTTGTATTGAAGAACTTATACTTGTGATAAATACGAACTTAGTGAATGATAAGGTACAATAAAAGAAAAGATTCATATAAGCAATATCTATTAGTTAAAAATCTAGTCATGTAGCACTTTTACTTTAAGTCCTATATTTTTCTAAGACTTGTTTACATTCAGTAACTTTTTATATCAATCCTAATATGGTAACCCTGAAAATCAAATTATAACCTACTGTAACTTTTTGCACTGAACCTTTACATTGACAGCGCTATAATCCGGAGACACTTTCTGTACACACTCTTCATAGATACACTTCAGAAGACCTTTGTACCCCAAACAAATCGTAGAAGATTAACTTGATATTTCTATTTATATACAAATTTTGCTTAAACATTAGTTATTTTTACATTTTGACTTTTGACAAACAATCCATGATCTTAATGCAGTTCTCAATACCCATCCAGACAGCATGCTCTTGGTTTATATCCTTTTTTTGTATACATGTAAAAAATTTATATCATACATTTAAAACTAGAAATATGTGATTTCAAAAATAGGACTAGAAAAGAAACTCCCAAGATGGTACAACAGCCAATTCCAACTTGAAAAGGGATTTACAAATCTAATTTTAATGGAAGCTTCTTAAATGGGAAACTCACCCAAGTTGGAGCGGATAAGGAGTCCGAGTACGTAGTAACAACATTAATTAACAATTATCACGTTTTCATATTACTTGTATCTTTGTGTGTCCACGTGTGTGTTTGTTTTTCGAACAATTATTATATAAACCTATTAACAAAAAAGACAGAGAGACATTACTTCCACCGTTATTTGTATTTGTCACATTTTGATTTGACACACCTATTAAGGTGTCAAAAATAGAATGAGTATTTTACTATATCACTCCTAATTATTGCTAAGTAACCTAATGATGAGATAAATAAAACATACCTTAAAAGTTGTGCAATCACTAATTTTTTTTGAATTTGTTAACCCAATAATAAATGTTAAGGGTAAAATAGGTATAAAGTGGTAAATTATCTCTTGATTTTCTAAAGTGGACAAGTAAAATTGAACAACAATTTTTAATATAATGGACAAGTAAAACTGGACGGAGGGAGTAATTTAAAGATTGGTATTAGGTTCTACTTTATCTTTTCAGTTTAATTAGAATCATAAAACTAATGGAGGTGCCAATTACTAACATTGTGCTGCAATAATCTAATTTGTAAGATTTAGCTTCAGTTCGCTGAAATAAGAACAAAGGAAAGTAGAATAGAAGAAAAACAAATTGCATTTTCAAGGTGTAATAAACCCTGCATCTCATATTTGTTGTCACATTTCTTGTTCACACCCTTAAGAAATCATAAATATATTATATTATTTTAATATTTTACCCCAATAAATTGCACTCTATTTAAGAACAAGACTAATCTAATCTTATTAGTATTTAACAATTATTATATCACCATTAATCATAACACTTTTCAAGTTTATTATTTCTATGTTATCACTACAAAAAAAAATTGAAAATTAACTATGAACTTCGTTGCTAACAATTTTTTTGATAACTTGTCACTACTCCGCCGTTAAATTGAATCAGCGATCAGTTTTTTCTGCTTAGCTACAGAATTTATTCGTTGCTAATTTATAATTTTTGTAGTGTATGTAATAAAATATTGGTTATTTTCAAGAACACTAAATTTTTTTGGAACAATATTTTTGTAGTAACCTTGATAACTAATGTGGGACCGGTAAATTTATTTGCGCTGAAAATGAAATAACTATTAAATTGTTTTCTATTTGTTATCACATACTCCTTATGTCCCAATTTATGTGACGCTTTTCTCTTTTCAAGATTTAAACTGTTTGAACTTTCACCAATATTTAAAAATATATGTTTTGATTGTGTTGACATGAGAAGAATTGCAACTTGTACTTTTAAAACTACGAAATAGGTCTGCGCTTCTAAAATGGGGAATCGGTCCGCGCTTCGTGCGAAATAAATTTATACATTTTCTAACATGCGCATTAATTTTTAACCCTTTTTATTAGTATTGGTATTAATTAGTCTTGTCTTTTTCTCTAATTTTCACCATTTAGGAATTTTAATCTGGTGGAAATACTTGATTTTTGAATAAGTTGATAAAGGTAAAATTTATATTTCTTATCGTTCTAACAAAGTATGTAAATACATGAAATAATTTCAAGAAACATTGATCTTTTTATATGCCAGAATTTAAAACACGAGTTTACATTTCTAATCCAACAACAACAAAACAAATTAACTTTTATGAAATCTCTTTTACCACTTCTCCCATTAACAAATGACTAATTGAGAGAGTTCACAAATATCAAAATGCTCTTTAAATGAAAAAATATGTTCTCAAATTTCGTAGACAGAAATTCCCGCCCTTTTCTTTCCACTGCATATTACTCTACTTTAGGCATAATTCAACAACTCCCCGGAGTAGAGCAAAAATATAGAAATTCATCCCTATATATGATATAAATCACATACATATAGACTATAGTTACTTCTATTTTTATTCAAAAGCACCAGAACACATACCTTTCTGCAAAATCTCACAAAAGTATATATTAGCAACAAAAAAACTCAGAAAAGTAGTTGCTATGTTGGCTAACTTCCATTTCTTAATCGACTTTCGCAAACTGACAAGAGGTTACCTACACATATTAACTAAATAAACACAAAAAATGAGATATGAATAAATCTACTCCATATATAAGCAAAGGGTTAGGAAAGAAATTTGAAACCTTAGAATTAAAACACATGAATAGATATTAAGAATTCAATAAAGAAATAATAAAACTATTGACAGGTTTTGGAGCAACAATTTCATACACTGCACTTGCATATAAAACCTCGACATTTGATCAAGATTCTAAAGGATGTCATCGTAGCACATTAGTTGTGAACTGCTGAATTAAAAAGACTCCA
Source organism: Anisodus acutangulus (assembly GCA_029783415.1). Taxonomy (NCBI): domain Eukaryota; kingdom Viridiplantae; phylum Streptophyta; class Magnoliopsida; order Solanales; family Solanaceae; genus Anisodus; species Anisodus acutangulus. Next base: position 34,895,353 of record CM056508.1, read on the forward strand.
ACTTGAATATATCCATATCTTACACCTAAAGAAAACATAAAATTACAGTTGTAACGAAAGAAACAGAAATATCTATACGTAATAAGCATTTAGCTGAAAATAAAAAAAAAACATGAAATTCACTTAAACGTACAAAAGCAAGCTGAAGGATAATGTTGAGGAGTTCAAGGTTTAATGGTGAAACCCTTTCAAATTCCATTATTATGTGGAGTGTTTCAGTTTCCAAATTAATGGGAAGGATCTATTTTTGCTAAAATTCATACTACGTTGGTATTAATTTTATAGTGAAAACCAAACAACCTTTTGAGGGTTTTCCTTTAATTGATGATTAATTAATAACGCAACCTTTCTTAATTTCTGTTAGAATGTTTCTCTTATATCTTTGAGCCTTAATGTTCTTTGCTTTTACTAGTACATTTATGACTACATATTAATCACATTAAAAGGGAATGATAAAAGAGGAGTTAGTGGTGATGTACTGATCTTAGACGTGAGTTGAGGAAAACTTATTTGCTAATGTACTTCCTACCATTATTCCATACTAATTACAATTATGAATTAATTATTCTATCATTCCCCCGCAGTTGAAGCTGGAGGCAGACTTATGCTGAGACTGTCCCGAAAATCTTTAAATAATACCAGCTGAAGACCTTTAGTAAAAATATATGCAATCTGATAGCGCGATGGGACATGTAAGACACACACTTGTCCGCGTGAGATTTTTTCACGAACAAAGTGGATATCCAACTCAATATGTTTAGTGTGTTAGTGATTGACCGGATTCCCATAGAAGTATATGCCACTAACATTATCACAGTACACCAATGTGGCCTTCGGAATCGGGCAGTGGAGTTCGAGAAGAAGATTCCGAAGCCAACACGATTCAGACACAACATTGGTAACACCTCGTTATTATGCTTCGGCGATGGATCGGGATAACACTGCCTGCCTTTTTGAGAACCAAGAAACCAAGATGTCACCAAGAAATATACCATAACCGGGAGTGGAGCGTTTGGTGTCCGGACATCCTCCCCAGTTGGCATCCGTATAGGAGACAAGTGTGGATGTCAATGATGGGTATAGATGCAAGCCATACTCTAGAGTACCCTGAATATAACGCACAATGCGTTTGAGAGCATGCATATGATCATCCATTGGATTATGTATGAAAAGGCACACATGTTGCACAACATAAGAAATATTCGGCCTGGTGAATGTCAGATACTGTAGGGCCCCTGCCAGGCTGCGGTAGTATGTCAGATCGGCAAATGGCTTTCCGGAGGATGCACTCAATTTAGATTTATTGTCCACCAGAGTAGCCGATGGTTTACAGGAGGACATGCCAGCACGTTCAACAATCTCGGTTGCGTACTTATTTTGGGACAGGAATAAATCACCTGCATGACGTGTCACAGCGATCCCTAGAAAGTAGTGTAGTGGCCCTAGATCCTTCATAGCAAATTCAAAGCCAAGCTGTGAAATGATAGACTAGCGAAGAACATCTGATGAGGCAGCTAATAAAATATCATCCACATATAAGAGAAGATAAGCAATATTATTACCCTGTTGGTAAATAAACAGAGAGTGATCGGAACGGCTGTTGGAAAACCTAATACTGTATGTGAAACAAAATCTGCAAACCGCTTGTACCAGGACCGCGAGGCTTGTTTTAGCCCATATAATGATTTCTTTAGTAGGCATATATGATTGGGATATTTTGAGTCCCTATATCCCAAAGGCTGGTATGTACACTGTTTCATTTAGCTGGCCATGAAGGAAGACATTTTTGACATCTAACTGATGAAGAGGCCATTCCTTAGAGAGAGCCACACTTAGCACTGTTCTGATAGTTGTCGGTTTAACTACCGGATTGAACGTCTCCCCGCAATCCACACCAACATGTTGTGTCTTCCCATCACCTACAAGACCGTCTTTTTGCCGCTCAAAAGTACCATCAGATTTTTCTTTGTGACTGAAAATTCACATAGACAGAATTATAGTAGCATTAGGAGGACGAGGTACCAATTCTCATGTCCTATTTTTAATAAGAGCATTAAATTCATCAGCCATAACTAATTTCCAATTCGGGTCATGGAGGACAGACACTGGGTTACGAGGTAGTGATGATTTTGAGACTTGGGTGTGTAGGCTATATTTGGTATTGGGTTTGACAATACCGTGTTGACTGGACATTGGGTTGAATTTCAAACGTGTGGGGCAGAACTACCTAGCAGTGTTGGGCCGTGACTCAAATCACGTCCAGGCAGTGGGCCGTAACCCAATCCACTGTCATGCAGTGGGCTGTTTGGACCAGGACTGTCCGATGATATTGGGCGAGGGAAATGAAGCCAGTTTGCTGGGCACCCAGAAGTGGCGGATGGGCCACTATCTCGGGATGAGGCCCAATTTGTGAGGTAGCCAGAAGTAGCGAATGGGCCACTTTTTCGGGGCCCAATTCACCCAACAATCGTGGGTTGTTCGAAACAATGGTTTTGGGCTCAAAAACCTATTGGGTTAAATATGGTGATATGCCATCATCTTGAAACTCATATGTAGAAGGCCCGACGTATGCATTTTGATAAATGGGAAATTCGTTTCATCAAAAATTACATGACGACTCACAATAATTTTATTGGATGATAGGTCGTAACATTTGTAACCTTGATGATTTTAAAGGATATCCCAAAAAAATGCAAGGAGTAGACCGGGGTTGAAGTTTGGTGATAGTGGTGGATGAAAAAAAAAAGGATAACATAAGCACCCGAAAACATGTAGATGGGAGTAAGAAGGGTCCCTTAGGTATAGAATTTTTAGTGGAGCTTGATAGGCCATGTTTTTTTGGGGAAGAATGTTCAATATATATATATTGTCATTTGTAGTGCATGATGCCAAAATGACGGTGATAGTGCGGCATGAGCAAGGGATGTTCTAATAATGTTATTGATGATTCTAATTTTTCTTCCGCCTTCCCATTTTGTGAGGAGTTATGGGGACAAGAAAGGCGAAAATTCAAAGACAAGGAAAATGTCTACAAAAACTTAGAGTAATCATCTAGTATGAGCAAATAATATCTATGACCCGAAAAGCTCAAAACAAGAGATGTCTAAATATCACAATGAAGTATATCAAATGGCATAAGTGTGCATGAATTAGATGGGATAAATGGAAATTGAACATGTTTTCCAAGTGGGCATGAACGACACATACGTGAATTACGTTTTTTAGTACAAGAAATAATTTTTTTAGGAAGGCGAAAATGGACGCTCCCGGATGACCCAAACGTTCATGCTATATTGAAGGTGCGAGAGCTGCAAAAGTGGATGATAACTTGGCTTGTTGAGTGGGTGTGGTAATTGGATAGAGCTCCCCTTGAACATCACATCTCATTATAAGCATCCCCGTCCGAAAATCCTTCACCCAATTATCAATAGTAAACTTTCTAACCGAAATAAAGTTTTAATTAATTGTGGAGCATGAAGGACATTCTTTAAAGTTAAGGGTGGATTTGGTGGAGTCAATTTGGTAGAACCATGACCACGAATTGAAATATAATGACCATTTCCGACAATTATACCATTATTTTTGCTTAAATTAAAATAAGATGAGAGATTACATTAGGAGGACGTCATATGGGACGTCGCTCCGATATTCATATACCAATTTGCGTTGGGCAGATTAAGTCCAAGAGTGTGCATGGTGGAATCTATATCTGTTTGGTTGGCCACTGCCGAATGGGCCTCCTGCCACTGATTCGGTAGTGGCCCAGTTGATAGTGCAAAATTTATGGGCCTGTAACTGGGCTGCTGGCCGGCAGTAGGCATGTCATTGTGCCTTGGATTGGACCTGGCCTAATTTCCTATTGGAAATGAGCATGGTGGCACAACCTAAGTCCATGGCGGCACAACCCAAGGCCATGGCATGCCCACTATGGTTGGCCGCTGACACACTGACCACAGGGCTGCCACTGCTGGTCGGAGTATCCCTGCTGGCCGCCATGCCCGCTGCCTCTGCCATGATTTCTACCGCCATCGGAATTTTCGTCGCCGCCAGAATTTTGGTGGCCCCAATTTTTACTATTTCCATGGTTACCGCCTTTATTTTTGCCACTATTTCATCCTTTTTGTCCCCTATTTTGTGGTAGAGGTTCAAAAGACGTATTGTTGTTCCGGCAACCACAATGGAATTTGAGACGGTTGCGACTTTTTTGGCAAACCCCGCTTCTTCAAGAATAAGCATCGAGCGGGCTTGATAAAAAAGTGGTAAAGTATTGCTTTGTCGGATGAGTGTTCCCATGCCACTATAAGCGTTGGTAAGGACGAAAACCAATTGTAGAACCAACCGATTGTTTATAACCGGCGAACCAACGTTCTTGAGTTGATCCGATAAGACTTTGAGAAGTTAACAATAAGCGATGCATTTGGGAAATCTGTCATGTCCGTAGTGGAGAATTCTTGCTCCAACGTGACGGCACGAGAATTTTTGTTGTCTTGAAAATATCCCGTAAATGATTCCAAGCCTCCATTGCCATTATTGTGTGCAACAAGTCACTTGATATTGTTGCATAAATCCACGAAAGAACTATGGCATCAAGTGTGAGCCAAAGTTCTTTTTCATGATCGATTTTTAACACCTTTTCCGTACCCTTTTCCGGTGGGATAATATGATGAATTACCCGGTGAGAGCGACAACAGATTTTAAAGAGTTCCGCCCAAGTTGCGTAGTGAACATTTTCCATCTCAAGGGTGATGGAAATGTGAGTTTTGATATTGGAAACGGTGAGAGCTGGATGAAAAGTGGATTTAGAGTCAGACATTATCGACCGGACAAAGAAAAAACTGAAGGAAAAATAAGGGTGGCCGACGGGTGGAGTTGGCCGGAAAACTCTGTGGTCGACGGAAATGGAGAAGAAAATTTGGTAGGATCTTTTTCCTAATCTTCTGATATCATGTAAGAATAATTAGAATATTTTCCTTGATATTCCCCTCTTCACAATGTGGTAAATATACTCCTATTACAAGCTACAATTAAGCTAATGAAAGGATATGATGAAGAGAAGATCATGTCATCTAATCTCCTAAGAAAATGCTAATCCTATCTATTTTAATGCTAATGTACTTCCTATCATTTAAATATGATTCCATACTAATTATAATTATGAATTAATTATTCTATCATAAATTAGTAATTAGGATAAATAAATAGCAAGAAAATTAACGATATGTTGTTCTTCTGGTTGTCAATATTACTGTTGGATGCTTTCTCAAGCTTTACTTTTTTATGTTTTACGGTTTCTCATATGGTCGTAACCTCCTATGAAATAATTATGGCAAACTCATAAAATCAGTTTACATTGATAATTTTTGGCCCATTCCACTTGATTTTAAATGGATGTAATATCGTTGCTTCTTTGTTATTGCGTTTCTTGTTCCCTCTTTTTTCTTCTTGAGAAAGTAAATTCTATATATGATCCTGATTCTTACTTATACTTTCTTTTTCTTAGTTTGGCGTTTCTTTTATTCTGGGCCTTGAAATCATTCAAATTTCAGCGTTCTCTATTTTTCTGAATATCAATTTTGTGTTGAATATTTTGTTGGTACTCTATTGTACTTTATAAAGCAGTACGGGAAGTAAATAACTATTACAAGTGTTCGAAAGGATAAATAAATGGTCAATCTTCAAAACTGCTGCAAGCTTGTTGTGTCTTGAATCTCGATAACCTTGCAAAACCAATGTTAAGAACTGTCGCAAGCTTGTTGCAGTTTTGAATATTGACCATTTATTTATCCTTTCGAACACTTGTAATAGTTATTTACTTCCCGTACTGCTTTAAAGTACAATAGAGTACCAACAATTTAAGACAAGATTGTCCTGTATATATGCTTTTACGTTAGCGGGCAATAGTCTCCCAAGATAAAACAACACTTTAATCTTAACGCTACAAAGCCAATAGGTTGAGCCTGGCGAATAAAACAAATATGAATTGACTTGCAAAAGATATGGAATAGGAAGGAAGAGTTCTCTTTACTCTTCTCTTTTGTCTCTGTTTATATATAGTGTCTCTACTAACTGTTTTTCAACACAGTTTTACTCACTGTTTTGTGGTCTGTTTGTGGTATTTTCGTGACTGTTTTTCTCTGTTTTTTAGTCACTGTTTTGTGTTGAATTTCAGTTTTTCTGTGCTATATTGCTCTCGGTTTTTTTCTGTTATTCTCTCACGAATTGAGCCAAAAAACAGCTCAATATATAGCATGTAGGAGGGCAGCCCAACAGCCACAAACAAGGCTGTAATGGCCATTAAGTGAGGTCTAATGGGCTGGTTAATCCTCCAAAACGCAGTCCAACGATAGGCAGAAAGGTTTCTACCTTCCGTCACCCCAAAATCAACTTTCCAGAAACTCTAGGGACCAAACTGTAAAATATTAAACTTCAGGGACCAAACTGTACATAAGAAACTTCAGGGATCAAACTGTACATCTGGCAAAGTTCTTTGGTCCAAAAAGATAATATCAGAAAGTCCCCACAGCCCACAGCCCGACGGGACGGACGGGCGGCGGCGGCGCGCGTGTGGGCTTAGCCTTGAACGTAAGCACATCTAGGTCCTCCCTCCTTTAAACACATGAGATACCCCTTGGGGTCCCAAACCCTTTACCACATTAGAGACTTATATAGAGAGCAATTCTTCATATTCCCACCGATGTCGTAGATTTGTCCCACACCATATTTCCATGCCTCAAACACCTTACTTCGTGGACCAATATCTCTTTCATTTCTCAACGAAATTTAACGATTCTTGGCCCTACGGTCATCTACTCACTTCGTAGATTATGCATGTGTGAAGAGACAAGGTCTCCAATATGCGAAACACTAGTGTTTAATTCATCAAAGATGGGTGGACGCATCTCTCCCCGCCAAAGGCAAATTTCCAACAATCCCCTCTATGAAAGAGAGATTGTGGCGCACGCACAAGGTGCCTACTTTCAGCAATCTTTAAGCGAAAAGATATTGCATCAGGAGAGGTACCTACCACTTTGAACCTTCCCTAGTTGAAACCATCGGACTTACTTACTGCGTGGTGAACGTGATGTCTTGAACCGTTAGTGTTTAGTGTAAGCCAAGACAATGATAACAACACAATAACTCTTCTTATTTGTTTTCATTCTTATGTTTTTGTCCGTTGTGGCCGTGGACACACTTGGATTCTTAAGTGCGTTCATTTGAGGCGGTCATCCTCGCACTTAAATAGGTGATCTCCTACAAGGTATCCTGCTATACCCCACTTCACAAGTGTTAGAAATCATTAAAAGTTTCCCCAACCCTAACCTCAACCGTTTGAGGATTGTTTAAAGGTTTGAAAGCTTAACCTTTACCCACCATGCAGGTGGCACTTTAATGTCTATCACGGGAACAACTTTGGATTCATGTTTCCGTACAGAAATCATCATCTGAAGTGCTTCTTGCTTCCACCGAAGCGCTCAACTGAATCTTTTGCCGCTTAGTTTTCCCATTGAACCAAATTCTTGGGATCTCCAATCAGTATGGTTAGGTTTCCACCGCAAAGGTTCGTATAGTTTGGGTTTTAAGCCCATTCCCCTAGACAGGCAGAACACTTGATCTTCGGGTAGTCCCTTAGTTAGTAAATAAGGTAGTGACACCCGTGATGATCAACTGCCATACGGTCTTATGTCTCTGACAGATCCTGACAGATATGTCCAGACGCCGTCATCCGTTTCCTTCCTGAAGCCGACCGGCTAGCCATAGTGTATAACTGCTGAAGGCACGGGTTTCTCCCAATAAGGGACGTCCTCTAAGGTGTCATGAAGTTACTCAACTTCTTTCATGCTTTGTATAAAGCGATAAACTCCAGTTCCATCATGAATCGGCCGATGCAAGTTTGCTTAGAGGTTTTTCCAAGACCCACCATACACATTTACTTGTGGCTTTGGTGTTCTTCTGATCTGATGTCTAGTTTGCATCACTGTGTTCTCCCAGAACCGCTGAACATCCAGAATACTATAATCCGTAGAAAAGCGAATAATTCAGATATCGTCATATCCGACTTAACGCCTTCTATTGATCATGTATTAAGATCATCAGTGAACCTTAGTTCAACTGATCTGTTTGTAGGACGATACCCGGTCAGTTGTAGTGTGTACAATACATTGAACTACACATAACTTGTGCATATCGCTCTTTGTCTATGGGTGCACTATGATTCCAATCAGTTCTATGATTCATATCCATTGGTGGCTTCAACGAGATTGTCAACTATCGACCAGTCCGTTAGATGTCTTAGAAATCCAATTCCTAAGATGTCATCTGTGATACCCATATCTTTCATATCGAGACTTTATTTCAATATGACTTTTACTTTCAAACTGTTGATTCTCCAACTGTTGGCTTTCTAATTTCAGAGTCAATGTTTCTGTGGTCAGATTCATTGTTTCTGTTTTATCTGAAACTTTCAGGGACCAAAATGAAAGTTCAGGAAGAAGCCCAACAGTCCAGCAACCAACTCTGATTCTCTTCTTCCAACTCTCCGGTTGGGAAGGTTGTTTCAACATCCATGCCACGCAAGACTGCAATGGCCCAGGATGTTAAGCTACTCCTAGAGGGCACATGTACAAGTAGCCGAGGCTTTAAACTTGTCACTAGATCCATCTACTTTGTACTTACTTTTGAGTATCCTTTTTCACAACCCAAAGGTTCTTTTCCAGGAGAAAGATCAACCATTACGCAAGTATGGTTCTATATGATGGAAACTATTTCTCTCTTTGTAGCTTCTTTCCAAAGCAGCGATTTTTGGAGATGACAATTATATGTTAATTGTCCATGGTTTATTCTTAACCATACACGTTAGAAGGACTGGAACAAGTCTTTGTCCCCTTCTTTGCTCCGTCTCGGTTCAACATCTAGAATCCCTGAGTTCTGCAGATCTGGAATATTAAGTTCCAGATAGCCAGCAACTTTCGAGTCCTGTAGATACGGAACGTCTAGTTCCGGACAGTCAGGCCCTCCCGGGTTCTTGTTAACCTTGAGCAATTACTCCTTTTTCCTTTTTCAAGGAAAGTTATCTTCAAAGAATTCAGCATTCTTTGACGCCAAGAGGCGATCAACACTACTGTTATTTGCAGATCCAGTGGATATGCAATCTATAGTCTTGGGTCCAACTTGACCTGTTTCGGTAGTCCAAATTCTACCAAGCCACCCCACATCACAACATTTGTATGTGAGATCTTTTCCATGTCTCACACGGATGGTTATCCTTATCCTTATACGAAGTTCTATTGAGAATCGCATTAGCGGTAAGGATCACCTTCCCCCACATAATTTGGGCATACGGCTTTGCGCTTAGCTAACACCGTTAGACTGAGGTGAGTAATGAGCAGTCGTTTAATGAACGATGCTTCACATTCTCCCCTTCTATCACTACGAATTTCGCAATCCATAGGTTTAGTTGATTTCCAACTTATGCTTTGTAGCGCTTATCCGCTTCAACAACTTCATCTTTGCTTTTCAACAAACAAAGGATTCCATACGCTGTACCATCATCAATGAAGATCACAACGTACTTGTCTCCCCCCTCTATTTTGTATAAACTTTAAATCACCCTTAAAGGTGTGACTAAGTTCTAGAGGAGCAGTGCTTCTTTCGCTATTCCCTTGACGGAATTTGGAAAGGTGATTTTGCCTCTTCGCCTACCTCACATTCATTTTGAGGGTTTATGTCGAAAGAATGCAACAATCTTAACTTCGCTAGCTTTTGAATGACTTGCTATTTAACGTGTCTTAATCTATGATGTCATAGATGCACGGATTACAAATATATCATTCATTTGGCTACAGATATCCTGTACCATTCTTATTTATTATGGACCTGTTGGAGTAGTCTCAAACCAGCTTGACCAACAGCGTCCCTTAAACCAAGTTAGGAACATGTATCACCTCATTTTAGAGTGATCTCATTCCCTAAAGTCCTATTGAGGACAACCTCTCCAGCCCCTTTGATTTTAGAGGTGGCGTTGCTTCACATGAACAACCTCTTGCCCGTGGTTAGGGCATAACTGGATCATTTGTGATCTCGATACTCGGGCCCACTCCAGTTGCTTTGGCAGACTGAGTGTCCAATTTCTTCACTGCCTTTCTTTAGGCCTTCAGATCTTTTAAGACCTGGAAACTCTAGCCCACCATACTAGGTGTCCATTACTTTTCCTATGAAATGAATTCTGGCCCCACTCCAGTCGCCCGGAGGCTTTGTATGATTGAGTGTCCAATATCATCATATCAAAGGAATTTTGGCCCACTCCAGTCGCCCGGAGGCTTTTTATGACTGAGTGTCCAATATCATCCTATGAAGGATCTTCTGCCAAATAGTATGACAGGCTCAACGTCTTTAGCTTTTAGTCTTCTTCCGTTATGATTGGTGCCCAGATAATTCTTGGCGCTTACTTAAGAGTGGTAACAGTTTTCGCATAGTCAGTGGATCTTTCTCCCTCGTATGTGCGAACATACTTTAATAATTACACTTAAAAGAACAGATCTTTTTAAGTCGTTTACAAAATCCAATCTTTAAACGGGAAAGAAGATGAGATTAAACTTCTGATTTTTAAAGCGTAAGGAATATAAATTATTTTCATATTCCTCTTTACTTTAATCCATTTTTAATCAGACATCATTTAATCTTTATTCTTGACAAGTAAGAAAAAATACTTATCCCAATTTAGGACTCTGGCCCACTCCAGTCACTTCATCAAACTGAGTGTCCATTTCTTTATTACCATTACTCAGATCTTTTATCTGGGACAGATATAGGCCTTCTGCTGCAAGATAGAACCACATCTTCAGCCTTCTCCTCTTGTCCCCGTTAACATCCTCAGGCTCTCATGAGCGCTTGTTCCCACCAGTCTTGGTAGCGGTGACACCATGAACACGTTCATCATCATCACTCTCTTCTACCAGAAAACCATTGCCATATCCAGATTTGGTCACACAACTTTTGACCGACATCTTTCGAACAAAAGTAAAATTGTTGGTATTCTATTGTACTTTATAAAGCAGTATGAGAAGTAAATAACTATTACAAGTGTTCGAAAGGATAAATAAATGGTCAATCTTCAAAACTGCCGCAAGTTTGTTGTGTCTTGAATCTTGATAATCTTGCAAAGCCAATGTTGAGAACTGTCGCAAGCTTGTTGCAGTTTTGAATATTGACCATTTATTTATCCTTTCGAACACTTGTAATAGTTATTTACTTTCCGTACTGCTTTATAAAGTACAATAGAGTACCAACAATTTAAGACAAGATTGCCCCATATATATGCTTTTACGTTAGCGGGCAATAGTCTCCCAAGATAAAATAATACTTTAATCTCAACGCTACAAAGCCAATAGGTTGAGCCTGGCGAATAAAACAAATATGAATTGACTTGCTGAAGATATGGAATAGGAAGGAAGAGTTTCTCTTTACTCTTCTCTTTTGTCTCTGTGTATATATAGTGTGTCTCTACTAACTGTTTTTCAACACAGTTTTACTCATTGTTTTGTGGTCTGTTTGTGGTATTTTCGTGACTGTTTTTCTCTGTTTTTCAGTCACTGTTTTGTGCTGAATTTCAATTTTTCTGTGCTATATTGCTCTCGGTTTTTTTCTGTTATTCTCTCACGAATTGAGCCAAAAAATAGCTCAATATATAGCATGTAGGAGGGCAGCCCAACTGCCACAAACAAGGCTGTAATGGCCATTAAGTGAGGGCTGATAATGGCATTAGAGAGGCTGATTTATGGGTGGTTTATGGTCATGAATGAGGCTGCTCAATTGCCCAAGTAATGGGCTGTTAATGGAGAGTTAATCAGCCAGTAATGGCTGGTTAATGCTCCAAAACGCAGTTCAACGGAGTTTTCTGCCTTCTGTCACCCCCAAAATCAACTTTTCAGAAACTCTGGGGACCAAACTATACATAAGAAACTTCAGGGATCAAACTGTACATCTGGAAAAGTTCTCTAGTCCAAAAAGATAATATCAGAAAGTCCCCACAGCCCACAGCCCGACGGGACGGGCGGGAGGCGGCGGCGCGCGTGTGGGCTTAGCCTTGAACGTAAGCACATCTAGGTCCTCCCTCCTTTAAACACATGGGATACCCCTTGGGGTCCCAAACCCTTTACCACATTAGAGACTTATATAGAGAGCAATTCTTCCTATTCCCACTGATGTCGTAGATTTGTCCCACACCATATTTCCATGCCTCAAACACCTTACTTCGTGGACCAATATTTCTTTCATTTCTCAAAGAAATTTGACGATTCTTGGCCCTACGGTCATCTACTCACTTCGTAGATCATGCATGTGCGAAGAGACAAGGTATCCAACATGCGGAACACTAGTGTTTAATTCATCAAAGATGGGTGGACGCATCTCCCCACCAAAGGCAAATTTCCAACATATTTAACTAAAAGCTTTAGAATCAATAGATGTTACCGCTTCCATCTCTCATTTGGAAAAATCAATTTTATCTGTTTGTAATTAAATAAACCATTCATCTCTCGTTACATGTGTGCTTCAACAAAGTGGGTGCACCTTTAATTTTGTCTAATAAGATCGATGAATCTATTAACCTCGAAAGCTCTTTTGTTTCTGAATTTGTGTTGTGCAATTGTTTTGGTGACATCCGTTGGAAGTTGTCCCGTACATCGAGGACATGTTTGGTTCTCTTGTATTTCTGGCCCACATCCTAGTGATCGATAAAATAGTATAGTTCCTTAGCAGCAATTCATGAAAAGTAATGAGTATAGTTCTGTGGTATCAAACTTAATGCCGTAAATACTTATTTGGAAGGGGCACGAATTAAAACAGGTCTTTCAGTAAGTACGTACCTTTGTAGATGTTCCATTGTGTTTTTTTTTTCCCACAAATGATTTGATAGGAATGTCCTTCACATGAACATTGTTTCACTTCCAACGGCATCCGAGGAATCTCAACAATTGATGGGAAAAACTCCCCGAAGTGGGTAGAGTTGGACTGCAACACCTTTTTTTTTTTAAATCTGGCGAAGGCTCATTGCTTCCCCTATAACTTCTCCTTCACCCTTCCCACTGCTATGCATATCCTCTCTTCTTGTGCTTCCTAAAAGCCGTCCTGTTTGCGTCTCTCCGGTGCCATTTTCAATGCTATTCCGCCTCTACTACAACATGAGTGATGCCGTTCCTGATGCAAACATGGACGTTGTCCAGCATCATCTCATGTTTGAAGACGAATGTATTCTGGCGTTTGACAACTTCTTGTTCAAGTGGTGGGATCATCTTGAGAAGGGAACTCACAAATGGAAGAAGTCTTTTCAATATTTGAAGTAATGGGCAGTGGAAATGGATGCATATGAAAGTATCACAGTAATGACTTTGAATGGAGAAAAGATCGTGGGTGTAGGAATGCGGATTAATTCAGTAACGAGTAACTAACTAAGGAGAGACAACGTTTAAAAATTTTGGATACAACTATTCCAAACGGATATATCAATTAACTTTTTTACTAATTAATTTAATACATCAAAGTATAGGATAAAGGTAAAAAATTGAGAATAAAGATAAATAGAGATTCTGGCCTAGGAGAGTGCCACATTACCGGCCTTATGTCCTGCAATTATATTTATATATAGATATAACCATATTCAATTTTAGTTAAATTGACTCTTAAGAAACAAAATGTGCTACATAAATTGAGACGAAGAGAGCAATTGATTTTAATATGTTATTCACAATAGTTATGAAATTATCAATCTTTAATACTAGGAAAACTGAAAGTATATTTATGTCCTAGAGACAATCTGTATTAGGACAAATATACTTTATACACATTCATATTATTATTAATGGAGATTAATAATTTGACATTTGCAATTATTGAATTATTAGTTGATTATTTATAATATTCTATAATATGCATCCCTAGAGGTTACGTTGTTATTAATAATGTGAGATATTAATATTATAACGTAACTCTTAAAATAGCATCGACTAATGATCATCGAGAATGGGATATCGATGATATGTGATAAGTCGACATGTGGTCTGCATCACATCCTTAGAGGATGTAGTATGTCTCACCTGCTACAAGTAATGGCTACTCGTGATGGACACATGGATACTTTGGAAGTATTGGTATACCCTGTTGATATACTGTTTGTTATACTTGTCTAAAGTATGATCAGCGTGTGGGAGATAGAGATCCTTAGACTTGAGGTCAATGCGCACCTTATCTACAAAGTAATATACTTTGATCCTGTCCTAAGCTCAAATACCTTATAGGTTTAGATACGACTTGTATTGAGTACATTACGATATGGATTAAAGGTGGTAGTTGAGCCAAGATTAGGATTCATTCCTCGAATGTATATTCGAGAGAACACTCGGATTCTCAGTGATATTAGGTTGACTAAGTCGTTGGCCAACGCAATAGACGTATTTAGAATATGGTCTAGTTGTCAACTAATATAGATGTGATATAATGATTAAGCCATTTGGATAGACACTATACAAATCCTAAGCTTGATCGGGTGTGTAGTGAATGAAAGGATTTTATTTTACCACATAAAGGTTAAGTTTACTGGATTCGCGTAAACGTACTTCACATATTGAGTTTGTCTTCCGGCGCCGTCTAGGAATTCCGCGTAGACCTTAATTTGATTAATGTCGATATGAGAAGGCTTGTAGGGTCACACTATGTCGATTGTCCTTTTGATCTAAGGATGTATTGAGAGAGTAATTAAATGTTCGATTTAGAATCGTGATATTTAAATGAATAATGATTATTTTAATTAAGTCAAAATTGGATTTTGGATTTAATTAAGAATGCGCAGAAAATAACTCAAGACAATGCAGGAGCACGTTGAGCGCCGTGGCGCCCATACCTAGGGTCGCGGCTCCTCTGCCTCGATTTTTGGGTCAGGCCCAAGGTCAAACCCTAATCCGGTTTGACCTAATTTTTACCTATAAATAATGGCATTCTCTTCATTATTCAACACACCAATTTCATATTATCATTCTAAGCCTTAGAGACTTAGAATCAAAACTCTCTCGAACCTCTGCCGGATTTCCAAGCTTTCCGAAAGAGAAATACATTGAAGCTTGGAGCTTGCAATCTGAAGGGCAACCGCGTGTCAACCTTATAGTAGATAAAGATTCTAGTTACTATAACCTGTAAGTATTATGCTTTATGTTACAGGTTTGATTGTTGTATAACCATACCAGAAAACTTGTTGGGGTAAGTAAAACACAAAATTTTAAACTTCCGTTGTGCCTTACTTATGTGTTTTGAACCCAACAAAACCTTACAAAAACTTCATCAAATCACTGCATATCCGAATTTACTAACACTGAGCAATGATAAAAATAGCCTCTTATTTTTTAGGTTAGCTTCAAAATATATCTTTAAATATGCGCTTAATAGAGGCCCCTGAGCGTTCATCAGGTTGAATAGAAAACAACAATAACAATATAAATGTAATCCTACAAGTGGGGTCTGAGAAGAAAGATGTACACATGTCTTATCTCTACTATTAGGATATCATGAATCATATCCTCTCAAATCATCTCATATCTCCCAAATCATCTCACATCAATTGTAATTATTAGTATCAGATAATTTAGGATATGATGATGATATGATTGTAAATTAGTATCACATAATTAGGGTATGATTAGATAGGTCTTCCATATTATTAGTCTTATTACACTTGTATATATAAGATAACATTGGAATGAAATACTCATGGAATTCACTTCCTTCATGGTATCAAGAGCCAAAATATTCTTACCCTAAACCCCACCCCACCCTTTCGGCTACACTACTAAACCGAAAACCCTCTTCTTTTTCGCCAACACTTAGGCTTTTCTACAAACCCTAAACGTAAACCCTAACCCTAAATAACTACCCACCCACCCTCAGTCAGCTACCCTAAATAACCAAAAACCACATTCTCTTGGTTTTCTTTTCTATTCTATACCCAACCCTAGCCGACTACATTAGGGTTTCTCCATCAATTTTCTACCAATCACAAAATATATTTTCTTCCTCTCTCATTCTTGTTTTGTTATTCCGTTGAAAATAATGGCCAACAAAGAAAAATTTCATCCACCTCTTGCCGTAAACAACACCAAGAACTTTATTTCTATCACACTTGAGATGGAAAAGGGGCAATACTCTTCTTGGGCAGAGTTATACAAAATTTATTGTCGCGTATATGAAGTTATAGACCATATCATCCCTTTTGAATCTTCTTCGGACGCCACTACTGTTGACAAAAAAATATGGTCTCGTTTAGATTCTATCGTCCTTCAATGGATTTATGGTACAATTTCTAACGACCTTCTGCATACCATATTGGAACCAAACTCTACGGCTGAACAGGCGTGGGAACGTTTGCATAATATTTTTCAAGATAATAAACTTTCTAAAGAGTATATCTTGAAAACCAATTCACCAACGTAAAATTGGATGACTTCTCAAATGTTTCCTCTTATTGTCAAGAATTAAAAATGTTTGCTGACCAACTAACTAACGTTGATGCGCCGGTCACAAATCAAAGGTTGGTCCTTCAATTAATTGCAGGTTTGAATGAATATTATGATGGGGTTGCTACGTTCATTCAGCAAAGTAATCTGTTACCTCCATTTTATGAGGCTCATTCGAGATTGATTCTCGAAGAAACCCGCAAAGCAAAGCAGACGGCCTCCGGAGCAGCCACCGCCGGAACAACCCTTGTCTCCACATCTCCGAATTTTGCGACACCAAATTTTGGTTCGAGAGGAACCGAAAATTGCAACAACAATAATAAAAAACGGGGGCCAAATCGCAACAACAAGAAAGGAAAAAATAAAAAAGAAAATAACTCCTCTAAATGTTCCGGATGATTCGTGGTACATGGACACAGGGGCTACGTCCCACATGACAGCATCCCAAGGTAATCTCTTGTCTTATTTTAATATGAGCAGTAATAAAAATATTGTTGTCGGCAGTGGGCAGGAAATTCCAATTTGTGGTATTGGTCAGGTAAAATTACCCCACGCTCACCCACCGTTATATTTAAAAAACGTCTTGCATGCACCAAAACTGATTGAAAACCTGATATCTGTACGACGTTTTATAACTGACAACAATGTTTCTATGAATTTTGATCCATTTGGATTTTTTGTGAAGGATTTTCAGACGGGGATTCCATTAATGAGATGTAGATAGCATAGGGGACTTGTATCGGATCACTACCATTTCCAACAACAACATGACCAAACCATAAACCTTTGGCACAATCAGTTTGGAAACCCGGGAGCACCGATTTTCAATAATCTTAGGAAGAATAATTTTGTTGCTTGTAACAAACTTTTGGACTCTTCTGTTTTCCAAACTTGTGTGTTTGGAAAGCATGTTAAACCACCATTTTCTTCATCTACTTCACATACACTTATGCTATTTGATCTTTTGCATTGTGATTTGTGGACATTACCAGTTTTGAGTTCTGCAGGTCATAAATATTATATGCTTCTTTTGGATGATTATTCGAACTTTCTGTGGACATTTCCCTTAGGGCAGAAATCACAAGCCTTCACTATTTTAAAATAATTTAGTGTTTTTTTTATCAAAACTCAATTTGGAAAGTCCATTAAAAGTTTTCAATGTGACAATGTGAGGAAATTCATAAATGCTCAATTTAATGAATTTTGTCACCTAAATGGGATGTCTTTGCATCTTTCATGTCCACACACATCACCTCAAAATGGGAAAGCCGAAAAAAAAATTGAACAATTAACAATATGATTCGTATACTTCTTGTGCATTCATCCACACCACCAATGTTTTGGCATCATGCACTTCAAATGGCCACATATCTTTTAAATATTCTTCCTAGCAAACTACTTTCCAAAGTGTCAGCTACACAAATGTTGTACCACCGTCTCCCATCTTTTATATATTTGAGGATTTTTAGGTGTTTGTGTTATCCTTTATTTCCGTCCACTACCATTAACAAACTTCAGGCTCGTTTCACTCCTTGTGTGTTTTTGGGATACCCACAAAATCATAGGGATATAAATGTTATGATACGATGAATGGGAAAATCATAATTTCTCATCACGTAGTTTTTGATGAATCTACATTCCTGTTTGTTAAATCTCAAGTGGCATCTTCACCTTCATATGATTTTTTGGACGACGGAATACACCCAATGTTACATCACCACCTATATACCCAAAATCAGATGGGACCGGCCCACCATAACCCTCTTGTTGTACCGGCCGAACCATAAAATGGGGCTAGACCAGTCCGCGGTTCGAAGGTCACTGCCTCCTTACCACTGGTCTCAGCCCTGTCCACCTCTAGTGGCTACCAGGCCCACATGAGGGAGCCCACTGCTCCCTCACCCGTAAACAATACCCAACATCCAAGCCCACAATTTCAGGCCCATACCCCTACTCCTTCTTGGCCCAAAAACTCGACAGAAAATCCAGTTAACCAACACTCTGCCTTGGCCCAAAATGCTACCTCGTCTCGGCCCAATAACATACCCGGTAGCCCTCACCCCCTTACTCGACTTTAGCCCAATCTCGGACCATTGAAACCTATGCCATGTACGGGATTTTTTAGCCCAAACATCAGTTTAACTTAATGACTTTGGTCCAACCATCCCCACTTTCCAAAAATCCCAAAGCAGCCCTATCAGACTCGAATTGAAAAGCTTCCATGTTAGACGAAATTAATGCTCTTATTAAAAATAAGACGTGGGAGTTAGTACCACATCCATATATTGTGAACATTATCAGGTCTATATGGGTTTTCTATCATAAAAAGAATTCTGACGGCTCCTTTGCAAGATACAAAGCTCATCTTGTTGGTGATGGCAAGTCTTAGCAGGTTGGCGTGGATTAAGGTGAAACATTCAGTCCGGTGGTTAAGCCATCAGCTATCAGGACTGTTCTTAGCCTGGCACTGTCCAAATCCTGGTTCATTCATCAGTTGGATGTCAAAAATGCATTTTTACATGGCCATGTATAGGAGATAGTCTACATGCACCAGCCTTTGGGATTAAGAGATCCTGCACATCCGGATTATGTTTGTATGTTGAAAACAATCTTTGTATGGTTTGAAACAGGCTCTCCGGATGTGGTATAACAGGTTTTCAAGTTTTGTATCCACACTGGGTTTGTCACACAGCAAGTCAGGTCAGTCCTTGTTCATTTATAATAAGGGAAATTGCATGGCATATATCCTTCTATATGTATATGATATCATTCTCACAATATCGTCTACATCACTTCGCTAGTCTATTATGACCCTCATTGCAGTAGAGTTTGCAATGAAGGATCTGAGTCTCTTAAATTATTTTTTAGGAATTGTTGTAACTCAATATGCAGGTGGTTTGTTTCTCAATCAAAATAAATATGCCGAGGAGATCATTGACAAAACCGACATGTCATCCTGCAAACCGTCATATACATCGGTTGATACAAAATGCAAAATTGAGTAGCTCTACAAGTACTCCATACAGTGATCCAACACATTACCACATCTTAGCAGGGGCATTGCAGTACCTTACTTTGACGAGACATGATATCTCGTATGCGGTTCAGCAAGTATGTTTGCATATACATGATCCAAAAGAAGAGCATATGGGGGCTCTCAAGAGAATTCTGCGGTATGTTAAGGGTACTCTCCATTTTGGATTGCATCTGTACAAGTCCTCCATTTCAAGTCTCTCATCTTATACAGATGTTGATTGTGGTGGCTGCCCGGACACCCGTCGGTCCACCTCTGGTTATTGTGTGTTTTTGGGAGACAACGTCATTTCATGGTCGTCAAAACCACAGCCGATGATGTCTCGCTCAAGCGCTGAAACAAAATACCGAGGGTTCGCCAATGTGGTTGTTGAATCATGTTAGCTCCATAATCTTCTTTTAGAGCTCCATTGTCCGATTGAAGAAGCAACTGTGGTCTATTGTGATAATGTGAGTGCGATATACTTATCTGGTAATCCATTCCAACATCAACGTACAAAACACATAGAAATGGATATATTTTTTGTCCGAGAAAAGGTTGCGCGTGGAAAAGTCCGTGTTCTCCATGTACCGTCCTTATATCAAATTGTCGATATTTTCAGTAAAGGTCTTCCGCGCGTACTATTTGATGATTTCAGGGACAGTTTCAGCATACGAGAACATCCCGCTAAGACTACGGGAGACTATTAGGATATCATTAATCAGATCTTCCCAAATCATCTCATATCTCCCAAATCATCTCACATCAATTGTAATTATTAGTATCATATAATTTAAGATATGTTGATGATATTATTGTAAATTAGTATCACATAATTAGGATATGATTAGATAGGTCTTCCATTATTATTAGTCTTATTACACTTGTATATATAAATCACATTGGAATGAAATACTCATTGGAATTCACATTCTTCATCTACATTTGCGGGGTAGAGAGGATGTTTCCAATAGACTCTCGGCTAAAAAGAATGTGTTGCGAGTTTAGTCACCACAAGAGAAGCAAAATCTATGTGGAGTTAGATGGAATTGTGGTGCCTAAGTGTAAACAATTTGGATATCAAGGTTCATTGTTATAAGAGAATGAAATGATAGCCTTCATGTTACACATATAATCAAAATGGGATCGTTGAAAAGATGAAGTGCTATATAGGTGTTATGTGATACAAAAAATGTCAAGTAATATAGAATAATTATAGGAAAAACAACATTATATTGAAGTGAATGTTGGACCGCTAAAGTCCTACACATGTACAATTTGACTGTCTCAAAGATATATGTGAATGTTAAGATGGATGTTTCCTCATACAATACTAAACGGCATTATGAATGACCACATGTCGAAAAGGTTCAAGTAGCACATAAAGAGAGGATAAAATAAGAGAAGGTTGTTTGAAATATTTTGGCCATGTCCTACATCGACAACTAGATTCATCTGTCCGTAGACCATGTGTGATTGTGTAAAAAGTGATGAGGTAGACCTAAATCCACTTAGAAGGAAGTTGAATTGAAGAATTTATAGTTTCTTGTGATAAATGCGAACTTAATGAAAATAAGGTGCAATAGAAAAAACTTCATAGATTCTCCATAGATAAACTTTCTGTAGACACTGGAGACAAACTTTCCCCCAAGCAAACCGAAGCAGAATAACTTGATATTTTTCGTTATATACATATTTTGCTTAAACATTAGTTAATTTTACATTTTGAATTTCGACAAACAATCCATGATCTTAATGCAGTTCTCAGTACCTGTTGAGACATCATGCTCTTGGTTTAAATCCTTTTCGTGTATACATGTTAATATTTTATGCCATACATTTAAAATTAGAAATATGTGATTTATAACATTGGATAAAAAAAGAAAAAGAGACTTCATAGATTTGCTAAGTGGCGTATGCATTCGAGTTTAAAAAATGTGAATTATCTTTATGTAGTTAGAATTTGAACATCACAACAAAAGAAGCAGAAGAGAATTGGAACAAAATAGTATCTATATATTTTCATGAATTTCGCTATAAAAATAAAGAAAAACATTATCCTTAATTAAAGTAAACAAAAAATTATTTAAAACACGAATTCTATTACTCTGTGTCTTCATAGCCCCAACACTTTTAATCAACAACTTAATTTCCGCAATAGTACCTCGCATGTATTTGAAGTAACTGCTAACATTCCAATCCTGGTATTTGGTAAGAACTCGACTTCTAGACCTTCACAAAAGACTTGTAGTTCTCCACAGCCATGTTGTGCCTCATGGTCGCTTATTTCAACTTTTCCAGTTAAACTTACCGAAAATTTTGTGGAATGACCAGAAGCAAGATCATTAAGTGTAGAATCAACAATCCAATCACCATAAATCTCAGGCAAAGCACCAAAAGTTGCATCAATAAAGTTTTGAGCTTTCTCATCTTGATAAAACTTAGCAGAAACATTAGTTTGTCAAAGAGTTGTGTCATTGTAGGTAGTCTTGGCATCAAAGTAGTCACAGAAGAGAATATGATCATTGCTAGAGTTCTTGATCAAGAAAGTAAGGTTCCAACTGTCGGGATTCTGCAAGACTGAAGCTGACATGATTTCGCTTGACACGACAAAGGGCGAAGGAGAGATTGATAGAAGAGAAACCTTCGGATCTTGGAATGCTTTAGTTGAAAGTATATGTATGTCCTAGAGACAATCTGTATTAGAACAAATATACTTTATACACATTTGTATTATTATTAATGGAGATTAATAATTTGGCATTTGCAATTATTGAATTATTAGGTGATTGTTTATAATATTCTATAATATGCATCCCTAGAGGTTACGTTGTTATTAATAATGTGAGATATTAATATTATAACGTAACTCTTAAAATAGCATCGACTAATGATCATCGAGAATGGGATATCGATGATATGTGATAAGTCGACATGTGGTCTGCATCACATCCTTAGAGGATGTAGTATGTCTCACCTGCTACAAGTAATGGCTACTCGTGATGGACACATGGATACTTTGGAAGTATTGGTATACCCTGCTGATATACTGTTTGTTATACTTGTCTAAAGTATGATCAGCGTGTGGGAGATAGAGGTCCTTAAACTTGAGGTCAATGCGCACCTTGTCTACAAAGTAATATACTTTGATCCTGTCCTAAGCTCAAATGCCTTATAGGTTTAGATACGGCTTGTATTGGGTACATTACGATATGGATTAAAGGTGGTAGTTGATCCAAGATTAGGGTTCATTCCTTGAATGTATATTCGAGAGAACACTCAGTTTCTCAGTGATATTAGGTTGACTAAGTCGTTGGCCAATGCAATAGACATATTTAGAATATTGTCTAGTTGTCAACTAATATAGATGAGATACAATGATTAAGCCATTTGGATAGAAACTTGACAAATCCTAAGCTTGATCGGGTGTGTCGTGAATGAAAGGATTTTATCTTACCACATAGAGGTTAAGTTTACTGAACTCGTGTAAATGTACTTCACGTATTGAGTTCGTCTTGCGGCGCCATCTAGGAGTTCCGCGTAGACCTTAATTTGATTAATGTCGATATGTGAAGGCATGTAGGGTCACACTATGTCGATTGTCTTTTCGGTCTAAGGATGTATTGAGAGAGTATTCAATATTCTATTTAGAATCGAGATAATTAAATGAATAATGATTATTTTAATTAAGTTAAAATTAGATTTTGGATTTAATTAAAAATGTGCGGAAAATAAAATGAGACAGTGTAGGGCCATGTCAGTGCCGCGACGCCCACACCATAGGGCAGCGATGCCCTGACCTAATCTGTCTCGAATTTTGGGCCAGGCCCAAGGTCAAACCCTAATCTGATTTGACCTAATTTTTCACCGATAAATACAGACCTACACTTCATTATTCATGACACTTGATTTTCATATCATTATTCTAAGTCTTAGAGACTCAGAATCAAAATACTCTTTCGAACTTCTACAGGATTTCATAGCTTTCCAGAGGATGAATACATTGAAGCTTGGAGCTTGCAATCGAAAGGGCATTCACGTGCGCACTCACAGTTGATAAAGATTTCAGATATTGTAAACATGTAAGTACCATTCAAGTCTTATTTTTACGGTTTTAAATTACCATATAGTCAAACAGTTCTACGTTTGTTGGGTTTGAAACAAGTTTTCAATATCCGATGCGTACAATAACCCAACAAAAACCTACTGTGGTATCAAGAGCCAGGGTTGTTTTGTATGATTATAAGGTAATTAGTTAATAATAATATTGGTTAGATTTTTTGTTTAAATCTGAAATTTATATCGTTTAAAGCTTGAAAACCTAATATCTTAAAAGCACATCATCCTTGTCTCCCAAACTATTACACAATGATGTAATCGAGGAAGTCATTCCGATCTATCTCTTCTAAGTCAATGTGCGTAACCGGTTCATTGCGAACATGGTGCACTGAAGCGAAGAACGAGAAGGGATTGGATGATGGTCGATGAACGTGTTGTTTGATAGTGAAGGGTAACGAAGATGAATCTGCAAATCTGACCCTGAACCAGTTTTAGGGTTTTGGAAATGCGGATTTTGTGCTTTTGAGACGGAGGCGCCGCAACTCCATGATAGAGCGCCGCGACACCAAGGCTCCAATTAAAAATATATATATTTTTTGGAATAGTGAATAGTAACCGAACACTGTTCCGACATTTTAAAAAAAAAATAAACTGTTTCAGCGTGAACAATGGCGGCAGCCACTGTTCCTGCGGGGCAGTGGCGGTTTCTGAAATTGCAATATAGCCCTTGGGGAAAATCTGAAAATTTTAGAATTTTGTGGAATTACAATCTGGTTCCTGGAAAAGTTTTTAAAATCATCAGATTTGGTCCTTGGGGAAAATTTGTAAATTTTAGAAAAGCAGATTTGGTCCCTTGGGCCAAATCTGTAATTAATTTAAAATTCTGGAAATTACAGACAGGTCCCTAAAATCTGAAAATATTTTCTGAAATTTAAAGTTGGATTTTCTGAATTTAAAGGTGTTCAAAATTGAAATTTTAAATTCTTGAGACTAAATTGTAAATTCTGAAAATCTGAAACTTACAGAAATATCCTGAAAATCAGAAAATGTTTAAGGGATTGTTTGGATTAGACTTAAATTTTAGAGTTTAGACAAGTTAACCCATGATTATTATTAATTATATATTATTGAATAATATACGAACTATATGCTAAGTGTTTAAATGCTTTCACTTAATAATTAGCATAGTGTCCGCTATAACTGTCTGGGAAGGCGGCACCCAGTATTTGATTAAACCATCTTATATCATGCATATTGGGTTGACGGTTCTCAACTATATGTGTCATTAGTTTTGCATGATATTAAGATGTCTTATTGGATATGGTGTAAAAGAGTTGATCTTGGTTAAAACACTGAATTAAAATGTTCCCCAAAATTTTAAATACAAGTCTAAATTAAAACGCGTCTTCCATTATAATTGTTAGAGTGCAAAATCCTTTTCGAAGATACGGTTATTTATGCAAAAGCATTTGTTCTAAGTCTACGTGGACCCGGACTCTTTCATAGATGTGTTTTAAATGTAAATGTAAACGATAAACTTTTGTGGGTATTTACACCAAATTATTTGCTCACAAATGCCAAATTTACTTAGATACATTAAACACAGTCGTGTAATGGGGTTGACTTGCTTAGACAAATCTTGGCGCCAAAGTGTCGGACTAATCTAAGGACGTAAGATTAAATATAATATTTGATCAACCAAGAGTTGCAAATAAGTTTTGCAATTGATTTAGAACCTACCAAAGTATGTTATTAAAGTTATCAGCCAAAGCAAATGCGGAGATAACATAGGCTTGGATCTTGGTCCATTATGACCTTAATTAATATATGTCCGTATTCTACCATGAGGTCGTAGAAGTATGTTAAAATAATGGGAGCTAATTAAACAAAAGACCACGTTGATTAGCCTAAACGAATGTGTATAATAGGAAATAAATTTTGAGTTTGATTTTTAGTCTGTCTAATTCTTCAAATTATCAAAGATGTCGAGTTTATTATTGAAAATGTTGATTGAAATGAACAAAGTTACTGGACATAACTACCATGACTGGCTAAGAATTTTGCAAATAGTGATGAGACAAGAGAAATTAGAATACGTGTTGGATACGGTGTTTCCAACAGTCCCTGCGACAGACTCTGCTGAATATACCTCTTTTGATAATGATGCTTACCAAAACCACCTAGATGATGCCACTTCAGTACAGTGCGTGATGTTGTCTTCCATGTCTATGGAACTTCAGAGACAACATGAGAACATGGGTCCCAATGAGATGCTCGAATACTTGAAGAGTCTCTATAACTCACAATCCCAGACTATGGAATATGAGTTACTGATAGAACTTTTTAAGTGTAAGCTCAACGAAGGGGGCCAGGTCTCGCATCATGTGTTGAAGATGATAGGGCTTATAGAGAGACTTGCTTCAATTGGAACGAAGCTGCAAAAGAATGTCGCTACCACCCTCATCCTCAACTCTCTTCCTCGTTGCTTTGAAAACTTCATAGTGAATTGCAATATGAATGGAACGAAGGCGAAGCTCATCGAGCTGCACAACATGCTCAATATCTTTGAGTCTTCCACTTCCAAAGGCAAAGTTGTGCTCATGGTGAGCTCTACTGGACGGCCCAAGCCGAAAGGTAAGGAATTGCAGAAGAAGAGAGGCAAAGCGGTTGCTGCGCCCTCAGCTATGAAGCCTAAGGAAGGTGTGAAGAAGAAAAAGGTGAATCTGGC
Source organism: Anisodus acutangulus (assembly GCA_029783415.1). Lineage (NCBI taxonomy): Eukaryota > Viridiplantae > Streptophyta > Magnoliopsida > Solanales > Solanaceae > Anisodus > Anisodus acutangulus. The sequence goes on from CM056508.1 coordinate 34,921,649, forward strand.
TAAGGATGTATGTCTCAACTGCAACAAGAAGGGACATTGGAAGAAGGACTACACTACTCTAGGAGGAGGAAAAGTACCAGGTGCTTCTACCTCTGATGGACAAGGTATGTACGTCATTGAAATAAATATGTCTATAAATAACTCTCATTCCTGGGTATTGGATACAAATGTGGCTCACACATTTGTACCAATGTGCAGGGGCTAACTGATAGCAGGAAGGTTGGACCAAGAGAGGTGGACCTACGCGTTGGAAATGAAGCACGAGTGGATGCTGAGCGCGTAAGAACTTCTAGATTAAATTTGCCTTCTGGCTATTATCTAGTGTTAAATGATTGTTACTATGTATCATCGTTAACGAGGAATATCATTTCTATCCCAGTTTTGGACATGAAGGTTTTTTCCTCATATATTTATAATGGCAGTCAAGTACTGTCTTTTGATAATGTTATATATGGAACTGCTCCTCTTGTGGATGGATTATATACACTAAACTGTAGTCGAGAAATATTCAATGTACAAAATAAACGAGCTAAGATAAGTAATAGAAACTCTACCTACCTATGGCATTGCAGACTTGGTCATATCAACGAATCAAGGATAGAAAGGTTGAGGAAGTTAGACTACCTCGAAACATTTGATTTGGAGTCTTATGGTAACTGCGAATCTTTCTTGAGAGGAAAGATGACCAATAAGCCACTTTCTTGGAAAGGTGTGCGACCCAAGGAGGTGCTTGAGTTGGTCCATACTGATGTATGTAGGCTATTTTTTACTCAAACTAAATGAGGTTTCCCATACTTCATCACTTTTACTGACGACTTTACAAGGTATGTATATGTGTATCTTATGAGACATAAATCCGAGGCTTTTGAGAAGTTCAAAGAGTACAAGTCGGAAGTAGAGAAGCAACTTGCAACAAGTATCAATACCCTTCGATCGGATTGAGAAGGTAAATTCTTGAGCAAGGATTTTTTAGATTACTTAAAGCTACATTGAGTCTGATTAGAGTGGACACCTCCTGGAACACCACAGATGAATGGTATTATCGAATGGAGAAATCGAACCTTATTGGATATGGTTCGATCCATGATGAGCTTCTCAGCTCTACTGACATACCTTTGGGGACATGCTAAACAAACCTCAATATATGTTCTGAATAGGGTTCCTTCCAAGTTAGTAGAAAAGACACCCTATAAGATATGGCGTGGCAAGAAGTCAATTCTTAAACATATGAGACCCTGGGGTGCCCTGCATATGTTAAGAAGATAGTCACTGACAAATTGGAATCAATCCAAAGGAAACTAAGGGATACTACTTCTATCTTCCTGGAGAACGTAAGGTCATTGTTTTCAGGAACGCAACTTTCCTTGAAGAAGAATATGTCTACAAGGAACATAGTTGCACAGAGATAGAACTTGAAGAAATTCAAGAACCGCAAGATAACATAGATGTTGAATCCTTGCCGAATGACCAAGGCAAGAATTCAGTGGGGGTATTTGGCGAAGATTGGATACTTCAAGTACGCCCTTCGGCCAATGAAAGTGTTACGAGGAACAATGTAGAAATGCAAGATCCTCCTACACAACCTTTGGGAGGAGAAGCAATGGTTGCACCTCCTCCCATTCAGAAAATACATGAAAATGATATTCCTGAAAGCTCTCAAGTTAGTTGATTATCCAACACACAAGAACCCTCTCACAGTCAGAACATACCAAGCACTGAACTGCAAAACAGTCAACTTCGTAGGTCCACTAGGACTCATCGTCCTCCTGAAAAACTAAATCTACTTGTGGAAACACATAGTGAGATAAATATTCATGATAACGATGAGCCTACAACCTATAGTGAAACAATGTTGGACATTGATTCGAAGAAATGGCAAGAAGCCATAAAATCCAAGATGGAATCTATGTACATCAATCAAGTGTGGAACTTGGTTGATTTGCCAACTGGGGTTAAACCCATAGGATGCAAATGAGTCTTCAAGAAGAAGATCGATGCATTTGGAAATGTACAGACTTATAAAGCAAGGTTGGTGGCTAAAGGTTATAATCAATGGTCTGGGGTCGATTATGATGAAACTTTTTCACCTGTTGCTAAGATTAAGTCCATTCGGATTTTGCTTGCAATAGCTGCATATTATGACTATGACATTTGGCAGATGGACATCAAAACCGCTTTACTCAATGGTAATCTAGTTGAGGAGGTGTATATGAAATAACATGAGGGTTTTTCGCTTGAGTCCAAACCAAATGCTATATGCAAGCTACAAAAGTCCATTTCTGGGCTTAAGCAAGCCTCGAGGAGTTGAAACATTTGCTTTGACAAGACTATCAAGTCATTTAATTTCGTCAGAAGCAAAGAGGATCCCTGTGTTTATAGTAAACGTAAGAATGGGAGTATTGCATTCATTATTATATATGTAGATGACATATTGATAATGGGAGACAATAAGACTCTCCTGCAGTCAGTCAATGAGTGGTTATCCAGAACGTTCATGATGAAGGATTTAGGTGAAGCCTGCTACATTTTGGGAATTAGGATCTATAGAGATAGACCTAATAGATTGTTGGGGTTGTCACAGTCAGTCTACATAGACAAAGTGCTTAGACATTTTTCTATGGAAATTTCCAAAAAAGGCGGTCTGCCTATGGGACAAGGCATCAAGTTATCTAAGAAGGACAATCCTTCTAATGCTATAGAACTTGAACGCATGAAGAGGATCCCATATGATTCGGCTATATGATCGATCATGTATGCCATGACCTGTACTAGGCTAGATGTGGACTTTGTACTTAGTATGACTTGCAAATTCCAGCAGAATCGTAGGGAAGAACACTGGAAAAAAGTCAAGAGTATTCTTAAGTATCTTAGACGAACTAAAGATTACTTCTTAGTTTATGATAGGGAAGAAGAGCTAGCTTCTACTGGGTACACAGATGCTATCTTGCAGACGGATCTTGATGACTTCAAATCTCAGTCTGGGTACACGTTCATTTTCAATGGTGGAGCAGTGAGCTGGAAAAGTTTCAAACAAGCTACATCTGCCTATTCAACAAATGTGGTCGGGTACATTCTTTGGATCTAAGTCGGGTAAAGAAGTTCGTCGCGATTTCTGAGTTCCTGAAGGAACTAAGGGTAGTTCTGAGTGCCAGTTGTCCAATAACTATTTATTGTGACAACACTGGTGCGATTGCACAGGCTAAGGCACCAAGATCAACAAACAGAAATAAGCATGTACCAAGAAAGTACCACATGCTTAGGGAGATGGTGGAGACTGAAGAGATTAGATTAAACTATGTTCCCACTGACGATAATCTAGCGGACCCATTCACTAAACCATTAATCTTAGTCAAGCATAATGGTCATTTTGAGAATATGGGTATTAGATATGTTCAAGATTGGCTCTAGGCCAAGTGGGAGATTGAAAGTATATTTATGTCCTAGAGACAATCTGTGTTAGGACAAATGTACTTTATACACATTCGTATTATTATTAATGGAGATTAATATTTTGGCATTTGTGATTATTGAATTATTAGTTGATTGTTTATAATATTCTATAATATGCATCCCTAGAGGTTACGTTGTTATTAATAATGTGAGATATTAATATTATAACGTAACTCTTAAAATAGCGTCGACTAATGATCATCGAGAATGAGATATCGATGATATGTGATAAGTCGACATGTGGTCTGCATCACATCCTTAGAGGACATTATGTCTCACCTGCTACAAGTAATGGCTACTCGTGATGGACACATGGATACTTTGAAAGTATTGGTATACCGTGCTGATATACTGTTTGTTATACTTGTCTAAATTATGATCAGCGTGTGGGAGATAGAGGTCCTTAAACTTGAGGTCAATGCGCACCTTGTCTACAAAGTAATATATTTTGATCCTGTCCTAAGCTCAAATTCCTTATAGGTTTAGATACGGCTTGTATTGGGTACATTACGATATGGATTAAAGGTGGTAGTTGAGCCAAGATTATGATTCATTCCTCGAATGTATATTCGAGAGAACACTCAGCTTCTCAGTGATATTAGGTTGACTAAGTCGTTGGCCAATGCAATAGACATATTTAGAATATGGTCTAGTTGTCAACTAATATAGATGAGATACAATGATTAAGCCATTTGGATAGACACTTGACAAATCCTAAGCTTGATCGGGTGTGTCGTAAATGAAAGAATTTTATCTTACCACATAGAGGTTAAGTTTACTGGACTAGTGTAAATGTACATCACATATTGAGTTCATCTTGCGGCGCCGTCTAGGAGTTTCGCGTAGACCTTAATTTAATTAATGTCGATATGTGAAGGCATGTAGGGTCACACTAATGTATATTGTCTTTCGATCTAAGGATGTATTGAGAGAGTATTAAATATTCGATTTAGAATTGAGATATTTAAATGAATAATTCTTGTTTTAATTAAGACAAAATTGGATTTTGGATTTAATTAAAAATGTGCAGAAAATAAAATGAGACAGTGTAAGGCCACATCAGCGCCGCGGCGTCCATACCATAGGGCAGCGACGCCATGACCTAATCTGTCTCGAATTTTGGGTCAGGCCCAATGTCAAACCCTAATCTGGTTTGACCTAATTTTCCACCTATAAATACAGACCTACACTTCATTATTCATGACACTTGATTTTCATATCATTATTCTAAGTATTAGAGACTCAGAATCAAAACTCTCTCTCGAACCTCTACCGGATTTCCTAGCTTTCCAACGGAGGAATACATTGAAGCTTGGAGCTTGCAATCGAAAGGGCATTCGCGTGCGCACCCACAGTTGATAAAGATTCCAGATATTGTAAACATGTAAGTACCATTCAAGTCTTATGTTTACGGTTTTAAATTACCTTATAGTCAAACAATTCTACGTTTGTTGGGTTTGAAACAAGTTTTCAATATCCGCTGCGTACAACAACCCAATAAAAACCCTACATTAGTAACCCTTGGGAAGTACAAAGAAGCTAGGATGATGCCCAATGTGATAATTAATCCAATTAATATTCCCAATTCCAAATAGTACTTAAGATTATTTGCTGACTCAGAAGTTTTAGTGTTGGTAAGTGATTTTTCCATTGCTTAACTCACAAGAAAATCTAAGAATATAGAGTTGCAAATTGCAAATTTGGGCTGAAATTTGGTTGTTAATGTGATTGATATGAAGGGGTTTATATATATGGCACAACGGCCTATTCCAAGTTGAAAATGGATTTACAAATCTAATTTTAATGGAAGCTTCTTAAATGGAAAACTCACCCAAAATTGAGCGGATAAGGAGTACGAGTAGTAAAAACATTAATTAACAATTATAACGTTCTCATATGACTTGTATCTTTGTGTGTGTGTTTTTCAAACAATAATTGTACATCGGTTTATTGAACATGGGAAAAAAAGGCATCGATTACAAAGACATAACTTACTTAAAAGATTGGGATTAGGTTTTTATTTATTTTCAGTTTAGAATCATAAAGCTAATGGCGGTGCTAGTTACTAAAGTATATTATAAAGGATATTAGTTAAATTATATTTCTTATAATCGTGATAGTTCAGTTAAATGATTTGTTAAAAAAAATTAAAATACAAATGGTAAGCATAATATCATAAACAATAAAGAGAATAAGTGTTATTGTTTACCCGTAAAACGGTATAGTTGAATTTGTAAACGTGGTCAAGGACACGTGAATTTCAAGTGGCATGTTTGATAAGAATTCTAAACGACTCTCCAACCTTCTGCATTACCGGTACCGTCTTTGCATATAACACTCCCGGTACCACTTGTATTTAACTGGTAGTGCCTTAGGTTGACGTGGTCTCGACTCAACACTTTGTTCCACGTGTCATACTATAATTCGTACAACTATCTTGCACGAATTTTGCCCTATACAGATAGTCCCCGCACTTTTCGGGCGTAAATCTTGCACGCCCGGGAAGTGGATTTGAACACCTGACCGAATGAACCTTATACCTCAGCGAGAAACTTAAAACGTAATGATTTCAAAACCTGTCAAACGTCATATCCATTCAATGCTTCTGAAACGGCTGCAACTAAACCATCACTCTGATCGACGTAAACTGCAGCAATGATGGTGCACATCTTTTCACCTCCAAACGTTATATTTTTATACCATAAATAGGAGGTCAAATCTCCCACAAAAGGCAACTACAAACTTTGTAACTTCTATCTGTCGTCCTTCCTTCTAGAAAATCTTCTTCAATAATGTCCTCCACCAAATCTTCTCATTCTCACTCTTCTAAGAATAATGACGACTTTCCAAGCCATTGTCATGGGAAAGAATCTATTTTCTGTACAACTCAAAAAATTGACTTACATTGCTGTTGAAATCCTTTCTTCGGGCTTTGATTTATCAAGAGATCTTCGTGTTCAAAACAACTACGAACATGTCAAGAATTTTGAATCCAAGATAACAACCAAGGTTATTCCTGATGTCGTAGAGGATTGTGACTTTTCCTCCAATATAGTTGTCAGAACAGTTGATCCTGTATACCAAGTGCACTGTCATAGTGAAGGGTTTTCTATGACATATACTTACCCATTCACCATTGATTTCAAACTCCCCATTTTGAAGATTATCGAAGATATTTGTCGCTGATATAAGATCTGCTTAGGCCAAGTTGCTCACAGATTTGGAGATTAGTCTACTGCAAACAGATGTTAGCCAATAATGTCAATGCTCCATTCACTATCAACCACCTTTTCCTCCTTTATTACCATAGGATATTTTGAGGTGCAATTGTCCATCTATACCTCAGAGAATCCGCAGCCTCACTAATGCTGAAGACGACTTCGATCGAGGTTGGTTGACCAGTTTTATTTTAATCAAGACCGACTAAATCTATCAGTCTTCTTCATATTCTTTTCCGGAAGAGTGGAATCCTTCTCGTGAGTATTGTTTTCCCTACAAACTTATTTGCTTGGCATTTCGAAGAAAGGAAAATCCCTTTCTTATGCAAGTGTTGTAACTTTTTAGCCATTTTAGTTGAGTGACAATTGATTGAAGGAATTTTGAGTGGGTGGTTAGTCTTCTTCATGCCTCCCCCAACATCACCCGATTCCGGAAGAGTATCACCTCCGAGTGGTGGAAGGGAAAATACCACGGTAAGCCACAATCCTAACTCTCTCTTTTATATGTGCTTCATCCCGGATTTCCCGAGACTCTTTTTCAATATATCTTCTCCATTTGCAGGGCTCCCGGTACGAAAATCTGAAACCCAAAAAGTGTCATCTCGTGTGGCCGCTCTGTCTAATATTCTCCAGTCTGCTTTTATGTTACATCCTATGTTTTTCCACTCGTATGCGTTGTAAGTAAAGTAACGTAAATATAGGTGAGGCTATGATCTCATATTTTGATGAAAATAAGTTTAAACATGTGTTGCAAAAGTTTCGTAAGAATTCGGGGTCATACAAATAAAAAAAATTAAGTTCGTCTAAACTCGAGGAAGGGCAGGCCGAATTTCGAATAGGATTCTCAACTCAACTTGGTGGGGATATATATGATGGTATATAAGTATTTATGAGGTAAATAACCTATCTAAGTTCAAGTTAAGGGAATCTTTGTTCCAACCCAACAAATCATTTATCGATACGACATCGGAGTTGAAAGATATTCGCGTTTTTATCGGATTGTGCAAACTGCTCGAAAAACAGCCGAGGGCGGCGAGCTCCATAGTGAGATTGTTGCTCGCTCTAGGCTTCGCCCAGCGAGCTGGAGTGACAAAATTTAGGTGGTGGTGATGACTTATTTAAGCTAAGTTCGAGCCCTCACTTTGGATATAAAACTTTCGACCTACGCAGCACATATACTCTTCCAAAACCCTCCGAAGGGTTCTCCATCAAGAAAGAGTAACTCCATACTTGTGTGAAGTGATTTCCATCTCAAGAGATCAAGAACACCTAAATACCCTCTCTAGTTAGCTTGGCAAAATGGAGAGTTCTCTTAAGCTTGTAAAAGAATTGGTTATGTAGAACATCTATACTAATTTGAGGTAAGATTTTACTATTTTTGTATGAGCTCCTCCTAGATTAGCTTGATTCATTATGGAATATAGCTTGTAAGATTTGGATTGAACTTCTCTATTGAAAGATTACTTTTGTTGGGATGTTTTGTTGAAACTACGAATTGATACAAGTTGTTAAATCTTGTTAGTTGGGTTGAGAAATCATGGAGTAGAGTTGGTTGTTGTTGTTTTTATATTGTTGTCCTTGTTGATGAAGAGAAGTTATGGCATTCAAATACTTTTGAAGAGACTGTTGAGAAATATTCACATAAGGTGTTTGACATAATGTCTAAGTGAAGATTCTCCTTAGTTATTGATCCGAAATTGATCCGAATTATTCATTTAATGTATATTATCATTCATAGAACATTTGGGAGCTCGTGAACTATCGACATAAGGTATGTTAAGGCTCACTCCTTCTTTCTTTTGGCATGATCTATGAAAAAACGTAACCATAACGTTGTTATTACAAATGGGACTCTATTCTCCAGATTTAAGCTTGTGGACCTCGTTATTTCATATTGTTATCGTTCATGACTCCTATGGTTATTTGTCGGGATTACTTCCCACCTTGATAGGATCTTGAACCTTATGTCTTCTTAAGATCCTTGTTGAATTTAGATAATTAATATAGACACAATTACATAATAATAATCGGAGGATAACGACCTTGAGTCACTCTGATTGGATTCATAAGGACTTTTAGAGTCATTCCTTGAACTACACTTATATATATATATATCTATTTTCTTACCGAGTCACGCTATAGTCGGCCTGGTATAGCGCTTATATACGCACACCACTGCAGTTGGTTCTGACATTATCGTGTCCCATATCTGGGCCGGGTATGACTGAGTCCTTATCGAGGCCGGGTACAATATATATATATTATGATATGGTTTTTCCCACAGAGAGGCTGGATATTACATTAGATGGACCCATTGAGCGGCTTGATTTTTACAGATATGCATATATCTTTATGATTGTGACAGGTAGGCCCTCAAAGGCTTGTTATGAGTTTCAGGTTGACTTTTGTACCCTTATTGCTTATGTTATATCTCCTGTCTACATTTGTATCTGCCCTACATATTCAGTATATCTTTCATACTGATGTCCCTTTCCGGAGACACTACATTTTATGCCCGCAGGTACAAATAGTGATGCAGATGATTCCTCATAGTAGGTTACTCAACTCGGTTGAAGGTTGTCACACTCATTTCTTCCGGAGCTGTCTAGTAAGCTGATAGGTATGGTGTGTGTATATATGTATATAGTTGGATATGAGCGGGCCCTGTCCCCGCCAAATGTTATCGCTATACTCTTTAAAGGCTTATAGACAGTCGTGTTATGTATTATGGTCTTGTGTGGCCTTTCGGCCTCTCTAGTAGACTTGTTGTGTTTATGTTGGCCTTGTTGTATATATATGTATAGGTTGGGCCTTCTCTACGAGCAGGTAATTATATCTTTGTTCAGATAATCATTTACCAGAGGTCATGTCGGCCTATGTGTTATTTATTATGTCCCAAATATTAGGATTGGTACGCTCGGGCCTTAGGGCGCCGAGTGCTGGCCACACCCCCCAGGGTTGGAGTGTGACAAACGTGGTATCAGAACAGGTATGTCCTAGGAAGTCTATAAGCCGTGTCTAGTAGAGTCTTATTTATGGGTGTGTTGTGCACCACACCTATAAATAGAAGGCTACAAGGCATTTATAGATGATTTCTATTCTTTCATCTCATAGATCGTGCAATAGAGTTGAGTTGTAAGAATTCGAGTCTAACTCATGCTTTATACAGTTCTAGTACTTTTAGTTACTAGAAAAACTCCGACTAGTCCGTATTCATAGCAAGCAAATGAAAGCCCCCCCCCCAAGCAAGTTATTAATATGCTAGAAGAGCAAATGTTATACTATCATCACGGAGTGTAGACACCTAAGATACGGAGGGGTTCATGAATATCTGGAAAGGTAAAGTATTGGTTTTAGGATGTAGAAGAAGTAAGGAAACTACAGTGCAGAGTACCTGCATATAGGAGGTGATAAGGAAATCGACATTCCGATAGGATAATGTAAGTATTGTTACCCTCACTCTCCATAAGGGTAGGATTGCAATGAGAAGAATCTATAAGAGATCGGGACTTAGAAGAGGTTAGAATAATCCTTAGTATGGACAGTAAAGGGAAGATAGTACAATTATGTTAAAGCCACTCCTTTGGATCATGTATGCATGGCGTACCCATAAATTGTGAGATGAATATGACTTTTAAAAAATCTTGATGACCCGAGGGTCAAATATTGACTCTTGTAAATAAGGTAAATTTATTCCTCAGAAAGGTTTTTGTCTGGAGTAAGTAAGAATAGTAAGCGCCTAGAAGATAAGGCCAACTAAAGAAGAGGATGTTATAAAGCAGGGAATGTTTATTCAAACTAAGATAAGAAATTAGATGGATGGCAAAGGAATATATCAATAAAAGTGGGACACCTTAGCAAATAGGAAGAGCAATTGAGAGTCATACAGTAAAAGTATGGTAATATGACATAGTTCATAGTCAAGTAAAACAGAAGATAAGGACAAGTGGATGTTAAGTTGTAAAGATTAATACGTTATGAGACTAAGTACCTACGATGAGATTCTAATAGCCAAATATTAACCGAATATACCGCTTAGACGATCCAGCTTCCAGAATTAGGAAATATCGACATCAGAAAAAGCTCCCTTTAGTTAGTCATTCTTCTAAATGATTAGGCTAGGCGGATCCCAATTTTACGATATTACGTTACCCCGATGATCTTACGAAAGCCCAAGTATAGTGGGGAAACATGAAACAACGAAGATAAACTATGCAGTTTTATTGGAAGGTAAAGGGAGATTACGAGAACTTACTGACTCACAATGGATCTTGTTGACATAAACAAGAAGGTATCTTGCAATACGCAATCCAAATGGCTACACTTTGATCAAGAGTGTGGGATAACCCCATTAAATTACCAATAAGGATAGATCAATTCAAATAGGTCGTATTAAAGTTGGTTATGGAAACATATCACGAGAATGCGTAAAACGACGCACATAGAATAGTGACCTCGAGTTACAAGGGTCAATACATGTGGTAAAAAAGGCATAATAATTTTTCTTAGTTATAAAGAAATTATATTGCTGATTGTTGGAAGTTACTTGTTGAAATGTTAATAAACTAAGTAGGTTACCAACGACGGAGTCAAGAGACCTTCAAATTTACTGAAAGATGGGTCATAATTCTAGATACCTCGAGATAAGAATAGTTGTTGAAATCAAAGATGGTGAGAACCTGAGAAGGGATGGGGAATGAGTAAAAGAAGGCGAAATATTTTGTTAATGTAAATAGAATGACATAAGGAAATAGTAAGGCAGTGGTAGGTATGTTAGCAACAGAAAGAGGAGCTGCAACGAAAGGGATAAAAGAGAACGAAGTAATGACTATAAAGGTCTCATTAAGGTATCATTGCGTCAAGTAAATATAAGAACTCACCGTGGGAAAGGGGCAGTAATGATTTTATAGACTAGAGGTGTTATACTATCAATGTTTGAAAAGATCAGTATGAAAAGGACATCAAAGGATAAGAACATCCCCCGATAACCTAAAGTAGGAGAATAAGAGTAAGATGGTTGAGTGATTGGATGATGAAAGGCCTGATTATGGAAGAATGAGAAGACTTAAAAGAACTTTTGGATTATGTAAAGTTGCAAATTGAACTGAATTGTGCGACGACTCATAGAAAGTAGATAGATGAGAATAATTATGTGTAATGTGCGAGAAACTCATATAAGGAACCATGAAAGGGGCTGATAAGACTAAGAGTATCATAAAAGCATGGGAAAGGTATATTAAGGGGTAGCGACACGATGAAAAAGGTGAAATGTCAGGCAAGCACGGATAACTGCACACATTTGCGAATCAACAAAAATATATCTTGCATAATATAGATGGAATGGAAGTCTATGACTCAAAATGATTAAGAAATCCCTTCCTAAGCGATATTGATGAAAATTTGTTTATCTTAGCATAAGTGCTAAAGAGAAAATAGCAGTAACACCAGACTAGGAATGCCAATGGACGGTAAGTATAACTGAAGCTCTGGGACTCAGAAGATTGGTGTGGGGCATAAATAAAGACAGGAGGACAAAATCCCCAAGGTAAAGTACTCGAAGTCAAGGTATAAAAGAGGAATCGATTCATGCAATCACTAATGGGCCATGTATGTATACTAGGGCATTTTAGAAATGAATAATGTAAAAAGAGTAGGCAGAGGAGAGAGGACAAGTGTTAACCACGATAAGAAAAGAAAACCTCATATATCCGCGAGAAATGAAAAACAATGATAAGTTTGTGTTTCCAAATCTTGAATACAAGTTCAATGATGACAACTATTGAATACTTATGATTGGGATAACATGAACCATAAGAATCCAATACTCCAACAGTTGAGTGAGACTAAGTTTATCAAAGGAAGAATGTCTTAATAAATTTTGAAAAGGTCTTATGTATCGGAAATCCCATCATCGGGAATAGATAGTATGGAACCATCTATAGAGTCGTAAGTGGAGTAACTAGTTAAGAAGTCAGAAGAACAAGAAATTGTCTCAGAAATGTATTAAAAAATCTAACAGACGCCCGACTAATAATTCAGAAGACGATGCTCTTAAGATCTACAATTTGACAGAGTTACCTTCTGGGTAGAGCGATGAGGGACGTAAGGGTCAAGACTCCACTTCTAAGAAAGAAATTGGAGAAGGTATATAATAAAAGGGGTTGTTAGAGATCCTCACTATGGGTGTATTAATTCCACGCCTCAAACCATGGCCTGAGCGGAACACGACACTCGATGCCTTGCTGCATGTGATCGAGCAAACCACATGGCTTGCTTGTCGACTTGGGCATCAAAACATGCTAAGGAAATGATTTAAAACGTTTAAAACATGATATTGAAATAACAGTCAAAAAATATAATAGTGAAATCATCTGAGTAAAACATGATAAGTATAAAAAATACTATTGATATGACTGACATGATATGGTACTGGACTAGTTTATGAAACTTCTTAAATATGAGTCTGCAAAATTGCTTATCAGGACAAGGCCCTGGCATACCTCCACTAATAAAATATAATATCTAAGATAACTAGACTGACACCCCAAATGAGATGGGGCTCACCGAAATGGCTGATGTTGAAGCTATTCTATTGAGCAGATTTGTCTCCCTGAAACTCAGCATCTGCAACGTGAAGTGCATGCCACATGCAAAAGGACATTAGTACATTTGAATTGTACCGTATGTATAGCAATTGAAAGAATAAGCATGTACATAAAATAATAGGAGTATAAAACTAAAACTGATACTGAAAACATGAACATTAGTACAATAACATGAGTAAAGTCTGAAAACTGTATATATGTATATCTGTAGGAGAGAATTAACAAAACTGACATAAACCACCACTCGTGAACGTGAAGTCTGATCTCTGCCCGATTATATAAGTCATCTCATACTTTTCCAGAGTACGAGATATGAACATGAACATGATGGATCCAATAAATAATCTGAAGGTATCATCCTATGGCGGAGCGACCCTTATCATATGTTGGCATACATAGTTTTAAGCTATCTGAGGCTTCTCGGTAATCTGTGCAACTCCCAAAATACGTACTTGAAAATAGTTGGCTTAGAAGCCTATGAATTACATGAAATAACTTGAAATCATAACTTATAAATTTATAACTTAACATGTGAAGAAATACATAATATAACTTGTATAAACCATGAGAAATATATATGACTTCATGAAATTGAGTGATAATAATCATACCTTATATTTAAAAACTCATGGAAATCAAGACATGGGTTCATAGATTATGGACAGGTTCATGACAATCACAATATTCTATCATGAATGTAAGTAACGAAGTCAAGATATAACATCGAATATAATTATACATGTATATGAGGATTATCATGAACTTGAATAAAATCCTAGGTTATGGAAATTCGTGGTTTTATAGATAATTGTGGCGTGGGGAATAAAAATGATGATATCACACGTAGATAGAATCTCTACATACATTAATCGATCAAAATTTGTCTTAAAAATCAGAACTTAAAAGAAGGAACCCAAAGATTGAATTTAATTCCTTGAGTTGGGTTGTCTTGAAAACTCTAGGTTGAGAATAGTGAATTTCACTTACGAATTAATAATAATCGGTTAGAATCGTATGGAATACATAGAAAGGACATACCTTGGTGTAGGAGATGGTTGAGAAGACAACTTTCGTTCTAGGGCTTGGGAATTATGAAAACTGATTTTTTTAGAATAAAGTCCTGAATTTATACTGTTTGCTGTCAGAAGAAATTGACAGTTAATTCGACGGTCTGTTGAATTTTTGACGGTCTGAGTTTGGGCCATCGATAATTTGACAGTCCAGATTGACGGTCCGTTGATAATTGTATTGTCTGTTGTATTGGACTGTACTGTTATTTTTTAGAAATTTCAGAGAGTTGTAAAACTGGAGTTCTGGGATGGTAGAGATTGACGGGTCATCGATAATTTGATGGTCCGTATAATTGACCAATAGGCCATCAATTTCAAAAAGTAAACTTGATGGGTTTCTTTGATGGGCCATCAAACAATTGACAATCCGTATAATTTACAGCCTGGCCGTCAATTTCAAAAGTGAAATTGACAGTTCGTTAAACGGGTCGTAAATTTTTTTACGGTCAGTATAGTCTGCTGTCAAATTCTATCTGCAGAACTAGACCTAGATTTTCAACTTAAACTCCCTGTTTTTGTTTCCTACACTCGTGGATCATGAACAAGGATTAGTTTAAAGGTACTAGGTGTTACAATAGATCCCCTTTGGGATCATTCATCCTCGAATGATAGGTCATGGTTAGAAATGAGATTAGGCATTGCATGAGTACATGAAGGTGAAGAAACATGACATGAAACATGAGAACTGAACTGGCATGATTACATAAAAATAAGGACATGGGACATGAGTACTGAATACATGACTGTAAAACACGAGACATGAATACGCAAGGAACATGACATGAATACTGAGGGTATTTACCTTATTCATTTTCTGTTTGCTCCTCGAATAAATACGGATATCTGGACTTCATGTCTTCTTCGACTTCCTATGTAGCCTCCTCAACATTCTGACTTTTCCATAGCACTTTAACTAAGGAAACTTCCTTAGTTCTCAACTTTTGAATCTGACGATCCAAAATAGCCATAGGAATTTCCTCATAGGTCAAACCATCCTTAACCAAAATGGAGTCGGTAGGAATAACCAACGACGGGTCTCCCATACACTTTCTCAACATGGATACATAAAACACTGGATGCACAACAACTAAGTCTTGTGGCAATTCAAGTTCATAAACCACTTGGCCAACTCTTCTTAAAATCCTGTAAGGTCCGATATATCTAGAACTGAGCTTCCCTTTCTTTCCAAACCTCATGATACCTTTCATAGGTGAATCTTTCAGAAATATCCTATTATCAACTTGGAACTCCAAATCCCTATGCCTCACATCCGAATAAGACTTCTGGCGACTCTGAGCTATTTTCAAATGCTCCTGAATTAATTTGACTTTCTCCGTAGACTGATGGACCAAGTCTAGCCCTAACAACTCTATTTCTTCGAACTAACCAATGGGTGATCTACACCTTCATCCATACAAATCTTAAAACAGTTCCATCTAGATGCTAGCATGATAAATGTTATTATACGCAAACTCAATGAAAGGAAAGTGATCGTTCTAATTAACTTTAAAACCAAGAACGCATGTCCTCAACATATCCTCAAGGGTCTGAATAGTGTGTTCTGCCTGGCCATCTATCTGAGGCTGAAAAGTTGTGTTGAGATTTACCTTAGTACCCAATCCTTTCAAGAAAGACTTCCAAAAATATGTTGTGAACTAAGCACCACGATCTGAAATAATAAACACTAGGGTCTATTGAAGCTTGACAATTTCTCAAATATACAACTTAGCATAGTCGTATGTTGAATCTGTGGTCTTAACTAGCAAAAAGTTGGCTGATTTAGTAAGTCGGTCTATAATCCCCCAAATTGAATCATGCCTTCTGGTTGAGCGAGGTAGACCTATTATGAAGTTCATATTTATCATCTCCCATTTTCAAACAAGAATATCAATGGTCTGATCCAACCCACCAAGCCTTTGGTGAGCAGCCTTCACATGTTGACGATTCAGACACTTGGCTACAAAATCTGCCATATTTTTTTTCATATCGTTCCACCAATAAATCTCTTTAACATCATGATATATCTTGGTAGAACTTGGGTGAATAGAATACTTGAAATTATGCGCTTCTGCCATGATTCACTCTCTGAGTCCGTCCACATTTGGAACATATAATCTGTCTCGGTACCTCAGAGTACCATTATTTGCCTCTTTCTCAAAAGCGTCTTATGCTTGTGAATCCCCCTTTTTATCTACAACAAGTAGGGATCACTAAACTGTTTCTCCTTCACCTCGACTACTAAGAAGGATTTGGATTTGTTCAGAATAACGACACCGCCATCTTTGGAGTCCATGAGTCAAACTCCTAGACTGGATAGTCGATGGATCTCCTTCGTCATAGTTCTATTACCTTCTACAACATCAGCTAAACTTCCCATGGATCACCGACTAAGATTATCAGCTACCATATTCACTTTCCCTGGATGGTAAAGAACATCTACATCATAATCATTTATCAATTCGAGCCATCTCATCTACTTAAGATTCAACTCCCGCTACTTGAAAATATAATGTAGGATCTTGTGATCTATGAAAATATCAACATGAACTCCATACAAATAATGACGTTATATCTTGAGTGTAAAAATCATAGCTGCCAATTCTAAGTCATGGGTCAGGTAATTCTTTTCGTGAGGTTTAAGTTATTTGGATGCATAAGCTATAACCTTACCATGCTGCATTAAAACACACCCAAGACCAATACATGAAGCATCATAATAAATTACACTCTGGCAATGTCAACACTAGAGCAGAAGTCAATCTCATTTTCAATTCTTCAAAATTACGCTCACAGGCATCTGACCACTGAAATTTAACTTTCTTCTGACTCAATCTAGTCAACAGAGCTGAGATGGAAGAGAAACCCTCTACGAAATTCCTGTAATATCCTACCATACCCAAGAAGCTCCAAATGTCTGAAGTAGAAGTGGGTCTGGGCCAATTCTTAACAACGTCTATTTTCTGAAAATCAACTTGAAGCCTGAAATCACATGGCCTAAGAATGCTACTGACTTAAGCCAAAATTTACACTTCGAAAATTTAGCATAAAGCTCGCAGTCCTTAAGTGTCTGCAATACTATTCTGAGATGTTCTGCATGATCGGCCTCACTATGTGAATAAACTAGAATATCATCAATGAAAATAATAATGAAAAGATCAAGATAAGGCTTGAAGACTCTGTTCATAAGGTCCATAAACGCAGCTGGGGAATTTGTCAATCTGAACGAGATGACACAAAATTCAAAATTACCATAACAAGTTCTAAAAGCAGTTTTTGGAATATCAACTTCCTTAACCATAAGCTGATGGTACCTTGATCTGAGGTAAATCTTGGAATAACATTGAGCACCATGAAGTTGATCGAATAAATCATCGATTCTAGGAAGAGCATACTTGTTTATAATGGCGAAGTTGTTCAATTGCCGATAGTAAATGCACATATGCAAGGACCCATATTTCTTTCGAACAAACAAGACTGGTGCACCTCATGGTGAGACACTTGGTATAATAAATCCCTTATTAATGAGGTTTTTCAACTAGGTTTTTAATTCTCTTAACTCTGGTGGAGCTATTTTGTATAGAGGAATAAATATCAGCTTAGTGCCGGAAAGTGGATCGATTCTAAAGTCAATCTCTCTGTCGAGAGGAAATCCGGAAAGACCTTCTGGAAAAGCCTCCGATATCAGGTTGAACTGGCGCCGGAACTCCTAGGCGGTTCGTTCCGCCTTCTCTGCATTGGTATCGACTTTATTAGTCATATCTTTCATGAATTTAAAAAATTGTTCCTGGAACGCATTCTCAGGGGCGGCTTCGCTTTCTGAACCGTCGTTTCTTAATCTACCCTAATCATTTGCGGTTTCTCCATGAGCATTTGGTGGAGGCGCGAGGTTGTCTGTTAGAGTACTACCAGCATTCTTGGACAGATACTCTGCTTGAAATCGCATCAAATGCTCCAACTGTTCGCTCATAGCAGCGTTTTGCTCTCCATCGGCAAACATCGGATCTTCGGGTCTCGTTGCTCCTATCGGCAAAACATCCGGCCTGAGTGGGGAGTTTTTTTGTGTTATCCTCGATGTTGCGACTGCTTTCTCCTACTTTTGTCATCTATTTGTTCTGAGCAACTTAAAGAGAAAGTTAGATAAGTAGAGGGGTCACTTGTGACACCACAATTGTTCAGGGCCCACGATGGGCGCCAAACTGTTTACCCATAAAATGGTACAGTTGAATTTGTATACGAGGTCAATGACACATGGATCTCAAGTGACACGTATGATAAGAATTCTAGATGAAATACATTGAAAATAAGTAATAATAAGACAAATAAAAGTAATGATTAGCTTGAGCCTAGTGATAGCTTCTGGGCAAAGTTGTGATAATTTGTATTTAAGCACAAAAATCGAGATAATATGAATATGTGTATTGTAATAACTAGAATGTGATGATTTACAATGCAACACTGTTTCCTATTTATACCTGATCTACAAGGGTACACATCCCACGAAATATGTTCTCATTAATACAAGAGAATGAATGTTGTAATAATTGAATAATTAATATCTCAATAAGCCATTAAGGCTCTATTGAAAAATGTACGACCGGTTTAGTAACGGCCGTCCGTTGCAATCCAAACGACTCTCCAACCTTCTGCATTACCGGTACCGGCTTTGCATGTAACACTTTTGGTACCACTCGTATTTAACCGGTAGTGCCTTAGGTTGACGTGGCCTCGATTCAACACCGTGTTCCACGTGTTATACTATAATTCGTATAACTATCTTGCACAAATTTTGCCCTATATAGTTACAAAGTCAAACTTGGGGAAAATTTATATAATTATCCCTTGTTTTTACAATAATGACTTTGTGGCAAAATTAACATAGTTTGATGCAACATTTTGAGATCCAATTTCTATTATTTTTGATCAATTTTTTATATTGCGGTTCGTGTGATTTTGACGGAAATTAATGGTGTTCTTGGTTAAAAAAAAATTCCAGTGTTCCGATTAAATATTAGTAATCAGAGTTTGGAAAATATTTAATGAAGATAAAAAATGCTCACTTTTGACAAATTTAGAGGACCAAAATTTCTCAAGTATAGTAATACTTAAGGGACTAACTTGAAACTACTTCCAAAGATAAGGGACTATGTTTGTCATTTTTCACTAAGCATGCATAAAGTACAATACGGGTCGGACTCTCCCTTCCCCCCGCCCGTTTACATTTCAGTGACAAACAAAATCTTTCTACTCACCCTCAGGGCAGCTTCAATGGAGAAACAAGGCCGAGGTAGATAGAGAAAATAACATCCTTTGCCATTTTCCCTCAAAATAAATAGTCAAAGAATGCCTTTTTCCTTGCAATTCAACTACCCCATCTCAACCTTTTCATTTTCCCACCATTATAATGGGACTAGAACTCAACATTTTAAATTCTTGTCTACTTCTCCACAGTCTGATTCTTCTATTAAAGACTCATCTGGGTATGTAAAGTCTATTCTTTTATTTTCTTTCAAGCTAAAATTGGTAATGAAGCTCGAATATTGTGATTTTACAGTTTTGAATTGGACTTACTTTTAGTTTCACATTACTTTTTTTTTTCTTGTTGATACTGGGTTACCATTTTCCTTTGCTATGGGATTAAGTGTTAGTTATTGTTGGTATACTTACCTTAGGTTCATTATGTATGGAGTAAAATATTATAGAGAATTCATATATGTTATAAGTGGTGTAGGCACATACAGCGAAGGTGGTCAGTTGAACTCTTTTTGTCGAAAAATTTATAAATAACTTTATATACATATATATTAAATCTTGAACACCCTTAATGACATTCCTGGCTAATATAAACCCCCACCCCCCACCCCCCCACCCCAAATCTAGTTTGGGAGTGGAACATTGTTGACTGATGTATTGATAAAGGGGCATATTTGTGGACTAATCATCTCCATCCTCTTAATTACAGGGAAAATGATAAAGGGCATATAGTTTTGGTGGAGAAGTACCGGAATGGAACTTTGAAAAGGTATATTGTTTTACCTCTTTTTGGACATTTTGCTTCATTTTTCTTTTAGCAAATGTCTCATATAAGGGGTTTTTATCTCTATGTTGCTGAATGTGTACTGATTGAATGCAACCTAAACTAATGGAATGATGATCAAATGTGGAGAGTACTTCTTGAGGTTTTAATAGTCTTGATTTGACTGAAAATGGGTGTAGCTGTGGTTACTTAAATTATTCCTTGCTATGTTTGTTATTTGAGTATGTAATCCATAATGAATAGCCATAGGCGGATCCAAGATTTAAACTTGATGAGTTCGACCTTAAGGTTTTCAACACTGAACTAATTGCACCATTAATATTATGGTTTCATAATCTAATATTTATTACTCCCTCCGTCCCAATTTATGTGGCACCGTTTGACTAGGCACAAAGTTTAGAAAGAAAGGAAGACTTTTGAAATTTGTGCTCTAAAACTATAAATTATTTCATTAAGGATAAAAGGGGAATTTTAAAGTTAAGTTGTTTTTTATTATAGAAAAAGTGACATTCCTTTTGGGGACAGGATAAAAAGGAAAGTGTCCCACGTAAATTGGGCGGAAGGAGTAAAACTTTAGTAGTTTCACATATATACCTATACTACATGTCAAAAATACAAGATTCAGTTGAACCCGTAGTTGGAACACTACATCCGCCTCCGTGAATAGCACTTTATCTCTGCAAAGAGACATGAATAGTAACCATTCTCTTGACTGTTTGACCATGTTTGTATTGATTCCATGGATAGGTATGTTTTAGATAATGACTCTGAAATGAAAATGTTTCTTGAGGAGCATGTGCCCACAACTACTGGATCCCAAGATCTTGATATCTCTGGCATGGAATTATCTTGGCTCCCTAATGTTATCAAAGATTTTGTGTTACCATCAGGTTTCCCAGGTAACAAACATCATATTGTCCAATTTCCCTTTTCACTATATTTCTAGTTTTTATTTTCCTACAGGCCAGGTGCCCGTTTGACCATTCATATTTTTTGGTTTTTAAGGGCTATAAGTATTTCTTAGATGTTTTATATGAACTCGTTGCAGATACAGTTTCAGATGATTACTTGGACTACATGTTGCTTCAGTTCCCAACCAATGTAACTGGGTGGATCTGTCACACGCTGGTGACTTCAAGTCTCTTAAAGGCATGTCAATCTTAGTCCATTAGTTCCACTTGGGTATGTTTAAGTGCTTGTGAAATCTGCGACTGTTGCCAGGATTTTGACCTTCTAAATGATAATCATTAATAAATTAATGAAACAGTGTCTAATATAATTTTACTTAATTAGCTTACAAATTGTTCTCTGCCTCTGGACTCTATCTCTCACTCTTTTGTCTTTTTGACACTTGTCTTTGAGTTCTCCTTTTTTCCAGAAGGTTCAATGTTATTCAACTGTCAAGTTCCGTTGCTCTTTTTTCTTTTCTTTAATTCTCTCCTTTTTCCTTAAAAATTTAAGTGATGTGTTCCCATGCTTATATGTGAATCATGTTATTACACTTATCCTAGTTGTATTGGGCTTATGAGTTGCTAATATATTTTATGATAGTTTGATTCATGTCCACGTGCTTTCAGGCTGTTGGAGTGGGCTCTTTCTCTGGAACTTCCGCAGCTGCTACTGCTGCGGCCATCAGGTACTGTTCATTTTTATCTGCATGCGATGTGGCTTTGACTTTAAGGAATTCAATATTTGCCTCATATATTATTATAATTCACGCTGATTGCTACTAGAAAACTTGGATAGCATTATGCTTTGCAGTTAATAGCATGCACTATAGTTTTGTGATTGCCCTATTGATTTTGCAGATGGGTTTCAAAGGATGGCATTGGTTCCCTTGGACGCTTTTTCATTGGTCTGGTAGTTTAGAATAAGTATAAAAACAGAGTCAGGGACCTATCTGATTTAAATTGTTTGTAAAGACTGATGTCTTCCAGGTGGGCGGTTTGGCAATCTATTTGATGATGATCCTAAACAATGGCGCATGTATGCAGACTTCATTGGCAGTGCAGGAAGGTATTGCGAATATTCGTCTTTCTTGGGTAGAGAAAATAACAAAAATTGTCCCTTATGTTTGAGGGTAGGTTTAAAATAGTTCCTTGAGTATGAACCGAACATTTGCGGTCCTCTAAGTTTGCCAAAAGTTAACACTTTAGTCTCCGCCAAATATTTAACAATTTTATGTTCGTTAGATTTGCCGGAAACAATGGAAAAAAGATTTAACTATAAACACCAAGAAAGTCCCATCAAATTCCAAAATATGCAATACAAAAAAGCCGCACTAGACACTAAAAAGATATACAAAAATAGCAGAAATTATGCCTCAAAAAGAATATCAATAGGCTCAGGGGCATGCCCCGTATCCGCTGCAAGAGAATCCGCTCTTTGACACATATATTAGACCGTAGCACAAGAGATGAAATCCCGATTACATTACTGCAGGCCAAAATTGGATTTGAAAGAGCAAACCAGAGAAAAGAAGCGTTGAGATAATACCTTGAATCCTAATCTCATCTACTGAAAAAGGGAGACTAGCTAACGAGCAATCTTTCAGAAGCAAGAAGCAAGGGCGCAGCAGCTGCACGAACCTTGAGATGTTACTTCGGATTTTGCTTGTGTTTAATCTTTCTCGATTGGAAATCAAAGTTTCAACATAAAAAAAATTGCCTCGTCTTGTGCGCCTGTAGAGCACATGTAAGGCACAGTCGGGTTGCTCATGCAACAGATCTCTCTCTCTCTATAGTATGAGAGAGAGGTGCTGGACTGATCCCCGGAGGTGAAGCCAACTTACTACTGATTGAGCATGATGATAGGCGGCAGTACTTTCTTCGCAGCCTTCGTTTCAGGACAGGAACCATCTGGATTCGATTCCCTCCATCCATCACATCTATCGTCGGTTTTGATTGAGCAGCTAGGTATTGCACCTTCACGTTTCCGCCAGGCTCCACTTGAGAAGCTAGTCGCCAGGAAAGATTTTATTTATATATTTTATAATAATATATAAATAAAAAGATATAAATAAATATATATCCAGCTTGACAAGCTACCCTTCCTTTTGATCTGAGGTGCGAAGAGAAACATCTCTTTTTTAACCCCCTTTGAAGTACCCTGTGTGGATTCGGGGGCTGCTTCTGCGCTGGCTTTGCTAGCTTGCATGACAGATGATGTTACACGGCGTTCAGAACTAGTCTTGAAGTGAATGAATTACAACCAATAAAAATGCACAATGAATTACATGAGGCAGCCATACCTTCTTTTAATAGATTTCGAGGCACTTGGCAGAGGGTTGTCTTGACATGACATTTTTTTCTTTTCACTTTTATCATTAGCTAAACAAGGGGAGAATACTTTGAATGAATGTTGAATGGGAACTGGGATAGGAACTGCTACTGGCGGATCTTTTCTTCTTCATTCAACGGCATTAGCCGTCTAGGATCTTCGACAGCAGAGAAAAGAATAGGCAGCTGGTAAGACCAATGCCGGGTTGGACGAGCCAATAACTCGAAGGCGTTCGGTCTATTTTTTGAGCAAGAATCACAGCCAAGACTTGGGTTGGCTTGTTCCATTCCAGTTGGAAATGCCAATAATTCCAAGGATTGTTCTTTTCCGGTGCACTCGCTTTATATCTCCGACACACAAGGAAGGACGCGGTGGGAAGGAAGCAGCCCTAGCCTCTGTCCGGCCGCCCGCTTCCATATAACAATATCGTGGCAACGTAGACCTAAGTGGTCATATTGGATCCGGCTCCCGCGAAGCGAATGAAGGGAAGCTCTTCGAGCTTCCGGGTGAGCTTACGCTTACTCTCAGCCTCTTTAGATAGATGAGCTACCATAGATCCCTCACCGACGAATAGCCTACTTTCCTCTTAGAATATCCCTTGAATAAGACACCTAACCGAGACTGGTGACAGATCTCGGCGGAGCTCATCCACAAGAAATCTTTTGGCAAACTCTTCACAACCAGTAGAGGAACAAAGAGACTTGGCAGAAAGGGTCCTCTCACCTGTGCTCACTTCCGTTTTAGAAGTCTGATTGGATTTCCAATTGGTGCTCAATAAATCAAAAATAGCAGAAACTACAAAAATTGTACCTCTAAATGTGAGTTCCAGCTCATTTCCCTTTTTCGTGGTTCCCGAAAAATCTAATAGGTAAAGTTAAGTTAATATTTGACGGAGACTATAAGTGTTACCTTTTGGCAAACTTAAAGGACCAAAACTGTCCAATGCGTACTTAAGGGACTATTTTGAACCTACCCTCAAATATAAGGGGCTAGTTTTTTCATTTTCCCTTCTTTGGTACATCAAAGTTTATTTGCTCTAGTGAACTGATGGAATTGATTTCTTCTGCAGTATATTTGATCTCTGTACCCCTCTCTATCCGTCTTATTTCCTACCTTTAGCGTCTCTTGGAAATCTTGCCAAGGTATTTAGCTAACTAAAATATCGTTAGTCTTCATGCATCCTTAGGAAATGGTTCCATGAACAGTACACATTGTGTCGAAGTTCTCTATGAATCTGATAACTTTCTTTTCTTGAGTTGTGTGCTAAGTCAGTTTTTGAGGTTTCCAAGTGTTGGTATTGTTTATGTAGGCTGTAGCAAGGGGGCTAAAGGACCCTTCATTCCGAGTTATACAAAACCACTTTGCTATGGCTGGAAATTTGGGAGACGTAGCCGCAAAGGTATTACTTGAATGTTTCTGCCGTAGATCAGATGTAGTGAACTTTGCCGAATTTAATCTTCGTATGATGTTTGACGTTGATAGCTTAGTTGTTTGTATGCTGTATAGCTTTCCTTCCTTATATGCATAGTGGTTAATCTTTTGTGGTGAATCAAGAAATTTATCAATAAATATATGTGTATTAACTGTAGGTTTCAGCTCCATAAATGTGTTAAGTAGTAAGTTCCATATTCTTTCTCCCTCAGTGCTTTCTTTAGAAGGAAGGTCAATGTGTAGTTTTCTCGAGTGCTCCGATTACTAGTTTGTGCATGTATTTTGGTATTTCATAAGATTATAAATGCTTTCAGGCTCGGATAAAGAAGGAGGGTCATGGACAGCGTACAAATAATCTAACTATGTGTTCTGGTTGTATGTCCCTAAATGGATAAATATGAACTTTAGAGAACCTGTTATTGATATTTTTTCTAGTAATTGGAATGAAATAGACCTAAATTTATCAGAATGAATACATAGAATGCATGCTATCAACCATTGATTGATATATAAGTTACAAATGGTGCTCATGACTACTCCAGTTGGTTTAATAAAGTCTGATTCGTGGATTCCTGCAAATTTAAGTTCATCTATATTTATCAGTAGGGTATAATATAATTATCAGTATAGCGTTATCTTGCTTCCTTGTTTTTTTCTGAAACCAAACAAGAAAAACAATATAATTTTATATTAAAAAAAGGATAGTTGCAACAACTATAGGGGTATCAGGCTACTAAACCACACTATGAAAGTTTGGGAAAAGGGTCGTGGAGATGAGGGTGAGAAGTGGCGTGTCTATTTTCGAGAACCAGTTTGGATTCATGCCGGGGCATTCGACTACAAAAGTCATTCATATTATTAGGAAGTTGATGGAGCAGTATAGGGAGAGGAAGAAAGACTTACATATAGTTTTCATCGACCTCGAGAAGGCATACGACAAAGTTCCTAGAGAGGTTCTATGAAGATGTTTGGAGGTTAGAGGTGTATTTGTGGCGTACACTAGGGCGATCAAGGATATATATGATGGAGCCAAGATCAGGATACGGACAGTAGGAGGATACTCTGAGCACTTTCCAGTGATGATGGGCTGCACCAGGGATCAACTCTTAGCCCATTCTTATTTGCCTTGTTGATGGATGGACTGACGCGACAAATTCAATGTGAGGTGTCATGGTGTATGTTATTCGCAGATGACAGTCCTGATTGATGAGACTCGCAGCGGAGTGAACGCTAAGCTGAAGGTTTGGAGACAGACTCTGGAGTCTAAAGGGTTCAGGCTAAGTAGAATCAAGGCAGAATACTTGGAATGCAAGTTCAATAACGGGAGCGACCATGAGATAGACATGGAGGTGAGACTTGGTACTCAGGTCATTCCAAAGAAAGGTAGCTTCAAGTATCTCGGGTCTATTATCCAAGGGAATGGAGAGATTGATGACGATGTCACACATCGTATTGGTGCAGGGTGGATGAAATTGAGGCTCGCATCTGGAGTCTTGTGCGATAAAAAGGTGTCACCAAAACTTAAAGGCAAGTTCTATAGGGTGGTGGTTAGACCGATTATGTTGTATGAGGCGGAGTGTTAGCCAGTCAAGACTTCGCACATCCAAAAGCTGAAAGTTGCGGAGATGAGGATGCTGAGATGGATGTGTGGGCATACAAGGAGGAACATGATTAGAAATGATGATATCCAGGATTAGAAAGTTACTGCTTCTTTTTTCAGAATGTTTTATCATAGCTTATTCTCTTTTGTTATCATCATTTTCATACTGCTTTGAATTTCTTGTCCGGGTCTGACCGTTTCTCTTGCTTTGCTTGTGCCTATGCTTTGTCTTGAGCCGAGGGTCTTTCGGAAACAACCTCTCTACTTACCAAGATAGAAGTAAGGTCTACGTACACTCTACCCACTGGGTATGTTGTTGCTGTTGCTGTTATTAAAAAAGGATAATTATATCCACAAACACATAGTAGAAGAGATAATTGATGTATAACCCAAAAATCAAGCAACACTTTCAAGTTGAAGCACCAAGTATGATATTATAATCATTTCTCAATTCTTATGTTTAATCATCTTATACATTTCTTCTTATAACATTTTTGGATAACGTAATATTGATGACAGGAGGAAGTCTGGGAAGTAGCTGCTGAGCTGCTAGGTCTTTTTCTCGGCATACTAGCCTTGGTATGACATATGTGTGTTTTATATGGTCACAAGCTAGGTCCCTTCATATGATAACTTTCTAAGGGTCCTCTGCCAATATAACAGATTTGGATTTTACTTTTTCTTTCTTAAATTGTCATAACTGAATACGTAATGCAGGATACACCTGGTATCTCAAAATCTTATCCTACATTGGCACTAACATGGTTAAGTGTGCGGATCCTACATCTTTGGTTTCGCTATCAGTCTCTTTCAGTTCTGCAATTTAACACGGTGAGACTTTATTCGTAGTATATATTGAATAACTAATTTAGTTGCCAGAAAATAAGTAGTCAATATCAGATTTTGGCACTACTATCAAGTGGTTTCTTATTTCTTAACACTTTGCCTTCTTGTCTTCATCTTTTTCTGTGGGTTCTGTGGTGCCCAATATTTGATATATTGTCTCTTATCTGATTTTTTTAGACAATAACATTCCCAAAAGCTTTTCTTTCTCCATACATGTAGACTTCTGATTACTGTGCTTTTGTGCAGATAAATCTCAAGAGGGCTCGAATATTAGTGAACTCCCATGTTTTACACTGTACAGTTCCAGGTAAAGTCTGTCTTGGTTTCTGTGCAATCTTCAACTCTATGCTGTAACTTAGGCCTATTACTCCGCATGGACCAGGAATTGATAAATGCAATAGGATGGAGAGTGTCTTATTGTGGGAAAGATTCTTAAGGCCACGGATTATTTTTGAGGTATCTTTGGAGGAGATGATCAATGGGGGCAAATTCAGATCCATGGTATAGCCTTCTTTGGCCCATATATGACTTTGCGACAAGCTGAGTTGATTTATGCTTCTGAAGTAACTTATATTCTGGGTGGATAATAGCATAATAATGTAAGAATAGCAGTTAATTTCAATTTCATGAAGTGAAGTACATGGCTAGGTGACTGCTTCAAGAGGTTCTATAAATCTTTTATATGAGGCTGTGGACTTTGCTTTATGATGGAAATACGCAGCATATTTTACCTGCTTGCTTCAAAAATTTGTCCTGTTCAGCCCACTCTTTAAGTTTTCAGATGATTGCACTGCCAATGTTTAAGAGCAGTTAGTGTAACTTAATCTGAATATCTACTCCAAAAGCATCCACACTGTCCTTTCAGTCCTACAATTTACCATTTTCAAATCCTCTTGGCTTTCCTGAGTTTGGATATGGATATCTCATATGCAAAACTTTCAATCTCAAAGTTCAAGGGTTCTGCTGAAATTTTATGTTTAAATATTTTCTCGTTTTGCATAATTCTGACTTTGATATTGTCATTTCAGACCTTAGGGATCTAATGAGGAACTGTTCATAGAATGTGCAAATGGATTCAGAGAAATTGTTGGATCTGTATGATGAACTAAAGAAATCATAATTATTATTTGTTACCCTAAGACTATGTTGCTCGGACTTTTCAAAAATGTCGACGGATGCGTGTCGGATACTCCAAAAGTAGTGCAATTTTGGAGAATCCGACACACCTGTGGCAACATTTTTGGAGAGTCCGAGCAACATAGCCTAAAGATATCATGTCAAATCCTTGGCTGTATTCTTGAAAGGTAATCTTTGATTCATTCTGCTATGATCTTTGCAGCAGATCAAGCAACTCCTTAATCTGTACAAGGAGGAAAAATATATTCTTGTAATAAATCAACAGAAGCCAACGGATTTTCAGGTCTTTCTATCTTTCAAGGTATGCACTAATTATACTCTGCTTAAGAAACATAGCTCTCACTTGCAATACTTACTCTTTTCACTTCCTGCAGGAAGGAGCCACAAGCCTATCGGTGTTACGAAGTGTATGGCAAACTTATTGGCTATATCAAAATTGGGGCTGGTCAGATAACATCTTTGATCGGCTTGAACAGAGCTTGGTCGAATTGAAGGATAGATTTCCTGATCTGTTACAACAACTAACTGATGCTGGATGGGATACAAATAATTTAAGTTTAAAGGTCTCGAAAGAAATGTCGATCAAGGAGCTTCCTGCACTGAGTTAATTTCTAGTATGTCGATCAAGGAGCTTCCTGCACTGAGTTAATTTCTAGTATGGCAACTGAGTTTTATCCTCTACAACAGTAGGTGAAAAATCTACTTTTTGTCTTATTAAAGTAATTTACTTTACCTACTATATCGGTAAAGTCACTAAACTTCACCCATTATAACAGTAAAGTTACAACTTAGTTGTTACATAACTAAACGTTACCTTCAATAATAGTAAAGCCAATAGACTGTTAATCACTATAGTGACAAATACCTACCCATCAGGGTGACTTTACTTCTATGTGGATAAAGTTGGGTCTTTATGGTCATAGTCTTGGTGTAACTGGTAAAGTTGCTGCCATGTGACCAGGAGGTCACGGGTTTGAGCCACGGAAACCTCTTGCAGAAATAAGACTGTGTACAGTAGACTCCTGTGGTCCGGTCCTTCCCTGGACCCCGCACATAATGGGAGCTTAGTGCACCGGACTGCCATTTTTTATGGTCATAGTGAGTAAATTAATTACTTTAACGTTACAATAGATTGTTTGTGACTCACTGGTATAGTGGGTAAAGTTCAGTTACTTTAATTTGACAAAAAGTAAATGAGTGACTCTACTGTTATAGTAAGTAAAGTTAAGTAACCCTACGTGAAATTAACTCTTCTTGCAGCGTATCACCAGGAAAACACTTGTCTACAGTTGATCATACTCCAAAGTCCTCACACTAACTTTTTTGCCTGTTTTGATGGGCCGTCGCGTCAAGTTTACCTTCACTGAATGTGCATGGATGATCACTATGTAAGTGAGATCTCTGGTTTCGTTTCAGAGATTATATTGTGACTTGTGAGTCACTATCCCTTTTGCTGTTGGATGACAAGTTTTCAGTGGCCTCGTCTCCTTGGAAGAGATCGCTGCACAATCGGAGCCAATTGAATTGTTATGGTAATAAATATTCTTGGTAAATTTTACTACAGTTTGTGAAGAGTGCTGCTGGCAAACTTCCATAGTTCTTTCTTGAGAAAAAAATTCTTGAAAATGGAGGTCCTGTATAGTAATGTTACTGAGACAATTTCTTTATGAAACAGAAGACATGTTCAGGAATACCATTTAGGTCTTTCTTTTTGTCCTAGTAAATTTTAGCCTATTTATGTGAAATAAGAACTAAGTTGTTGTCCTTGTTACTTGTATCAATAACATTTGGGGAAAACATGAGTTATTCACATTCCCCTTGTTGTTTTTGGGGTATTTTTTTTCATCTTCAAAGTTTATCTAATCTAGAATTAATGTTCACAGCAGCTGGCAATAACATTTCTGATCTATTTTAGAAATTAAGCCTAATCCACGTGCAAGTTTATTTTTAATTGGGCTTACATATTGTTGGGGCTGAATTTGATAGACCAAGTACTCGTGTATGTCACAGTCCTAGAAGGAAAAGGATTGTACTGGTAAGTTTATTGGACATGTTTTTGATCGTGTAACAAGGAAAAGATCACTGTGTATCGGTTGGAACAAATGTAAATGATATACGTACTGGGTCCCAATTTATACGAGGATTGACCGGTTTGAAGAGTACAACATCTCTTTCTTTGACTACGATTTTCTCTAACTCTTTTCATATATTATTTATTATACTACGATTTTCTCCAACTCTTTTCATGTATTATTGATTATTAATCAGCAGACTTAAAGTACTTTTATGTCGTTTTCAAATACGTAAATTTTATTATAAAATACTCAAAAAATCTATATTTGAAATTGAGTCAAAGAAAGTTGTTTGATAGACCATCGACTTTCTTGAAAAAGAAAGGCAATAGCAACAAACATAAACAACATTAAGATAATAGTACAAAAATCTAAGAACACAAAAATCGAAGCTAAAGAAACAACAAGTAGTAATAGAAACCTAAGAATGCGATAATACAAGAATAATACTATCATATTCCGGACATGGAAAAGAAATATGGCCGACTACCTACTACCCCAATTCTTGATCTCCATACCCTCCTATCAAAGGTCATGTGCACGATGAGTTGCAATTGTGTCATGTTCTGTCTAATCAGCTCACCTCAATACTTTTTAGGCTACGCCAACCTCCCACTTCCTTACCGAGGCATAAGCGCATCTCCTCTTCACATATCCGAACCATCTTAACCTCACTTCCCGCATTTTATTCTCCATGGGAGTCACTCCCACCTTAGCCTGAATACCGTCATTCCTAATCTTATCTTTCGTGGTATGCCCACACATTCATCTCAACTACTCTCATCTTCTGGACACGAGAGTTTCTGACCGGTCAACACTAACACCACTACGTATGGAATTTGCTGACTCTTTTTGCAACAAAACCTTTGCCTCGATCCCCCAACAATGAAAGAAACAAAGTGAGTCTGATGTAATCCGGAGTGACACCAGTGAAGTTGTAGGTAACTATGGAATTTGATGACTCTTTTTGCAACAAAACCTTTGCCTCGATCCCCCAACAATGAAAGAAACAAAGTGAGTCTGATGTAATCCAGAGTGACACCAGTGAAATTGTAAGTGTTAGTTACCTTCGAAAAAATTATGTATGTGCTATTGTGGGTCTTCGTGAGGACGAGCTATGAACTGACTCTATGATTGTACCAGTTGCACCATGTTTTAATTTAGCTCAAAGTGGCTAGTAATGATGGGTTTAACGATTGACTTGTCATGTTCTCAAGATTGGGTTTGACCGCCTGGATCACAACCCATTTTACGTTCACTATTAGAGACATAGGCTTTTCCATCGGTATTCAATGGAAAATTTATGCTATAATATGACGTTTCCACTTCATTCTCATCGAATCAGCTTACTGGGAAAACACATGGTGAGAAATAGGTTCCAATGAAACACTACTTTTTAGGTTTTTCCACCGACATTTAGTGAAAAATAGTTACTGAACATTTTTCAATAAAAAATTCAATGGAAAAATAGAGATTTTTTAGCAGTGATACCGTGTCATTTCAACGAGAAGTGGTAGATCAACAATTTCTTGATGATTAACGTCTTCTTATTCTTCAGCAACTTTAGCTACTTCATCTGCTTCTAAAATCGCTATAACAAACTCTTTAGCTTTCTTAGCTGCTTTCGTTTCTCTCAACCGTTTGTGATTTTTTTTTCGAGTTCGTTATCGATTTCCACAAGTTTATTCTTACTCTTTGGGATCCCCTGGCATTCAATTCACAGTACCTGGATAAGCCACGTGATAAAAACAAAAGTTAAAACTTGGACAAATAATGAATAAAAACCTAGTCTAGAAAAGGAGCTAATTTTCAAGTCTCCGATACAGTGCCAAATAGGAGTGTTTATCCGTAATTTTGATCCGATTTTGTGTATTACCGGTTCAGTTTATCGGTTTTCGATTGTAAACACACTGATAATCAAATCAATAAGATATTCATTATCGATTTCAAATTAATCGATTTAGGGACCTTAACAATTTGATTTTCCGTTTAATAGATAAGAAATTTTCTTTCCTGCTTTCTTAAGTTTTATTTGTTCATATATATACGGTCTTCATGCATAAAAGTCCACACAAATCACAAGTAAAACTAAATTCAAAGAGGTCATTGTTAAAATAACTTATTTTCTTTCTGGTCAGGAGAGGCAGGAGCCCTAATTTGAGGGATCTAAAGTGTCCCTTGTGGAAATAAGCTCCTGGAACTAAAGTAAGAATTTAGAAAACAGAGTTTGTATTTAAAATTTAATGCTACTAATATAATTAGGGATAAAAGGTCATTTTAATATAATTTTATTGGGTTATCGGTTTAATCATTAATTAAACCCTCTAAATTAGAAATCGAACCGATAGTCCAATATCAAAAAAATTACCGTTTAAAAACCATTAATTTTATAACTGGGTATCGATAAACCAATATAGTTTTTTCGGTTCGATTTATCGGTTAAATAAGTTTTTCACACCAAGTCTTTGGCATTAGGGTTGTGAAAAACTTATTTAATCGATAAATCGAATCGAAAAAATGATATTGGTTTATCGATATTGAGTTATAAAATTGCCGGAAGATTAACTGCTTGAGCCAGGCAAGTTCTCTGTCTCTTATAATTTAATCTCTTTTCTTTTCGAATTTTCTCTATTAACGTGTAACAATAAGTATATAATCTCAATTCAATCCTACCACCATAATTAGAATATGTCCCATATATTTAGTGATATAGAATTATGGTAAGTAGGGGATTCACCATTGTACTAGGGGTCTACATATTGTACACTATATATATTTGTATTAAGGAAAAAGCCTCCCCAAGGGAGATTAATACAATCCAACATGGTATCAAGAGCCAAAACCCTTCCCACCGGCGGCGTTCTCTAGTTGGCCGAGAACCACCATATTTTCTTGTCTTCTTTTCTCCTTCTTCAACACCTATAATCCACTATAATGACTCCTCCCACAAACCCCACCGTAATCTCATCTTCTTCTGTCGTCACCCCCACCATATCAAAATCATCTCCCGTTCATCCAGCACTTACCGTCACTAACATCAAGAACTGCATCCCTATAATTCTTGATCAAGTGAACGGACAGTATTCTCCTTGGGTTGAACTATTCCGTATTCATGTATGTGTCTATAACATGCTTGACCATATCTCTCCCTCACCCCATTGAAGTTGATGACTCAACATGGCATCATCTAGACGTCATTGTCAAACAATGGATTCATAGTACTATCTCTCAGGACTTGCTCATTACTATTCTGAAAACCGGCGCCACAGCCCGTGAGTTATGGATTCGATTGGAGGAAATCTTTTAGGATAATAAGAACACTCGTGCTGTGTATTTGGAAGAACAGTTTAATAATACACGTCTTGAAAATTTCTCTAATATGTCTGATTATTGCAAGCAGTTGAAACTCATAGCGGACCAATTGTCCAACGTCGGCGCATTTATTTCTGAAACAAAGATGGACCTACAATTAGTTGCAGGCCTACCAAAAAGTGAGTACGACACTCTCGTCACCATGATCCAACAAGATCTGTTGCCCAGTTTCAACAAGGCCCGTTCACAATTATTGTTAGAAGAAACTCGACGTGCAAAACATGATGAGCACAATCAGAAGGCGTTAG
The DNA here is from genome assembly GCA_029783415.1 of Anisodus acutangulus. Classification (NCBI taxonomy): domain Eukaryota; kingdom Viridiplantae; phylum Streptophyta; class Magnoliopsida; order Solanales; family Solanaceae; genus Anisodus; species Anisodus acutangulus. The sequence continues at coordinate 34,956,011 of CM056508.1, forward strand.
CAGTGGAAACATCTCCACAAAATAACATCACCACCACCTCGCCTCCACCGAAAAATAATCAGCCACGGCGGCAGAGGCAGATGCGGTGGACGTGGTGGCAAAGGGCGTGGGAAAGGAAGTCGTGGCCAGCAGCAAGCCACACAGCTGCAGCAGCCCAGTCCGTTGATCCACTGGACATGCCTAGTTGCTCCCCATCAGACCGGTCATTGGGCTCCCTATCACTCCATTCTAGCGGCCTAATATCCTTATCCACAACAACGGATATTGGGTCTCGCTCCAGCAGCTCGCTCAGCCCAGTATCCGGCACACCAGGCCCACTTCACACAGCAACAATATCCACAACATCCTACTAGTCTAGCCCCACTGAGTTGGGCTGGGCTTTTAGCAGTCTGACTTTGCAGCAGCCCGATAAAAATTGATACATGGACTCGGGCGCCACATCTCACCTCATCCGCTCTGCAAGTAATATTCCCAAACTATGTGATTTAAAACATCCTCAATACATTACTGTTGGAAACGACCATCACATTCCAATTCAAGGTTATGGTACCGCCTACACACCACGACCTCATCCACCTTTTCCCCTTAATAATGTCCTATATGCCCCAAACATCATTAAGAACCTAATATTTGTCAGCCAATTTAGTGGTAACACTGTTAATTTTGACCCTTTTGGTTTTACTGTGAAGGATCTTCGTACGGGGACACCTCTTACGAGATGCAATAGCACGAGGGATCTATCCATTCCCATCCACCTCCGTTGCCAGATCATGCTATCCTATATCTCTCGCTGCTATCTCTCCATCAACCTGTCATAATAGGTTTGGCCACCCAAGAGCTCCAGTTTTTTATTTTCTTAGAGGCAATAATTTTATTAATTGTAATAATGGGAAACTTGCCCAACACTGTGTTTCTTACACTTTAGGCAAACATGTTCGTATACCCTTTAAATCATCTTCAAGTACTACATTTTTTCCTTTTGATATTATTCATGTTGATTTGTGGACATCCCCTATATCTAGTTCCCTCAGTCATAAATATTATCTTGTCTTATTAGATGATTTTTCTCATTATATTTGGCTACCCACTCAAATTTAAATCAGAGGTGTTTGCCAAATTTCTCGAGTTTCGTGCTTTTATTAAAACACAGTTTGAGAAAACAATAAAATCTTTTCAATATGATAATGGTCGTGAATTCTATAACTCGCAGTTTCACCGATTTTTAGAAATAATGGTATGGTTTTCCGATTCTCCTGTCCCCACACCTCACCTCAAAATGGCAAAGCAGAATGAATCATCCGCACCATAAATAACATGGTTCGTACACTCCTGTTTCATGCCTCCCTACCTCCCTCATTCTGGGTCTATGCAGTCAAAATGGTATAATACGTCCTTAATATTTTACCTACCATCACCCTTCACAATATGACCCCAACTAAAATATTATACCGACGGATACCTTCCTATGACCATCTTCAGATTTTCGGCTGCCTATCCTATCCCAATCTGGCCTCCACTGCTTCTCATAAACTGGCACCCCGGACCACTCCGTGTATCTTCATAGGCTTTCTGTCAAATTATAGGGGCTATATGTGCTATGATTGTCTACCCGTCAGATTCACGTCTCTCATCATGTCACGTTTCACGAAACCACATTTCCTTTTTTGGACATTAAAAAATTCTGAAAAACGAACTATACTTTTCTTGACGAGTCAGACATCTCTCCCGTTATTCTCCGCGAACTGTGTCAGTCCACCACTGAAACTCCGTCACTGCCACCCATTACCGCCGACCTATCGGTGACTCTGCCACCTGCTAACATCCTCACCGACCACATCACTGAGTCCTCGTCACCTCTCCAATCTTCGATTGCCACCACCGGCCACATCCCCACTGTCTCAGGATCACCACCAGTAAACAACCCTCCCACCGTGTCACCGATGTCCTCCTACGATAACCCCGCAGCTACTCCAACCGCTACACACCCACATCGCACTACCGACATCAGAACACAACATCACCACAACAGACCCAACCCCCACCGACAACTTACCATATTTCGTCCATCTCACCCCATCTCGATCAACCCAGATCGACACCTTCACCGAATCCCCCGTCGAACCCAAACACTGAGTCACCCGCGGCCATACCCAGTTCCCAACAATACAACAGTACCCGTACCCAACTGTACACTGTGAATCAACCTTAATCACCAGTGCACACAACCACCCTGTCCCCTCACACCCTATGAAAATCCGCGCCTAATACAGAATTTTCAAACCCAAAGTCCAATTTAACCTATCCACACAAACAATTTCCCCAATTCCCAAAAACCCAAAATTAGCCAAACTAGACCCCAATTGGAATGCAGCCATGTGTGAGGAATTTAATACATTAACGAAACAACACACTTGGGATTTGGTCCCGCGACCGGATGGGGTGAATTTGATCCGGTGCATGTGGCTTTTTCGTCACAAATACAGAGACAATGGTGACTTAAAAAGGTATAAGGCTAGACTTGTGGCAAATGGCACTAATTAGCAGGAGGGTATTGATTGTGGTGAGACGTTCAGTCCGGTTGTGAAACCGACCACTATTCGCACAGTTCTGAGTATTGTTATGGGTAAGCATTGGCCTATTCATCAGCTTGATGTGAAAAATGCGTTTCTACATGGTGATCTAAAAGAAACTGTTTATATGCACCAGCCGTCTGGTTATGTCCATCCAGCAGCCTCTCAATATGTCTGTCGTCTTCGCAAATCACTTTATGGTTTGAAATAGGCCCCTCGAGCGTGGTATGATCGCTTTGCACAGTATATTAATGAATTGGATTCGTCTGCAGCAAGTGTGATAATTTTCTTTTTATTTTCCATCAAGGTAGTAGCATTGCTTATTTGTTGTTGTATGTGGATGATATTGTGCTTACCGCCTCCTCTGATGTGTTAAAGAATGAGATTATTATACTTCTTAAGACCCAATTTACTATGACTGACTTGGAGAAGTTGAGCTATTTTTTGGTTATATCAGTAACTCGTTCTGCAGACTCTATGTTCCTATGTCAGTGCAAGTATGTAGAGGAGATAGTATACATGGCTAAAATGACAAACTGCAAGATTATGTCTACTCCGGTGACTCTAAATCAAAGCTTAGTGTTGTTGATGGTAACCCAGTGTCCGATCCCACTATTTACAGAAGTCTTGTAGGTGCACTCCAGTATCTCACTTTCACCAGGCCTGACATCGCTTATGTTGTTCAAGAGGTATGCCTGTTTATGCATGCCCCTAGGGAGCCTCATTTTACTGCCCTTAAACGCATCATTCGATATGTTAAGGGCACCCTCGATTATGGATTACATCTATACCCCTCAGCACCGACCAGGTTGTTAGCATATACGAATGCTGATTGGGTAGGCTGTCCGGACACACGACGCTCCACCTCAAGCTACTGTGTGTTTTTAGGGGATAATCTCATTTCTTGGTCTGCCAAGAGATAAGCCACATTATCCCGTTCGAGTGCCGAAGCAGAGTATAGAGGAGTTGCAAATGTTGTTGCTGAGATATGTTAGCTCTAAAACCTTCTTTTGGAGCTTCATTGTCCCTTACGTAAGGTGTCTGTGGTTTACTGTGATAACATATCCGCTATATATTTATCTCATAATCCGGTTCAGCATCAGCGGACTAAGCATATTGAGATAGATATACATTTTGTTCGTGAGAAGGTTGTTCTCGGTCATGTTAAGGTGTTGCATGTGCCTTCCTCATATCAGTACGCGGATATCTTCACGAAAAGTCTTCCTCAACAGCTATTCCTCGACTTCAGATCCAGTCTCAGCGTCCGGCCTCCTTCCGGTCAAACTGAGGGGGTATATTAACGTGTAACAATAAGTATAGAATCCCAATTCAATCCCACCACCATAATTAGAATATATCCCATATATTTTGTATATATTTAGTGATATAGAATTATGGTAAGTAAAGGATTCACCATTATACTAAGGGTCTACATAATGTACACTATATATATATTTGTATTAAGGAGAAAGTCTCCCTAATGAAGATTAATACAATCCATTCTCAATGAATTATATATTGAACTATGATTCCTATTTGGATATTTAGATAGTTGAAGTGTGAGTGTCATACTTTTGTGGTGATTTGGTTATTCTTTTTCTTATGGATATTTTTTATTTTTTATTTTTGATCGATGATTTTCTTGAGTGCTTTTAGTAAAGTGTACTGTACTGAATTAAGGGTATCATTTGTAGTCACCGATCTGGTGGCAAACGATAACATAAATTACAGATAGACATTTCAAGTATTTTTGTGATGTATCATCAGGGTTTGAAGTATTTGATTGATTTCGATATGTTAATGTGTTTCATAGGAACATCATTCCAGTTGTATGTGAGTGGATTGTATTTGCAAGAATGAAACTAGGGAAGGGCAAAAAATCCGGAGAATCGAAAAAATCGAACCGAATCGAAATTCGGTTCGGTTTTTTCTTGTTTTTTTTTAAAAAAGAAATTGATTTTTTGAAAAACTGAACCGAATCAGGATTTAGTGATTCGGTTTTTTTTATTTTGGATACGAACCGAACCGAAAAACCGAATTAAATATATAATTTTTTTTATTTTTTTTTATTTTAGGCTACTATTATCTCTTAAATCATAGCCATTGAAGCTAATCTATGAAGCTTTTATGGAAGTCGCATGCGGCATGAACTTGATTAACATATCACAGAAGCATTGACATAAAATGTAGGGAGAGAAAGTAGTTGTAAATTGGTAAAACTTTAAATGGTCATAACTCTGCGCTCGGATGTCCGTTTTACCCAATTTGTTTTTTGATTTTGCGTATTTTTTCGAGATGGGGCCGGTCAAACCGCCAATTTTTAGAAATATGTCCGTTTTCCCAATCAATTTGTGTTTTCCCCCATATCGATTTCTAATTTTCCTTTTTATTTAGTAAACATCTCATGATACAACATAGATGTCAACGTCGAAATTTCATGATAGTGTAGGTGTGAATGTCAATTTCAGTTTTGGAAATTCAATTTTTTTTAAAAAAATAATTCCCCAAACCGACCTGGCCCGGCCCACTAGAAAAACCGATATAATTCGATATGTTTGGCGATATAAACCGAGCATATTTTTTTTTTAAAAAAAGTTGTATTCGGTTAAAACTCCTAGGTCACTAAACTAAACTAGTAGGAATTTTTTTTTAAAAAAAGCTAGTTGGAATTATTCAATATCCGAGCGAATTTCTCAGAACTAAATGTGATTAATTATAATTACAGCAAAACAATTAAATTTAAAAAGCGTTGAAGTGATGAGTAATTAACTTACCCATATAGGTTAATCAAGTTGGATTTGGATGAATCAAAGAAAAATAATATTAGTACAACAATCCATAAAAAGAAAATAAAAGAGATTACATCTCATGCATGCAATTAAATTTTGGTCATTGTATTTGTCATTGATTTTCCTATAAAACCCTCTAACCTTAACAAATATTATTCGTGCAGTACAACATATCACCAAACACTTCTCTTCGTAGAAGGAGTAGTAAGAAGAGGTCACAAAAGTGAAAGGAGGTTTATCTACAAATTAATATGTGAGTCTTGAATTTTTCTTAGGTATTAAGAATGTTCCTTGTTCATATCGTCAAAATGATTTTAAATGCGTATATTGACGTATAAACATGAACATTATACACAAGCACAAGCTAGTTTTTTCGAAAGAATCGTGTGTGTATGTGTTATATATATAATGACTTTTTCATTTGTTAGATCTTATTTTAATATGTTCAAATTATAGCTCCATGATATGTTTCATTATGATTTTTAAAAATTTATATTCATCTAGTATTTAGAATTCATTTGTCCTACTATTTAGATTTGTGCCTCGTATAATATATAATTATTTAGTAATCAAAATTCACTGTTTCGATTAATCTAAATCCGCGCCTAGAGGTGCACGTATGATACTAGATATAGGTTCGAAATTCATATAGCTTTGACCCAAATCTTGAATACGTGTTAATAAATTCATGAAATATACAATAAAATTTAGAATACATATACTAGCTAGAACTTGAGGTCATTGTCTTAAATTCTTGGAGTAGCCTTTGTTTACCCTATGTAGATAGAACCCAATAAAGGGAGAGGCGCTCCTAGTTGGAAGTTTCTCCGTTTGCTGTGCTCGAACCTAAAGTCTATGGTTAAAGGTGGAGGGATCTCATTTATATATTCCATCATATTTCTGGACGATTATTATAAAAATAAAAAGATTCTCTATTAACATCTCATTATGAGGTTATTTTTGTACATATTAATTAAGTATTTATGACGCACTCTGATTGAGGCTACAATGAGGAAGTCAACGGCAAGGAACCACACATTATTTACATATGAGTTTATCAAGTATTGAATCAATTACCCACGAAGTTTCAAGTTACTTATTTTCTTTTAATCGAGAAGCAATAATTGGGCCATCCAGCATAATAATAAAATATTCCATCAATCTCAATTTATATGATGATAGTTGACTAATCATAAAATTTAATATTGAAGCTTCAAGAGAAATTGTTGTTGTTATCATGAACCACATCAATTTGGTCGAAATTCTCATGAACGTGCTACAATTATTTTACTCCTATACCTATATTATTTATAAAATTATTTGGTATCCGACTTTTACTAATCTAAGTAATCCAAATTTGCATTGTACGCATAATGGAGAGTCCAGAAAAATGCATCCCACAACACCCCTTAGGAGTCATTTTACTCCTATTTAAAATTTTCAGCTATAGGAATTTGTGAAGAAGAGGATGATTCTATAACTATTTCACAGGTTTCTATAGGTGAAAATTTTAAGAGTAAAATGACTCATTAGGGGTGTGGTGGGATTGATTTTGCTGGGACTCTCCATTATGCGTACAAAACAAATTTGAATTAATTAGATTAGTAAAAATCGGAGACCAAATAATTTTATAAAAAATATATGAATAGGAATAAAACGATTATAGCACGTCCATGAGAATTTCGACCAATTTGATGTGGTTCATGATAACAACAAGAATTTCTCTTGAAGCTTCAATATTAAATTTTATGATCAGTCAACTATCATCATATAAATTGTGATCTATGGAATGCCTTATTATTATGTTGATTGAGCCAATTATTGCTTCTCGATTAAAAGAAAATAACTCAAAACTTAGTGGTTCATTGATTCAATATTTGATAAACTCATATGTAAAATAATGTGTGGTTCCTTGTCGTTGACTTTCTCATCGTAACCTCAATTTGGGTGCGTCATAAATGTTTATTTAACCTGTACAAAAATAACTTCATAATGAGATGTTAATAGAGATTTTTTTTATTTTTATAATAATCGTCGAGAAATGTGGTGTGATATATAGATGAGGTCTCTCCACCTTTAATCAAAGGTTTTAGATTCGAGCACTGCGAAAGAAAAAACTTCAAACTGGGAGTGCTTCTCCATTTAATGAGCTCTACTTTACGTAGGGCGAACAAAGACAAATCAAAGATTTTAAGAAATCGACCTCAAGTGCTAGCTAGTATTTGGGTTCTAGATTTTATTTTTATACATATTTAGTGAATTTATTAACACATATACATTTGGGTCAAAGCTACATGGATTTTGATCATGTATCTAATAGCCTACGTCCACCTCTAGGCATGAATCTAGATTAATCGGGTCCGTGAATTTCGAATATCAGATAATTATAAGTTATACACGGCGCAAATATAAATTAGTAGGATAAGTGAATTCCAGATACAAGATGAGTATTTGAAAAGGAATTGTTTTCCATAATAGAGAAACAAATCATGGAGCTATGATTCGAACATATTAAAACAAGATCAAACAGAATGAATAAGATACACACACACATGATTCTTTAAACAAAGTTAGCATGTGTTTGTGTTGTGTATATGCTGTTCATGTATAAGTCAATATATGTATTCAAAATTCTTCTTCTTATGATATATAAGAACAAGAAACGTTCTTTATAAATCAGTAAAATTCAAAACTCACACATCATTTGTAGATAACCTCCTTTCATTTTTGCAACCTCTTCTTACTACTCCTATGAAGAAAAGTGTTTGGTGATATATTGTTTTACACGAATAATATTGGTTAAGGTTACGGGTTTTTATAAGAAAATCAATGAGCAAAATTTAATTTCTTGCATAAGATGTAATCTCTTTTCTTTCCTTTTTCATGGATTCTTGCAATGTATTTTTCATTGGATTCTTGGAAACCAACTTGATTAACATATATGGGTAATTCCTACTGATACGGTGATGATGGTGACTCTAATGGAGCCGTGGGGGAAGAGTCCGGTACCGACTAAACCCCCTTCACCGGCAAAAGAGATACCTCAACAGAATCCGGTTGTGATCTCTGACTATTGGAGCAATTGAACGATTCATGGCGAGCCACTGGAACACTAGTGCAAAACCTAAGATTTTCTATCACAACGATGGGTACTTCCTTGTCAATTTTGGTAGCATGGATGATCGTAATGAAATCCTATACTCTGCGCGTCATATGCTAAGCGATCGATCACTGATTGTTAAACCTTGGACTCCCAATTTTAACTTTGCCATGGAAGTTTTGCAAACAATCCAGCTCTGGGTGAAACTACCTAACCTACCTTTGAGTTGTTGGGGAGGTAAATCCTTGAGTAGGATTGACAGTAGTTTGGGGAAACCATTGTATGTTGATGAGTGCATAACATTGGTGGACAGAAATCTTATGCGAGAACTCTAATTGAGATGGACATCACTAGGAAGCTGCCTGAATCTGTGAAGGTTGTAGACCCAACTGGTAGAATTTTCAACCAGGTGGTGCTCTATGATTGGAAGCCCAGCTATTGCAATGTCTGTCTTCAACTCGGACATGATTGTACAAGGAACCAACCAAGGGAACAAAAACCTGTTGAACAAGAAACAGAAGTGAAGAAAGCTGCACCCGAACCTTAAGCTAAGAGGTAAATGGTCTATCCGAAGTAATGGAAATCAAAGGGGCTGTAGTAATACATGAACAACCAGCTGGTCAGTTACAAAGGCAGAAACAAGTTAATCCAAACGAAGGTGCTCCTGTAGAAATAAGCAAGGAGCAAGGCAAAACTTAAGAAGGTAATGAAGCAAGGAGAAAACCCGAGGCCTAGGGTGCGCAACCTATACAACCAGTTGAGATATCAACTACTAATTGGTTAGCTGATCATAATGATTTTGCACTGAGAGTGACTGAAGATTGGAGATATCAATGCTCTGGATCCAAGATGTATATAGTATGGGAAAAGCTAAAGCAAGTAAAAAGAGAACTTAAGAACTGAATCACACTGAATTCTGTGGTCTACAATCCAAAGTGAATGCTGTGAGAGAATAACTTGTTGGGGTGCAACAACATATGTATGATGGGCATAATACACACTTGCTTGACTCTGAGAAGACATGAGGAAACAACTAAAAAAATGGACCATGATAGAGGAAAGTGGTAGGAAACAAAAATCTAGAGTCCAATGGCTTAAGCTAGAAGACTCTAATACTTCCTACTTCCATGCTAGCATGAAAAACAGAGAAGCTCAGAATAAAATTAGATCCCGGATTATTGCTGATGGTACAGTCTTGACCACTAATATGGAAGTTGAAGATGAAATCCTAAGATTCTATCAAGCACTACTTGGCACTGCAGCAGGGAGTATTCCAGCTATCCAACCAGATATAATGCAAGAGGGTTCCCTATTGAATAGAGATCAGCAGCTGAAACTCAATGCACCTGTGACTGATGAAGATGTGGTTTAGGATTTAAGGAGAATAGATGATAGTAAAGCTCCTGGCCATGATGGTTTCAACTCACTATTTTTCAAGAAGGCATGGCCAACACTTGGGAGTGAGGTTACTACTGCAGTTAAGAAATTCTTCACCACTCAGAAGCTGTACAAACTTGTGAATTATGCTTGTGTCACACTCATTCCCAAAGTCAAAAAATCCTACTAGTATAAGAGAATTTCGGCCTATCTCCTGCTGCACTTTAATTTATAAGATCATCTCCAGGATAATTACAGCCAGACTTCAGGATCTCATGCCTCAACTAGTTGATAGCAGCCAAACTGCTTTTGTTCCTAGCAGATTAATGCAAGACAATATTATACTCAGTCATGAGTTAATTAAAGGGTATGAAAGGAAACATTAGTCCCCAAGATGCATACTCAAGTTGGATATGCAAAAAGCCTACGATTTGGTAGAGTGGGAATTCATGAGGCAGGTTCTACAAGTACTTAATTTTCCTGACATATTTATAGCTTGGATTATGGAATGCTTAACAACTGTTTCATATTCTATTGCTATAAATGGTGAATTGAAGAAAGCTTTTCCAGCCAAGAAAGGGTTGTGACAAGAGGATCCACTGTCCCCTTATATTGGTCTCAGGTATTTCTCCTACCTAAGAAGATCATAGAGCAAATTGAAGGTTTATGTAGAAGATTTCTTTGGACTGGAGCTCATGATAGCTCAAAAAAACAATGGTTGCCTAGGATACACTATGTTTACCCAAAAACAGCAGGAGGGCTGAATCTCATCAAATTGAAGACCTGGAATAGGGCAGCAGTGTTCATGTTGCTATGGAACCTTTGTAACAAAAAGGACAAACTGTAGGTCAGATGGGTTCACATCTATTACATATAGGAGCAGCATCTCTGGAACTCTCAACCCAAACAAGCTTCATGGTTTCTACAGAAGATTTTTAAGGCAAAGAGAACACTAGAGGATGCTGGACTAGACTACACACAGGTGATACAAATGGAGAAATTCTCAATCAGAAAATTCTATGCAAGTCTGAGAGGCACCTTGCAAAAAGTGGATTGGAGAAGAATCATATGCAACAACCCAGGAGCACCAAAAATGGATTTTTATACTTTACATTGCAATACAGGGAAAACTATATACAAGAGATAGACTCCATGCTTGGGGAATGATTGATCATATGACCTGCCCATTGTGTGAGGAAGATGATGAGACTCTGAATTATTTGTTCTTTCAATGTTTGTACTCAAAGGTGGTTTGGAATAAGCTATTGGAATGACAAGGATACTATAGGAATGTCCTACCATGGACAGAGGAGAAACAGTGGACAACTTGTTATGCCAATGGTAAGGGTGCAAAAGATGACATGTACAAAACTATTCTTGCTGGAAGTATCTATTTCATATGTCAAGAGAGGAATCGTCGTGTCTTTCAACAAAAATAAAGGAGACCAGAGGTGCTGATTATATTAATAGTGCAGGAGATCATGTGTAGAGGTTGGTTGAAATCAAAACTAGCTGCTAGACTTAGTCGTTTGAATTTCTATCCCTAGGATGGCGGTAGGCAGGTTTTGTTTTGTTTGTTTGGTTGCTGTTGCTGATAACTTGGGACTCTGTCCAAGTATTGGCTTATTCTGTACTTTATTGCTCTTGGTAATAAAATGGTTCCATTGATTACCAAAAAAAATTAATTAAATCACTTCAACCCCTTTTTACAAGGAAATTTAATATGTCCCCCTTCTATGTAGTTTTACAAATACAATCAATTTTTTGAAATCAAGCTTTTCTATTTTCTATCACCAAAGAGGTTTTGTGATACTAGTCACGGGACACGTGCATTACAGGTATATTATGTAAATATATTACATATTTTATTCAAACCACATAATACAAGTGGAAATCATCAATTCTATATTGGCTATACTCAATGATCATGAAAAAGTTTGGGATGCCAAACTCAAAAGTGTACTTTTTGCACAAATCAATGATCAAGGGAGGCAATTCAATTGATTTGTGCAAAAAGTACAATTTTGAGTTTGGCATCCCAAAATTTTACATGATCATTGAGTAGAGCCAATTCAATTGAAAAATAATGACCCAAGACTATGTATGAAGCCTCAATAAACAAAGGGCAGTGGGGTGCACTAAGCTCTCATTATGCGCGGGGTCTGGTTAAGGGTCAGACCACAAGGACCTATTGTACGAAATCTTACCCTGCATTTCTGCACGAGGTTATTTACACGACTCGAACCCATGAACTCCTGGTCATTGGGCAACAACTTTACTAGTTACGCCAAAACTTTCTTGTATGAAGGCTTATTGAAACACTTTTTTTAATTGATTGCTCATGCTTATTATTCCAAATAATTATAACTTTTTTATATCCAAATCGACTGTTTCTACATGTAAACTATTATTGGATATTCTTTCAGTTACCAAATTGAAATTTTATTTTATAATTTTCCAAAAACTTTCTGTCTCTAAGCACATGTTAAAACAATTACCTGTCATTTACTCCTTATATTTAATTAGTGATTACCGCAATGCCACTGAAGATAAAGACATGTTCCATATATTAGCAAAAGATATCACTAATTAAAGATAAGGAGTGAATGATGGCCGAAGATTGAAGAGTTATGCAAGATTATTCCATGTCAATGTGGAATGAAAGGAGAATGCCATATTGGTGTGTTTCGACACCGACATATTTTAATATGACTGTCCTTACTGGAGGATTTTGTTAATCGTACATCTGAAGGATCATTTTATCTTAATTCGAGGGATGGATATTACTACCAAATGAGACCATTAATATATGATCTTACATTCAAATTGGAAGAGTAGACGACTAAAGTAATGATCTGGATTTCTTTTCCTAATCTTTTGCTCAAATATTTTGTCAAAGAATCATTGTTTTCACTAGCCAAGTTAGTAGGCAAACCATTACATTTGGATCTTGCTACAATTAATTAGACTCGTCCAAGTTTGTGTAGGGTAAAAGTTTTGGTGGATTTCAGTTCTGGTTTACCAAAATCAGTTGAAATGGATATTCTCAATGAAGATACAAGAGTTAAGAACTGAAACAGTAAACATAAGGTATGATCATATACCTAAATACAGTTTTGAATGCAAGTTACAAGGTCATGATGAAAGGAAGTCTAGAATTTTGGAACCCGGAATTGAGACCTGCAAATAAGGAAACACCAAGAAATGTGAAGATGACAAGCATGACTTAACAACAAGGGAGAACATCAATAAACAAGAGGATTCAGAACCAAAAGCTGGAGTTAGAAAGGAAAACTTTTACCACAATAGTAGACACTAGTATCCATTAAAATCTTATCGAGTGAAAAGGTAGCGGGTAATATACCAAGATGGAATGGCAAGCCGAACAACAAGATCAATGAAGAAGACAAGGGTGGAAGGAAGGAGACAGAGAATAGCACAGCAAAGGAAACTACAAATTCCAAAGTTAAAACTCATAATCAGTTTGATGTTTTAACCAAAGAAGGAGAGGAAGCTAATAAGGGGGAAAACAATACCAACAGCCTAGCCACAGACAACAACAGTTCACAGAAGAAGATAAAAATAAATGATAGAAAAAGTGGAGAAAACAATGGTAGTAATGACAAGGATAAGAGTACAAAGACCTGGGTAGAAACTACACTTGGAAAAGTTCTCAATCAACAAGGAGAAATTGACACAAAAGGAGAAAGGGCAATGGAGCAAGGAGAATCAGGAAAGAAATGGGGAGAAAGAAAGAGGATATAAAGGGTACATAACCAGAGAAAAGTTCAAAGAAAGATCCTTCTCAAGAAGAAAGTTCAATTTCTGAAGAAATCCAGGGGGAGAGAGGGGATAACAACAATGTTCACTTACTGATAGAGGTCCCTGATAGTTCCCAGGAACAGAAGATAGGTATAGGAATGGAAAAAAACATCATACAAGCAGAAAGTAATCAACTAGAAGAAAGGGGTGATGATCAATCTACTGATCAGATGATCCACAAAGGTTTAAATCAGTCACAAAATATGCAGTAGGGAATTAAAAATAAAGAAAATCATGGGGTATCATCATATGCATCAGCTACAAATGGGGAAGAGAGTAGTACTAGGGAGAGCAAGGCAATAATCAGTCAAGATAGTACAAGTATAGATGAGGATCCTCCCGATGACATAACATTAAAACAGCCAAACAAAGAGCAAAATATAATTCAAACATCAGAAGAAGGAGTATCCTAGAGAACTGATTGCTTATTAAGTCATAGGGAGGAGGTAAATTCAGTTACCATCTAGAAGGAAAGTATTCCAATTGTGTCAGTGGTGTATGAGACTCATGAACTGGGTAGAACCAGAATACTACAAGAGATAAAGTGGAGTTAGCACATAAACAGATGGTAGAAAATGTACAACCTGTAGATCAGCTAAACCACAGGGATAATGCTTCCTCACACTCCCAACAATTAGAAAGCACATAAGCAACTCCTAAGAAATCCCAGTCTTAGGGTACATCAGAAGAAGTGGTCCAGAACACTCCTGAAATACAAAATACATGTTACAGCCAGGAGAAAGTAAAGGTTGAAAACACACATTTAAAAACAATCTTACAAGATATAGTTGCTCACAAAGTGACTAAAGCAGAGATACAAAGAACTTCAAGGGAGATACAACAGTTGGAGGAGGAAAATGAGGTGAAAAAAAGATCAAATAATTTTCACAAAGTAGCTAGAGAGGCAAACTTATCCCCAAGGGCACTAGCTACCAGTGGAAAAAAGATTAAGCATCAAGAAGCATCATAACCTAAGAGGGTGCTACCAAAGAGGACAACATCAAACAAACTTAAATAATGACAAGACATTAATTTGGAATATGAGGTCTGTTAACACACACTAGGCTTTCCAGAGACTCATCAACATTCAAAGATGAGAAAGTGCTTTATTGTGGCTCTAATGGAGCCTTTTCAGAATTATAAAAAAATTCAGAAGTATAGGAGAAGGCTAGGGATAGAATTAGCCATTGCAAATGTTAATGGAAAGATATGGGTGTTCGTGGATGCTTCAGTTCAATGAGATATCTTTATAAATTCAGAGCAATAAATTACCTTGAAAATTCATTATCAGGATACAGATAAGGATATGATTGTAACTTTTGTCTATGCCAAATGTGATGAAAGGGAAAGACTACAACTTTGGGATGACTTGTATCATAAAGCATCTTCTATATAATTACCATGGATGGTTGGAGGGGACTTCAATGTGGTTTTATCTAAAGAGGAGAAATTGTGAGGTTTGCTAGTTACATTAACTATATGTGAAGATTTTGTCTTCTGCATTAATTCTTGTGGACTTTTTGATATGGGTTTCAAAGGTAGTCTATATACTTGGTGTGTTAAGAGTTCCACATCGAATATGGAATGAGAACATTGACTCCTAATATGGACTTGAACAATCCTCGCTCTAAAAGCTAGCTTTTGGGTTGAGTTACGCCCAAGATTCATTTTTTACATGGTATCAGAGACGGACCCATTCCAATTCTTTATTCACCGATGTTGGGCCCCCAAATTACATTATCCACACTCCAGTTAACAAGGTCTGGGCGTGCGGTGGAGTTTTTAAGAGTCTCACATCGTATATGGAATGGGAACATGGACTCTTTATATGGACTTGGACAATCCTCACCCTAAAAGCTAACTTTTGGGGTTGAGTTAGACCCAAGATCCATTCTTTACATGGTGGAATGGAATATCAGCTAATGATAGTATATTTAAATGATTAGATCGAATTGTGGTTAATTCTTCTTTTCAAGAGAGTTTCCCACAAATAGAAGTAGAACATCTTTCAAGAACTGGATCAGATTATGCTCCTCTAATTTTATCTTGTGGGGAAGAGGTTGTTGCTATAAAAAAATACTTTAAGGTTTTTGAATTTCTAGACTCAACATGAGTCATTTGAGAGCCTGGTTGTACAGAACTGGAAAACTAATTTTGTGGGATCCCCATATTTGTCATTTAAGCAAAAACTGAAGAATCTTAAGGAGGCTTTATCAGGTTGGAGTAGAGAGACTTATGGAGATATATTCAAAAAATTAGCAATTAGGGAAGAGATTGTAAAAGTGAAGGAACAATTATTTGAAGAATATTCATGTATTGTTAATTGTTCTTCAAAAAGCTCAAGATGAACTGAAGAAATACCTGAGCCTAGAAGAAGAATATTGGAAGCAAAAAATAGATTTATCTTGGTTTTCAGAAGGTGATAGGAATACCAGTTTTTTCATAACTATGCTACTGGAAAAAGGAAAAAACTGCATTTGAACATAATGCAAGATAGCAATCAGGTATGGGTGGAGTCAATGGATCTTATAGCCGAGAAAGCAATGAATTTCTTTCAGAAACAATTCTCATAGGAAGGTGATGCAGATGACTTTAAAATACTCCAAATGTACCTAGCATGGTAACACATGAGCAAAATATAATTTCATGCTCATACCCCTCAAAGGAAGAAGTCAAGAATGCAGTTTTTTGTATTGAATGGAGATAGTGTAAGTGGACCTGATGGTTTTACAGGTATTTTCTATCAACAATGCTGGGATATAATTGGTGATGATGTGCATGCCATAGTACTAACATTCTTTGATGGGGCTGAGCTACCAAAATATACCACCCATACTAATTGGTACTCATACCTAAAAAGCATCCTATACAACCTTTTCAGATATGAGACCAGTTAGTCTATCTAATTTCATTTACAAGGTGATATCCAGGGTGCTTCATGATAAAATGGATAGTATGTTTCCATCTTTGATTTCTAATAATAAGTCAGAACTTGTGAAGGGAAGGAGCATTTTTTAGAATATTCTACTCACACAGGAGATTGTATCAGATAATTGAATTAGAGGGAAACCAACTAATGTTGTCATTAAGCTGGACATGGCCAAGGATTATGACAGAGTTTCATGGAAGTATTTATTGCATGTTCTTAGGAAAATGGGTGTTTTGTTGAGCACCTAATAAATTTGATCGGGAGATTGATTGATAATAACTGGTATTCTATTCTCTTGAATAGACAAGCTATAGGGTTCTTTCAGCCTACAAGAGGTGTGAAACAAGGTATCCCCTATCTCTTGCATTATTCCTACTTTCAGCTGAAATGCTTTCAAGAGCTCTGAATTTATTATTTCGAAGACAACAAATTTGTTGGACATGGGATGCCTAAGTGGTCTTTTCCGTTAAACTATTTAGCCTATGCTGATGATACCATCATTTTTGCATCTCCTGATAGATACTCTCTGAAATATATTATGCAAGTATTTAAAAAATATGAGCAGACTTCTGGTCAATTAATCAACAAATAAAAAGTTCATTTTCATGCATTCTAATATTGGTAGTGGGTTAATACAATCAGTTAGTGAGGTTACATGGTTTTCCAAAGGACAGTTCACTTTTACCTATCTAGGTTGTCCTATTTTCCATTTCAGGAATGCCACGACCCAAAATCTCATTGTGCCATGAGGGAACCTACCCTACCCGTAGGTGAACCACTAACATCCAAACGTCAATAATATAAAGCAAATGTGGAAAATTAAGGAAAAAACAACATAAGTGTTATTAAGTCTTAGGACTTAATACATAAACCTTTAAAGAAAACCCCAAAATCTGGTTGTCATGAGTATAGAGATACTATTCGAATACAAGTCTGGAACTTTAAATACAATCACTGTCTGAAATACAGGATAGAAAAGTAACATAACAAGATGAAGAGTCCAGTGCCGGGATGGAATTTACGGCTCACCCTAGACTCACAAGATGAATCTCCAAGCTCTGCGTCAAGATCCTCCGTTGGTGTCCGACTTGGTACCTGCAAATAGAGTGCAACAAGTGTAAAGTGAGTATGTGAAACACGTGTGCCCAATAACCTTGTCGACCGACCCTAAATATAGAGATGGCGAGGGTTGGTAATCCCAATACTTCTCTTCTTGCTTGGTTAGTCAAATTATACAATTTCTAAATAATTCAAGAATTTAAGTAAAGACTCTACGACCACACCGAGTCATACAGTCCATTACTCTTCACAGAACTTTGTAAAGTTTTTAGTTTTACCTCAATTAGGATAGATATAGCCATAAGGTTCCAACCTACACCCAAGCGGGAATCTAAATCCTCAAGATTACATCTTTTCATTAAATAGAATAAGTTATACTCACAAGGGTCCAATTCTTTCACGAATTGAGGCACAATCATTATCAAGATTCAATCTTTTACCCAAATCAACAAGTTTACCGTTATAGGCTCAATCTTTTAGTTCTTATACTAAGGAACACGTAGAGATCCCATCTCTATATCTTACCATACCATCTCATATTTCCGTCTTACATCAAGAATGAGCTACAAAATGTTAGTATTTTTCTCCTTAAAAGTCACATAATCATAAAGTATACCAGAAATCAATACCGAGTACACACAACAACAATTACATAACAGTAATATGAATGAATGTAATACAAATTATATATGTATGTATGAAATGGCCATACGTATCCGTTATACACACGTTACTGCAGTAGCTGTCACGTGACTTATGAGGGACTCATGAGGTTCATATACCCATCAGATCCCATCGGATCCCATCTTTGTAGCTATAGTATCATAATCGTTTGAAATTTCCCATCGAACCCTAGCTCTGTGGCTATAGTGTCATCATCTATCATCACTCTCATATCATGTATCATATCCAATGACCGGATTCCCAAGCCTCTCTCAGTAATATCTCAACAGTTCAATGCCAAATATAATACGTATGAATGATATGAATATATGTACACCATCCAATCAACATAATCAATACAATCAGTATTTATCAATTTCTTTTTAAGTATTTAGACGAGATGTCGAGTGATGAATGCATGATAAGTTCAATCAAAGATATAATAATCAAGCATGGCTACGAGCCCAAATAATCATCTAACATACAAACCTAAGCTAATTTATGCACCACGTTGGTGGCCCAAAGGCTAAACACATAAACTCCTTCAGCTATATCAAACTAGTTCATTAATTACCCAATTAAGTTCACCGGTACTCGTATTAGTGCTAGTCACCTCACTAATACGGGACCGTCAATTCCTCATTACTCCAATTATTATTAAACCAAAACATAAACACTATATTAAGGTCTAGTAAGTCTCAACTTGCCATATTATGAACTCCCAAAGCTCATGAATGATTCCAAGCTCTATCCGCGCAAAGAATAAGCCTCTCGGAAGCTCCATCGTGTCCAAACTCACCGAACGAGTTCAATTTAGTAAAATTAGTAATCTACAAAGTTAGATGAATCCAACGATGTCCATATTTCTATACTTTATTTTGGAACTCAAAAATGCATCCAAAAAGCTAATCTCGAGCCCCGAAGGTCAAAACTATAATTTATTATAAAATCGAGTTACCCATAGCTCACAGGTCATAAATATATAAAATTAATTAATTTCATCCATGAATTGACCCTCAAATCAAAGGTTTATCACTTCTCAACTCTAGGGTTCAAAAACCCTAATTTCCCCAACCAAATACGGATAAAATAGATAACCAACGAAAGTAAACTTGAAGAAATGTCAAAGTAAAGGTGGGATACTTACCCCCTTGTTGATACAAGAACAACGCCACAAAAATCATCTCAATTAGAGCTCTAGAACTCAAGTTATGCTCAAAATACCAATTGAACGCAGTCTGATTTTTTTATACACAGTCATTTTCGCTCCGGCAGATCCGGTTCGACGTCCGGAAGTCCGCCCCGGTGCATACCAGAAACCAGTAAGTTTTCCCGGAACTAAAATGGGCATATCTCCATCATACGATGTCAAAATTCAACGATTCAATTTGTTACGGATCACAAATTTCGATACGCACAATCAAACCTCAATTCCAACATCAAATGAATACAATGGTACATTGAAACGTCAAATGTGAGTGACGTATACCAACGACTCAAACCCCTAAACTTGACAAATGAAATCCAAATCCAATTCCGAAAGTTCCTACAACTCACAAATGGTCATACGAAGCTGCTCGAACTCTCAAAACACCCAAATGGATCCGTCTTGATCCGATGTTGACAGTAGTCAACTCCAAACCATCTCAAAAGTTAGTTTCTCAAACAACCACCTTAATCACATCCAAACCTCTCGGGAATCAAACCAATGACTCGACTAAATTATAAACCACATTTTCGACCTAACGAAATCAATAAAACTTCGAAAAAGAAGCATTTTCCAAAAAGTCAACTTTTGATCAAACTTCTTTTCTTTAACTTAAGAGTTTTCAAAATTACTAAACTTGATACGAAACTCACCTGATTGCCTTGGGAATTGTACCACCCATTCGTGCAAGTCGCAAATACTGAGTTAAAGCTACGGGAAGGATATTCTTATAAAAATAAGTCCGAAATTTTAAAATCACCAAATGGGTAGTTACAAGAAAGAAGAAGGTTTATTATGTAGATTTCATTAAGAAGGTTGCATTCTTTGAAAGGAAAGCTACTTTCTTTTGGTAGAAAGGCTATATTGATTAGAAGTGTTCTTCAGAGTATGCCTGCCCAATATACCTTGGATTAAGCTTTCCTTTCTTCCCGGATTTCATTACACCCTTCATCGGCGAAATCTTCAAAAATACCCAGTCGTCTACCTGAAACTCTAAGTCTCGCCATCGCACATCTGCGTATGACTTCTGACGACTCTGAGCTATTAACAATCGTTCTTGGATAAGATTTACCTTTTCTATGGCTTGGTGTACCAAGTCAGGTCCAAATAACTTTGATTCTCCTACCTCGAACCATCCAATAGGAGATCGACATCTCCGTCCGTACAAGGCCTCATATGGATCCATTTTAATACTGGCATGATAGCTGTTATTGTACGCGAATTCAATAAGGGGTACGTGATCATACCAACATCCCTTAAAGTCCAACACACAAGCTCGTAACATGTTCTCGAGCGTTTGAATTTTTCGCTCAGCTTGACCGTCTGTCTGAGGATGGAAAGTCGTACTTAAATTAACTCGGGTGCCTAACCCTTTTTGAAACGATTTCCATAAGTTAGTTGTAAATTGAGCACCTCGGTCAGATATAATAGATATAGACACACCATGAAGTAGAACAATCTCTTTAATATATAACTTCACGTAATCTTCGGCAGTGTAGGTAGTTCTCACCGACAAGAAATGAGCTGATTTGGTCAGTTTGTCAATAATTACCCAAATCGAATCAAATTTCCGATAGGAATGAGGTAATCCCGTAATGAAGTCCACATTAATTATTTCCCATTTCCATATCGGAATCTCGATGTTCTGAGTCAAGCCACCAGAATTTTGGTGTTCTATTTTTACCTACTGACAATTGGGGCACTGAGCTACAAACTCTGCCACGCTCTTCTTCATGTCATTCCACCAATAGATATTCTTGAGATCCTGATATATTTTAGTTGATCCTGGATGAATAGAGTACCGTGAATAATGAATCTCCGTCATAATCCTATCCCATAATCCTGCTACATTTGGAACACATAGACGACCCTAGTGCCTGAGAGTTCCCTGTTCGTTAATCTCAAAGGTCGTGGTCTTCTTCTGTTGAATGCTCTCTCTTATCTTCTTCAAACTACGGTCTTCCCATTGACGTTCCTTAATTTCTGATATAAGGGATGATTTTGACACATTCTGGACCACAAACCCACCATCTTTTGAATCCATTAGTCGGACTCCCAAACTAGCTAACTGATGAAGCTCTCTTACCAATTCCTTCCTTTTGACTTGCACTGGCATCGAACTGACCATTGACTTATGGCTGAGCGCGTCTGCTACAACATTAGCTTTGACAGGGTGATATAAGATGTCCACATCATAATCCTTCAATAATTCAAGCCATCTTCTTTGTCTCAAATTCAGCTCTTTTTGTTTGAATATGTATTGCAGACTCTTGTGATATGTAAACATGTCTAGATGAACACCATATAAATAGTGCCGCCAAATCTTCAGTGCATAGACTACTACGGCCAACTCTAAATCATGTGTCGGATAGTTCTTCTCATGTTTCATCAATTGCCTTGAAGCATAGGCAATCACTTTACCATGCTGCATTAGCACGCATCCTAAACCTGCTCCCGAGGCATCACAATACACAACATAACCTTCTGGACCCTCTGGAGAGTAAGGACTGGTGCCGATGTTAATCTATCATTTAACTCCTGGAAACGCAGCTCACAAGCATCGGACCACTGGAATTTTATAGCCTTTTGTGTTAACTTTGTTAGTGGTGCTGATACGGTAGAAAATCCTTCTACAAAGCTTCTATAATAGTCCGCTAAGCCCAAAAAATTGCGAACCTCTATTAGAGTCGTAGGCCTCGGCCAACTCTTCACCGCTTCAATCTTCTGAGTGTCAACCCTTATACCCCCGTCTGACACTATATGACCAAGAAAATCCACTGACTTTAGCCAAAACTCACATTTGGATAGTTTTGCATATAATTATGGTCCCGGAGCGTTTGTAATAGTATCCGCAAGTGATCCACATGCTCTGTTTCCGAGTGAGAGTAAACCAGAATATCATCTATAAAGACTATCACAAATACATCCAGGAATGGGCGGAACACGCTATTCATTAGATCCATAAATGCTGCTGGTGCATTTGTAAGTCCAAATGGCATTACTAGGAACTCAAAGTGCCCATACCTTGTCCTAAAGGTCGTCTTCGGAATATCTTTCTCCTTAACCTTTAGCTGATGGTACCCCGACCTTAGGTCAATTTTTGAGAAACACCTCGCACCTTGTAACTAGTCAAACAAATCATCAGTTCGGGGAAGAGGGTACTTGTTCTTGATAGTTACTTTATTTAGTTGCCGATAGTCGATACACATCCGTAATGAGCCATCTTTCTTTCGTATGAACAATACCGGCGCGCCCAAAGGAGACATGCTAGGCCTAATAAAGCCTTTCTCGAGAAAATCCTTTAATTGCTCCTTCAATTCTTTCAATTAAGCTGGAGCCATTCTATAAGGAGGAATAGATATCGGTTGAGTGTCTGGTAACACATCTATACCGAACTCAATTTCCCTTTCAGGAGGAAGGCCTGAAAGCTCATCTGGGAATACATCAAGAAATTCATTGACCACCGAAATTGATTGAGGACAAGGAGGTTCAGCATCGACATCTCTTTCCCGAACAAGATGGTATATACATCCTTTGGAGATCATCTTTCTTGCCTTAATGTATGAAATAAACCTACCTTTTGGCGTTACCATATTACCTTTCCATTCAAGGACTGTCTTGCTTGGAAATTGGAATCTAACACTCTTTGTTCGGCAGTCAACATTAGCGTAGCATTATTCTAACCAATCCATGCCTATAATAACATCGAAGTCAACCATTTCTAATTTCACTAAATCTGCTAGGGTATGATGACTACAAGCTAATACTGCACAATTTCTATAGACCCGTCTAGCGATCACCAATTCACCAACCGGTGTAGATACCACAAATGGATCCCTTATCAACTCAGGATCCATACCAAATTGACAGGCAACGAAAGGAGTAATATTTGTTAAATTTGAGCCTGGATCTAACAATGCGTACACATTATGTGAAAGGACTGGTAACGTACCTATAATGACATCAGGTGAGGACTCCTGATCCTATCATCCCATCAGTGCATAAGTACAATTTTGGCCCCTTTCTCTGCCTCAACCAGGTAACGTCTGTTGACTCTACCCTAACGGGCGTACTGATTGGGATGAAGCTAGTGCAGATCCAACCGGCTGGGCTCTAACACCTTCATCTTTTGTCAGACAATTTTGCACTATATGACCATGCTTCCCGTAAGAATATCATACTCTTCCCTCTTATTGGCACGACCTTGCATGTGTCCCGCCACACTTCCTACATCGAGCCAATGACGGCCTCATCTGCATAGAATTCCCTCTATAATAAGATCATGATGCTTGTGAACTCTGGCCTAGTCTCATTTGAATATACCGATCAGCCCTCGATCCTGAAGATGGTAATGATGCGCCGGTGGCTGGGTAAGATAATCGTCTGTAAGGCTATGGCCTGGGCCCGCCTTCAAAGTCCCTCATTCCAGTTATAGACCAAGCCCTTTTATGTTGGCCCCTATCACACTCTCGATCGACCCGTTGTTACCTCTTGCGATCCTCCAGGTTCTGTGCATAAGCCAGGATGCGAGCAATATCCATATCAGGATTCAAAGAAGCCGTAGTACACTCGTTGACCAAGTGTGGCCCTAATCCAGTAACAAACCTGTGTACCCGGTCACTCATTTCAGCTATAATTATAGGAGCATATCGAGCCAAGGAATTAAACTGCAAGCTATATTCTCGAACGCTCATGATGCCCTGTTCAAGACGTAGAAACTTATCATGTCTGGTCCGTCGAAGCTCGACTGGTAGAAAATGTTGTAAGAAATCTTCTGAAAACTTTCTCTATCTTGCGGGCGCAGCACGAGGTCCCCTATACTGCTCCCATGTTTCATACCAGGTTACTGCGACATTCCACAGTCTATAAGAAGCAAACTTTACCGACTCAGTATCGGTAGAATCCATTACCCGCAAAGTGCGTTGTACCTGATCCAGAAAATTCTGCGGGTCCGCATTCAAGTTTGTTCCTGTGAATACTGGAGGGTCTAGATTGATAAAATCCCGAGCTCTTGCGCTAGCAGCTTTATCAGAAGGATTGGGAAGCTGACGTTGGGCATGAACAGCTACCAATCATGTCAATAACTGTACCACACTCCGCATATCAAGATCCTTGGCTGGGATATCAGGTGGAGGGACAAGGGGTACCGCCGCTCCACTAATCTCCCCTGATGGTGGTGATCTGGGGGAATCATATGAAGAGGTTGTATCGAGGGTCTCGCTGCGGCCCTCGCTAGCAGGTGGCAATCGGCTGGTACCTTTGCCCGCAGCCGCATCCAATGTCCTCATACTCTTGAATTTCTTCCTTGTTGTAGGCATCACTGGAATTATAAATACGAAATGGATTAGGAATGAAATACTTATAACTCATCTCTAGTGCACGATTCATGAGATGAAATGATGGAAACCATTCCTAAATGTCAGGCAACCTCCTCATTATAAGTATGGTGCACAACATACCCATAAACAAGACTCTACTAGACACGGCTTGAAAAAGCTCTCTGTTCTCTTCTTGAAAAGTTCAATTTAAAGATTTTTGCTTTTGAAGAAGCTTACAATCTTGCCACAATGGACCTTCATACCTTGATGAGCATACTCAAAACTTATGAGATGAACATTGAGAGTCAAAAGGAATTGTATAAATGCAAGAATGTGGCACTTCAAGTTCAATCCTCGGAGAGTCAAATCAAAGAAGAAGATGAGAATCTTGAAGAAATTGGTGAAGGTGCAAATGTTGCCTTACTCGCTCGATAATACAATTTGATGGTGAAGAAGTTCAACCATGAGAGAAATCAATCTAAATCTAAAAATCTCCAAAGCCAAGTCTTCAATCAAAATCCCACTAGATTCATTCCAAATGTACAAAAAGGAAATCAACTAAGAAGAACCAACTCAGATCGTACCAAGTTTGATCCCAAACAACTTGAGTCCATGCAATGTCATACATGCTCAGGTTGGGGTCATTATGCTAATGAATGTGCAAACACTCTTAGAAAATTTGATAAAAACCTATGGGTTTCTCTTAGTGATGATGAAGAAGAAGAGGAAGGAGATCGTGAAATTAAAATACAAGCAATATTGGCCACTGTTTTCGAACAATATCTATCGGATAATGAAGATGTCATATATAATGTTGTCTCAGATATCACGTCATTTGCTCCAACATCAGCAATAACATCAACATCATTAGCGACATCCGAAAGGTATGAATTCTTTAACTATTATGATGTTAATTGCTTTAATGGTTCTATTTTTGTTAGTGAGGCTGATTGTATCGATCAAGTTGAATGCAAAGATGATATGATTAATGAATTACAAAGTATTTGTAAAGACTTAATCATAGAATCCAAGCAACTTGACAAAAAGATAAAATCTTTAACTCATGAGAATTTAGAATTAACAGGCACGATAA
Organism: Anisodus acutangulus; assembly: GCA_029783415.1. Taxonomy (NCBI): domain Eukaryota; kingdom Viridiplantae; phylum Streptophyta; class Magnoliopsida; order Solanales; family Solanaceae; genus Anisodus; species Anisodus acutangulus. The sequence goes on from CM056508.1 coordinate 34,981,938, forward strand.
CCCGACTTGAGGTTGCACTTACCAAAAAGGATATTGAATTTGGTAAGACTCATGTAAAATTGGATTTAACTGAAGCAACCTTCCACAAGCTCAACATAGGGACTTCTAAATTGAATGAGATACTCAACTTTAGTAAACCTTCACATGCAGATATTGGGTACAAAAACTCTCTTAAAATCATATGCTCTAATCTTTTTGATAAAAATAAGAAAATATGTTTTGTAAAAGAAAAAGAGATGAATAATATGTTCTCATATATGTCAAAGAAAATAAAGTTTTTATGTCATCACTGTAACTCCCTTGTATACTTAAAATCATACTGTATCAAACTTCAAAATTTTGTGAGCAAAATGTTGCCTAAATTGTTGTTCAACATTCCGGATAAACATCGAAGCAACATTTCTGAGGCAAAAGGTAAAAAACGTTTTAAGAGAGTTTGGGTTCCTAAAAAGGATGTTACATGTAATGTTGCTATAACTGAATTAAGGACTAACATTTCAGGTTCTTGGTACTTTGATAGTGGATGTTCTCTCCACATGACATGTACAAAAGGGTTTCTAAAGAACTATGAGTCATTCAATGGAGGAAACGTGACCTATAGAGGTGGCAGTAAAAGCAAAATAATTAGAAAATGGATCTTGCATGTTCTTGGTTTTCCAGCCTTAAGAAATGTCTTACACGTGGAGAGCTTAATGGCTAATTTGATTAGTATTAGTCAATTGTGTGATGATGATCTTGAGGTAAAATTTAATAAGGATGCTTGTAAAGTTATGAATGATGCAAATATATGTGTCATGACAGGTACTAGAACATGTGACAATTGCTATCTTGTTGTAAGACAAGAAACATGCAATAACGCTAAGATCGATGTCACAACACTATGGCATCAAAAGTTAGGGCATGTCAACTACCCTAATTTAGAAAAATTGGTCTCAACTGAAGCGATTAGAGGCTTACCCAATCTTAACCATAAAGGTAAAACTGTCTTGTGAAGATTGTCTGAATGGTAAGCAAACCCATGTCTCTCATAATGTTGCCCAACACGACGGACAACATTCAGGTACGTCTCATTGTTTTCAATTACCGCATATGGATTTAAGTTGTTCAATTGAAGTAGACAGTCTAGGAGGCATGAGGTAATCCTATGTGATTGTAGATGATTTTTCTAGATATTCATGGATATATCTTTTGAAAGAAAAATCACAAACTTTTGGCATGTTTAAAATTTTGCACTCTAGAATCAGGAATTTGTTATATTCTCCTATATTTTGGATTAGTTCCGACCATGGAAAAAAAATTGAAAATAGCTCATTCACAAATTTTTGTGAGAAAAATGAAATTTTTCATGAATTTTCTGCTCCCAAAACTCCTCAACAAAATGGGATAGCAGAAAGGAAGAATAAAACACTGCAAGAAATGGCTAGAGTTATGCTTAGTTCTAAATACTGCTTGTCACATCTCTAATAGAGTCTACTTAAGGTCAGGAACAAAGATGACTCCCTATGAGCTTACAAATGCAAAGAAACCTAACTTGCATTACTTTCATATTTTTGGTTGTATTTGTTACATTTTAAATGATAGAGATCATTTGGCAAAGTTTGACTCTAAGAGTAACAAGGGAATTTTTGTTGGCTATTTCCAAAATAGTCATGCTTATCGAGTATACAATCTGAGAACCAGAATTGTACAAGAGTCTGTAAACGTTATTTTTGATGATTTTCTGATCTTACAGGAAATACAGCTGAAAATAACATTATAGTTTAAGTGGAAAATGTGCAAACTGTTGAAGAATGAGATGTTGCCCAAAATGTTGTCACACTCGAAGAAACATCTGAACCTGGAATAGAGACCACATAGGCCATGGATGAGGAGTCACATGCTGAATTATCAGATCAAGTTCGAAGGGATCCCTCATCAAGGATTAGGAAGAATCATCCCACGGGCCAGGTGATATGGGGAGTTTTTGAAGGAATTAAAACAAGAGGGAAATAACCACTCAACTATAGAGAAATGGTAAGGTATGTGTGTATTTCTACCATATACCAAGAGGTTAGTCTTTCTTATTTTATATCTACCATAGAACCAAAAAATGTTTTAGAAACATTCAAAGATAATTTTTGGATTCAAGCAATGCAAGAAGAGCTTGAACAATTCTCTCGAAATGAAGTCTGAGACTTAGTTCCACGTCCAAATTATATGAATATAATTGGAACTAAGTGGATTTTTAAAAATAAATCAGATGAATAGGAAATAGTTGTTAGAAACAAAGCTCGTCTAGTTGCACAAGGATATACTCAGGTTGAAGGAATCAATTATGACGAAACCTTCGCACATGTGGCTAGAATTGAATCAATTAGACTTTTACTTGCTATTGCTTGTTGTCTGAAAATTACTTTATACCAAATGGATGTAAAAGGTGCATTCTTAAATGATTATCTAGATAAGGAAGTTTATGTTGAACAACTAAAAGGATTTGAAGATCTTTACCATCCACACTATGTGTACAAGCTCAAAAAGGCTCTGTATGGGTTGAAACAAATCCCTCGTGCATGTTATGGTCGTCTAACTAACTTCCTTCTTGAATTTGGTTTTAACCGTAGTGAAGCTGATTGTACTTTATTCATTAAATGTCACAGTGCATATATTATTATTGCTTAAATCTACGTAGATTACATAGTCTTTGGTTCGACTTCACAGTCTTATCTAAAGTCATTTGTTGAATCTATGTCATCGACATTTGAAATGAGCATGATTGGGGAACTAACTTTTTTCTTAGGTTTGCAGATTAAGCAAATTGGAGATGGAATTTTTATCTCACAAAGTAAATATGCTAAGAATCTAGTTAAGAGATTTGGTTTTGAGAACGCTAAACAGATGAAAACGTCAATGAGTTCATCGCAGAAGGTACGTAAGAATAATGTTTGTAGAAATGTCAACCCAACATTATATCGATCTATGATAAATAGCCTTCTTTATCTTACTGCTAGTCGTCCAGATATTATGTTTATTATTTGTGTTTGTGCACGTTTTTAAGCCTGTCCCAAAATGTCTCACTTAAATATCGTGAAACGTATTATTTGATATGTTGCTGGAACATGTGAGTTGGGAATTTGGTATTCCAAAGACACTAATCCTAACTTAATAGGATTTAGTAACTCGGATTGGGCTGGCGATGTGGATGATAGAAAAATTACAAGTGGAGGATTTTTTATCTCGACAATAACCTTGTTTCATGGTATAGTCGTAAACAAAACTATGTCTCACTTTCAACTGCTGAATATGAATATGTAGCAGCTGAAAGTTGTTGCTCTCAATTAATTTGACTAAGACACATGTTAGACGACTACGGTTTGATTAGCAACATTTTACTTTTGTACTGTGATAATCTGAGTGTCATTAATATTTCCAAAAATCCAGTTTAGCACTCACGTACAAAACATATTGATATTAGACATCACTTTTTAATAGATTTAGTCAAAAAATAGCTAGCTCAAATTGAACATGTTGACACTCTTCATCAACTAGCTGATATTTTTACAAAAGCTTTGGACCATGAGAGATTTTCTAGCTTGAATAAACCTCTTGGTCTATGTAATATCTAAAAAAAGGCATTTTTGGTGAATGTGAGCTGAAATGTTGTCTAACATTTCGAGTGACATTTACCTATGTAATATCACAGACTAATTATTGTTGATGTATGGTGCATAACTTTTGGTCACACAAACATGATCCTTCAATAAGAATATAATTCCAACGCGATACCATTCTCTGCGATGATATATAAATACATATATATCATAAAAATTGAGTATGAAAATAAGGCAAAGCCTGTACAAATACTTGGCAACTGTGCAAAAATGGATAAAGCCCTTGAAAAGATACTGTTCCTATTCTATAGGAGTATCGAATGCTTCAAAATAATTTTGATAATACTAAATAAGTATTCTTATTTTGTACACGAAAAACTCTTTTGTATGTGTTTTATGATTAGATCAAGGACACGATGGGAAAATGTTACATTGATCCAATGGTCAAACTCATGAAATACGTATAAAACGTGTCTTGATGTGTTGCCAAAATGAAAATTTCTTGAGGATCAAAATACCTGTGTTGTCCAAAATGTTGCCAACATTGTCGTTGACATTTTCAGAATTTGATATGTGTTGAGATGTTGCGCTTATCTGATCGTTGAATTATCATATTCTCCCTATTTTTATGCCTTGTTTTAATAGAAATTTCAAACTTTAAAATGATAAGATTAAATTGAATTCCTACCGTGATGTTCCCAAAATTTTAGGTATAAGGTATTAGATAAATCAGAAACTCCTAAAACTAAGTAATTTTTGTTGCTTAGAAATGTTTGACATGTATATAAATATTCCTCTCATTTGGTATTTTTTTTATCATTTCCGATTTTTCTTAAATATTTTTTTTAAAAAGAAGGAAAATCACATCACACCTCGGGTATAACCCTACCTATCCGATGGAATCATCACCATTTCAAACTCCATTCTCAATCTCAAACCCTAAATTCCCAAAACCTTCTCCACAATATTCACCAATGGAAACATCTCCAATGTCAACACCAATGTCACCCAACACTCCAACCAACACACCAATGAGTACAAGCCCTCATATAACCACTGAATCGTCTGAGCAAAATGAACCGCAGCAACCCTGCTGGTTATCTTCTTCACCCCCCACAGAGGACTTGTCCAAAGCTATAGTATTTAAAGGTTTAGATGAGCCTTTAGACATTAGCTACTCAGGTGATGACAACAATCCAATAGATATTGATGAAATATCTGATATTTCAACATTGGGTAAAAGACCAAGATCCTCCACCTTCCCTACTCGTCGATCGAGTAGAATGTTTGAGAGAACTGTTCATAAAGAACCGAGCAACAAAAGGTCCAGATTTTATACATCTATATCTTCTTGCTCGAGCAGTGATGGTGATGACACGAACTTTGTGCTCTCAACTAAAGAGAGTGAAGAAGAACCAACTGCTTCTGTACCGCAAAATATGTCTCAAGAAAATGAGGAAGTTCCTTATGAAAATCCGCTGAAGCAATTCTTTCCAAAGGGAATTCCCAGATATGCCAAATCGAGTGCTGCTCCGAATGTTGCCACTGATGCTACAACATCTCAGGCAGCATTTCAGCCAACATCAGAAGAGACACAAACACTAACATCCTCTAGTAAAACCGAATCTGATTCAGACAAATTCTATTCTAAAACTAATTCTGATAATTGGGACTGGTACAAGAATATAGTTATTAGGTCAGAAAAAGTATTAGACATTGCCTCATATTCAGAATATGGTTTGGTAGAGTTCTTAAAAGAAAGACAACTCCTAGGATCTGTTACTGAGAAAGGATCGTATGTTGATAAAATAGTCAGGTTGTTTTATGCAAATTTGAATTCTTTTATAGAGGATACCTCCTCAAAGAAATTCGGAAAAATGTATCTCTATAACAAAATATATTCTTTTACACCTGCTGTATAAACCAATGTATGGGATTAAATGCTGAGGAGAATGTTAGAGAAGCAGACCCTGCAGTGGACAGTAAATATGATATAATTGAGTACCTCACATGAGGTATAATGCATAAGTGGATCTCTAGATGTCCAGCCTCTAAATTAACAGTCATGTTTGCCACCCTCACAAAATTGCTATACACAATTGGCTTTCTTCAATGAATGAGTCAATTGTAACTACAGAACAAGTCACCCTGCTGTATAAAATTGGGAAAGGATTGAGAGTTGATCTTGGCAAAATGATCTTCCATCAAGTTGCTAACTTGGTACAAAAAGAATCAACCTCAATCCTCTCTTATCCCTCTCTGATATACAAAGTTTTAACTACCCAAGGTTTTAAGCCTAAGAGAGAGGACACTTTAGGGAAGGCTCTTGAACTGTACACAGTAAACAAAACAGTTTTGAAGAGTAGAGACAGAGTCATCGATCTACCCTGGAAAATGAAAGGAAATAATGCTGATGTTGACATGAATGTCACCAACATTCTTAGCAACACTGGTCCTAGACAATCTCCACTATCTACTGAATGTCTTGTGAATCAAATTGTAAAAATCAACCAACAAATCTCTGAGGTTGATGTTGTGAGGAATGCTCTGATTCAAGCCAGAGACCATTTTATGCTACTGCTTTCTTTACAAAAAGGGGGAGAATGATGTTGATGCTGATGAAGCCGGGGGAAGTAGAGGAAGTGCTGATGCAGGGGGAGTTGAGGAAGAAGGCTAGAAGTTGTTATGTTGTTCTGTGCAAAAAAACAATTATGCATGAGGAGAAAGTTGTTGGAAGTTGTTGCTGCGGTATGATGAGTTAGGAGGAGCTGTTGCTACTGGTTGATACTGTATGAGGGTTGTGAATATTACTCATTCTGAGCAGTTAACTGTTCGACAGAATGGATATTGATTTATGTGGACTATGGAATATTTTTTTTATGGTTTGCATATAAATCTATTTAAGTGGATGATATGTATATATGCGCTAACATCTTCCTTCTTTTCTAATCCTATGAATCGATACACGCATGATTACTTGAAAGCCATCACATGTTAATGGGAAGCATAGCATTGATATTATTGATCATAAATGTCGGACAACATATGTCTCAATATCCTAAGTCAGTTTAGGTCTATAATGAGTTTTATAAAGAAAGGAAAAAAGGGGGATATTGTTAATGTTGAGTTTGGTGTTATGACATTTGACCCAACATATCTTCTAAAGTACTTATTTGAATGCATGAAAATATTTGGACAAATGTCACAACATTCGGACCAACATTTTTTAGAACAGTTTTGCCTTACTTCACGGTAAGCAATAATATTTTACTGTGAGGTAAAAACGACTTAGGCGTGGTGAATTGGAGCTGTGTAAAACGTGGAAGAAAGAGTCAAAGCTTGGGGAAGAAATCGAGTAAGGAACAAATCAAAGTTGTTGAGATTTTCACTCCTTAATCATCTACCACAAGCTGTCCACCTTTTCCTCAACTTCCACAACCGATCGATGAGACTTTCAAGGGAAATCTCTACTATAAATAGAGACACCACAACAGTGTATCGATATCCAGAATCTGATTGCAAAAATACCAAGAGAGCTCTCGGGATTTCATCTCAGAAATCTAGATCACAAATGTTGCATGAGTGTGTCGACAACATTCTGTCCAACATTACAATTGTTGTTTAGATTCTAGATTAGTTTTGTATGGAGCGATTGTAATAAGAGGTTGTCTATGTCTAATTAGTTAGATTTTTCAGGCAGAAGTCATCTGCGACTTCAATTTTTAATTCCTTTCCATTTTATATTGTAAATATGTAAAGAAAGTAATTTGTATTTTTTATATAATATATATACAATACATCTGGTCATTGACCATCATAAGTTATATAATATATATAACTTATGAAAATTTTAAACCTGTATGTTCTTTAAATTTCGTTGCATTTACTCTTTAAAGTTATTGTTTTACTAAGTGTTGTTACTGGTGTCGGACGATATAATTGACGACATTCTAAAACAGAATTGACATTCGATTTATTTCATCTCTTGTTTGTATTTCTCATAGCATTTCACACCCTTCAGGGTGGAAGACAGTCATCTAAAGTTTCGACTAGTGTTCAAAGGTTTCCTTGGTTTGATCTCTAATGGATGTAACAACAATTCTGTTTCATTCTCTTCTCCATCATAGAAATCGTCCCTCGATCCAGAATTCCATAGCCACAAATGCGAAAAAATAGAGATCCGAAAAATTGATTGAGACGTAGCTTCATTGAGATTGAGTTTGTGGAATAAAGTTGGAGAACATGGAAGAAGATCACATATTTTTGTATTGGAGATATCTGTTAAAACAATGAATCCCACGAATATAGAAATTGTATAATTTTTGCTGTTAACTTCTTTTTACTGCGCTTATATACGTTTTATAACAAACTCTTGCTATGTTTGGCAAACTACCAAATATTGCTAAGCTTAGTAAATATAGATCTAACTTCGTATATGTAGGAACTATTTCCCAATATAAAATACAAACACATGAACTGATTTGTTGAAAGACTCATAGATGTATAACTTATTAACAATGACGTCAAATCTTGTTATTTCATGTTTCAATATCAAGGTTTCACTTCTTATTTATTTTCTTAACCTTGATTTCTTGATTTAGATCTGATTAATTACTTGTCTGAAATCTCATTTTCTAGACCTCAAGTTTTGGCAAGATGAAAAATCAAGATGATACATCCTAAAGGATTTCAGTAACGACGAGGATTTTGAAATACAATTCCACCATGAGTATCCTCTATATGGATATTTGATCAAATAAATTATATCAATGAGTCACCAAGCTTTTATTCTTCATGAGAATCCTCTTAGGATAAGATTATCAAAATCAGCAAATTTAATCTTAAGGGTATTAACAAGCATTGAGATTAATTATTTTCTTGGAAGAAGCTTTGCTCTATATACAATTGATAAAGTTTTACAAGCAACATCTTTCCCGTATCATCCCTCTCAATTAATGGCTTGTCTTTACGTATTAATTTGTTTAGTAATTGAATGTAAGTGTTAACCTATTATATTTTCTTAGATAGGGAGGTTAGTAAATAGTCATATCCTGAAATTTATCATGGGAGATTTTGTAATAGGAGTAGCTGACTTTGTTAAAGACTACTCTTTTGTGTTATATCGGAATGCATAACAAAATTGAGAAATTAAAGGCTCTTCAACCATGTTGATGTGGACACGTGAATTTCTGAGCTTCCAATACAAAATTCAGTTACTTCCTAACAATTAACAAAATTAGCATTAAAAGGAACTAATCGTCTTGACTAATGAACTTAGAAATATTATATAAGGGCTTAATTATATACTATTAAATTTGAAACAGCCTTGAACATAGGTTTTATTTGTAATTATTAAGTAGGATGTTATTACCTAAGTAATGATATCACATCTAACATTGGTATAGCAATTTTAACATCTAGAGACATTTTATCAATAAGGAAAGACATATCTAACAAAGTTATTATTATCGAATATTCTCCGAATATTCACAGTATATTTTATAATTATGATAGATGTATATTTAAGGTAACTTAGGATTCTTATTGTATTAGGAATCAACCATTTAAGGTAAGTTAGGATTCTTATTTTATTAGGAATCAACCTCTGTACAACTATATATATATTGTGATTAATGAAAAGAATCCCTAAGGGAAATTATTCCACTCTTACATGGTATCAAGAGCCAAACCCTAATCCCTACTCTTCTCTTTCTCAAAAGTTGTCGCCGACCACCACAACTTTCCCTTCCTCTCGGCCGACGGCAACGCTACTACCACCATGTCTCGCCCTACTTCCCCGACAAATTCCAATTCCTCCACTGGCACGTTTGACAACACCCCTCAACGATCATCGTCTTCTTTTCACCCAGCATTCGCCGTTACCAACATCAAGAATTTTATCCCCATAATTTTTGACCAAGAAGACTATCAATATGTCATGTGGATAGAACTATTCTACATCCATACCTATGCGTACAATGTGCTAGATCACATTGATGATTATGTTCCTCGTCCCACCGATGTTGCAGACTCGACATGGCATCGCCTTGACGCCATCGTCAAACAGTGGATATACGACACCATCTCAAAGGATTTTTTGTGTACAATCATGAAAACAGGTGCTACGGCACGTGAACTCTAGGTACGGTTAGAAGAAATTTTTCAAGATAGTAAAAATACTTGGCCCGTGTATTTGGAAGAACAATTTAACAATACCCGTCTCGAGAATTTTAACATGTCCGAATATTGTAAACAACTGAAACTCATAGCCGACCAACTTTCCAATGTAGGGACATCTGTTTCAGAAACCAAGATGGTACTTCAACTAGTTAGCGGTTTACCGAAAGGTGTACGATACACTTGCAACGATGATTCAACAGGCCGACCCACTACCAAGTTTTAACAAGGCACGTTCGCAACTTTTGTTGGAAGAAACCCGCCGTACCAAACAGGAGGAGCACAATCAGAAGGCATTAGCCATTGAAAGCACACCACCGACGACATCCCAACCACCACCGCCAGACCACCACCAGCAGCAGTCCCGCGGTGGCGGACGTGGCGGCAGAGGCCGTGGTGGCAACCACAAAGAGAAGGGCCGCGGCAAGGGCCAAAGGAACCAGCAGCCAGGCCCAACACCTGCTCCCTACTTTCAGTGGGCTGGGCAGCCTCCTTGGCCCAATCCCGAGAACTGGGCCTCTCCTACATGCCCCAACCCGACATCAGGGGCCCAATTCCAGCAAGGTTGGCAGTCAGGCCTATTGGGCTCCGCCCCCGCCAATCGGCAGACCCAACAGCCCACACAATAGGCCCATCTAGTAGCAGCCCACCCGCACCCGCAAGGCAGCAGCCTAGCCCACACCGATTTAGGCCAGGTCTTCAATACCGTGAACCTTCAACAACCCGATGATAATTGGTACATGCTCACCCGATTGTCAGGTAAATTATCTCAACTGCTTCGGTTATAGTGTCCTCAATTTATTATTGTCGACAATGGTCATCGCATTCCAATTGAAGGTTACGGTAACACACATACTAAACATCCCCACCCACCTTTCTTCCTAAATCGCGTCCTTTACACCCCTAACATCATTAAAAACTTAATCTCTGTTAGAAAATTCACTCGCAATAATTCTGTGTCTGTCAAATTTGACCCTTTTGGTTTTTTTGTGAAGGATCTCAATACGGGAAAAATTCTTACGCGCTGCAATAGTGTGGGATACCTCTACCCCTTCAATCAATCTTCCGTTGTCAGACCGCAATCACCTCTATCTCTTGCGGCTATCTCTCCATCAACTTGGCACAACAGACTCGGGCACCCCGGAGACCCTGTTTTAAATTTTCTTAGGACTACTAAGCGTATTCAATGTAATAATGGAAAACTTGCCCAACACTGTTTTTCTTGCCCGCTTGGCAAACATACTCATCTTCCATTTATGTCATCCAACAATGTTACTTTTTCTCCTTTTGATATTGTTCATGCTGACTTGTGCACATCTCCGGTTGTTAGCTCTTTGGGTCACAAATTTTATCTAGTATTCTTATATGATTTTTCAAATTTTTTCTGGATTTACCCACTGAAATTCAAATCTGATGTTTTTGCCAAGTTCCCTGAATTTCAAAATTTCATTAAAACACAGTTTGAAAAATCTATCAAATCTTTCCAATGTGATAACGGACGTGAATTTAATAATTCGGTAGTTCACACTTTCTTCTCTAAACAAGGAATGGTTTTCCATTTTTTCTGTCCCTATACTTCCTCCCAAAACGGAAAGGCTGAACGAATTATGCGAACTATCAATAACATGGTTCGCACCCTTTTGTTTCATGCCTGTCTTCCACCGCCATTTTGGGTCTATGCTGTTAAAATAGTAGAATCCCTCCTTAATATTTTACCCGCTAACACTCTTCAAAATAAGACCCCCACTGAAGTTCTATACCATAGGATCCCTTCCTATGACAAACTCAGAATTTTCGATTGCCTATGCTACCCCAATCTAGCCTTCACTGCCCCTCACAAATTAGCATCACGAACTACGCCATGTGTCTTCGTTGGTCTCCCGTCTAACCATAGGGGTTACCTGTGCTATGACCTGTCCACTCGTAAAATCATTATCTCCCACCACGTCACATTTGACGAGACGTACTTTCCATTCTCCAATCTTCGGAAATTTCAAACCACAGACTACACATTTCTTGATGACACAGATCTGTCCCCACCAGTCAAATCACTATTCCAATTTCCGTCCACTGTTCATGCATCAATGTCGCCGACGCCGGTAGTCTCACCTCCACCAACGACCATCACCAACGTCGTCTGTACAACATAGTGGTCCTTGTCTCCTCTTCCCAGGGTCGAACAATCACAACCACCACCAAACCACCAAACTCCCGATAGGCTGTTCAGAAACCCTCTCGCCGACACCTCTCCGATCCACACACACATCGAACATCTGCAGCTACTGCCCAGCTCCACCAACTCACCACCTAACCCACTGACACCGACAACAAACCAGTCACCTCCAACACCCGTCACCAGCGACTCCCAGAATCCGACATCGATTTCTGAACCCGAAGTCCCGCGGTCACTGCCTACCCATCATACGGAAACTCGTGCTCAACACGGGATTTTCAAACCCAAAGTTCACTTTAACCTCTCCACACAAACCATATCACCCGTTCCAAAAATTCTGAAACTAGCCAAACTGGACCCTAATTGGAATGCGGCTATGTGCGAGGAATTTAATACTTTAACCAAGCAGAACACTTGGGATTTGGTACCTAGACCGGATGGTGTGAATATTATCCGGTGTATGTGGCTATTTCATCATAAGTACAGAGACAGTGGTGAGTTGGAGCGATATAAGGCAAGACTAATTGCTAATGGCACTAATCAACATGAGGGTATTGATTGTGGTGAGATATTCAGTCCGGTTGTTAAACCGACCACTATTCGGACTCTACTTAGTATTGCTATGGACATGCATTGGCTGATTCATCAGCTTGATATCAAGAATGCATTTCTTCATGGGGATTTGAAAGAAACTGTGTACAAGCATCAACCCCCTAGCTTTGTTCATCAGGCAGTCCCGCAGTTTGTATGTCATCTCAGAAAGTCATTGTATGGCTTGAAATAGGCATCCCGCGCTTGGTATGATCGCGTTTCCAGGTATTTTATGCAGATCAGTTTTATATATAGCAGGTGTGATAACTCTCTCTTCACTTTTCATCGAGGTAGCAGCACTGCTTATTTGCTATTATATGTGAATGACATTGTTCTTACTGTCTCATCTGAAGGTTTGAAGAATCAAATCATTGCTCTACTCAAAACTGAATTTGCTATGACTGACTTGGGCAAGCTGAGTTATTTCTTGGGTATATCAGTGACCAGACATGCAGCTACTATGTTTTTGTGTCAGCGCAAATATGCAGAAGAGATAGTGTATAGGGCTAAGATGACAAATTGTAAAATTATGCCAACTCCAATGAGGGTGCGCCAGTTTCTGATCCCACTCTATATCGGAGTCTTGTGGGTGCCATTTAGTATCTTACCTTCACTAGGCATGATATTGCATATGTCGTTCAGCAGGTGTGTTTGTTTATCCACGACCCTCGAGAGTCCTATTTTACGGCCCTCAAACGTATTATCAGATACGTTAAGGGCACACTGGACTTTGGACTACATCTCTACCCCTCTGCCCCAACCAAGTTACTCTCCTACACGGATGCAGATTGGGCAGGATGCCCAGACACAAGTCGCTCCACCTCAGGCTACTGTGTATTTCTTGGGGATAATCTTATTTCATGGTCTGCCAAGCGGCAGGCCACGCTATCCCGTTCGAGTGTTGAAGCAGAGTATCGCGGAGTTTCTAATGTCGTTGTTGAGATCTGTTGGCTCCGAAATCTACTTTTGGAGCTCTAGTGTCCACTGCGAAATGCATCTATAGACTATTGTGACAACATATCTGCCATCTATATGTCTCACAATCAGGTCCAACATCAGTGGACTAAGTATATTGAGATGAATATTCACTTTGTACGAGAGAAGGTTGCCCTTGGTCAGGTCAAAATGCTACACGTGCCTTCCTCCTATCAGTATGCATATATTTTCACAAAGGGACTACCGAGACAGCTCTTCACCGACGTCTGATCCAGCCTTAGCGTTCGGCCTCCTCCCGCTCCAACTGAGGGGGAGTATTAGCGAATATTCTCCGGATATTCACAATATATTTTGTAATTATGATAGATGTATATTTAAGGTAACTTAGGATTCTTATTGTATTAGGATTCTTATTGTATTAGGATTCAACCATTTAAGGTAAGTTAGAATTCTTATTGTATTAGGAATCAACCTCTGTACAACTATATATATTGTGATTAATGAAAGGAATCTCTAAGGGAAATTATTCCACTCTTACCGTTATTACTATCTATCAAGCTTGTATAAGTATGTTGATCATTAAATTGTTTCCTATTTAGTATAAATAAGCAGGTAAAAATCAAGTTTCATTTTTTATTATTGTGATAAGATGTTCTTACGCCGATTATAAAAAATGTTCTTAGAAAAACTACTTGTATAAACTAATGAATTTATCTTGTGAATAGACACTAATTCCCTTATTTAACTTAAAACGTTTGTTTAAATCGAGAAAATGAGAATTGACTACATAAATGTATAAACAATAGAATATGACATCGTCATAGGCATGCAATTCATGATTTACTTAAAAAGAAAGAAACACATAGAAGAGAAATGATAATGTTATGATTGCACGGTTTATCTTATGCGCATATCATTTATGAGTTCAGATGATACTAACATCATATCGGCAGTGGACAATACATAGTTCAAGCACAATTTAAGATTGTCACCTCTGTCGACGGACTGGTGATGCGCACAACTGATTGGGTAGTTGACAGGATGTGGTTGACTTTGAATAGTCTACTGAAAGAATGCATGTAAGGACGTGCCTTAAGGAGACTATTGCAATCCACATGATATTTGGTTGAGATGAACGTGTATACATGTTTCTATTTATTTATACATGTTTCTATTTATTTATACATGTTTTCACTTATATTATATATTATATTCTATGCATGGCATGCATAGTATTTTAGAGACTTTCTTCACGGGTATGACAGCAGGGGCAAGTTAGTGATCTTGTTGGGCTATAGGCTCATCCTTCTACTAGTGCAGTTACTGGTCGGCTTTGATCTTGTTGGAGGCCATCTTAGACTTCAGGTGAGGTGAGACAATCACATCAATATTGGTGACACTTCAAGCTAGGTATTTTATCTTATTTATATCAGTGTTTTTAACCCAAAATATGTATTCAAGATCTAAATAGTGCTCCTTGACTATCTTTTTTTGGGAATGTGTGACTTAAATATTAGACTTGTATTGCCGGCTTTTTTCATGAGAACTGTCTACAACTATAATAACATACCTGGTGGAAACACACAACATGGGTCTTGGAGGGTAGAGTGTATGCAGACCTTACCTCTACCTTAATAGGTAGAGCGGTTGTTTCTGAGAGACCATCGGCTCAATACAAAACATAAGCACAAGCAAAGCAAGAAAAATGGTCTGGCCCAGGCAAAAAATTTAAAGCAGTATGAAAATGATGGTATCAAAAGCAAATAAGCCATGATGGCGCATTCTAGAAAAAGAAGCAGTAACTAACGCATGTAAATAAGATAGACAAAGTACACTAAAGAATACATAGCAACATAAATCAAACTATAGAGGACTATAGAGCAATATTGTGCCTATTAGTATGATAGACTAAGCGGGCCTACACTAAAAATACTATAACTACCAGTTTACAAGCGTAAGTAGGACTATGCTCGACTACCTACTACCCTTCTACTCTAATTTGTGTCCTTCACAACCCCTATCTAAGGTTATGTCCTTGGTAAGTTGCACCTGTGTCATATCCCGTCTAATCACCTCTTCCCAATACTTCTTTGGCCTACCTCTACCCTTTCTGAACCCGTCCATAGCCAATCTCTCACACCTCCGAACTGGGGCATTTGTGTCTCTCCTCTGCACATGCCCAAACCATCTGAACCTCGTTTCCCATATCTTATATGCCAACGAGGCCACTCCCACTCTATCTTGGATATAATCATTTCTAATCCTATCCCTCCTTGTATGCTCATACATCCATCTCAGCATTCTCATCTCCGCAACTTTCATCCTTTAGATGTGCAAGGTCTTGACTGGCCAACACTCCGCCCCACACAACATAGTCGGTCTAACTACCGTCCTATAAAACTTTCCTTTAAGTTTTTGTGGTACCTTTTTGACATATAAGACTCCAAAAGAGAGCTTCCATTTCATCCACCCTGCCCTAATATGATGTGTGACATCGTCATCAATCTCTCCATCCCATTGGATAATAGACCCGAGGTCCTTTATTTGGAATTACCTGAGTACCAAGCCTCACCTCCATATATGTCTCAAGGTCGCTCCCGTTACTAAACGTAGACTTCAAATATTTTATCTTGGTCCTACTCAGCCTGACTCCTTTAGACTCCAAAGTCTGTCTCCAAACCTCCAGCTTAGCATCCACTCCACTGTGAGTCTCATCAATCAGGACTATGTCATCTGCGAATAACATACACCATGTCACCTCCCCTTAGAGTTTTTGCGTCAGTCCATCCATCACCAAGGTAAATAAGAATGGACTAAGAGTTGATCCTTGGTGCAGTCCCATCATCATTGGGAAGTGCTCCGAGTCTCCTCCTACTGTCTGTACCCTAGTCTTGGATCCATCATACATATCATTGATCACCTTACTATAATCAATAGGTACACCTCTAACCTCCAAACATCTCCATAGAACCTCCCTCAGGATTTTGTCGCATGCCTTCTCGAGGTCGATGAAAACCATATGTAAGTTTCTCTTCCTCTCCATGTACTGCTGCACCAACCTCCTAATAAGGTGAATAGATTCGATTATCGAACAGTCTGGCATGGATTAAAACTGGTTCTCATAAATAGACACGCCTCTTCTCACCCTCCTCTCCACGACCCTTTCCCAAACTTTCATAGTGTGGCTTAGAAGCTTGATACCCCTATAGATATCACATTTGTTCTTGTACAAATGAATCATTTTTCTCTACCTCCATTCTTCGAGCATTATTTCCGTCTTAAAAATAACGTTAAACAATTCAGTCAGCCATTTCAAACCTGCCCTGTCTGCGTTCTTCCAAAATTCAACTGAGATCTCATCAGGCCCGGTTGCACGTCCTTTGCACATCCTGCGAACAACACCCTCAACCTCCTCAACCTTAATGCTTCTACAATACCAAAAATCATGGTACCTACCAGATTGCTCCAGATCTCCTAGCACAATGTCGCTATCTCCTTTCTTGTTCAAGAGTTTATGGAAGTAAGACTGCCACTTCCGTCTAATATGTGCGTCCTTCACCAGTACTTTTCCTTCCTCGTCCTTGATGCACCTCACATGATCCAAGTCACGGGTCCTCTTCTCCCTCACTTTAGCTTGTCTGTACAACTTCTTATCCTCGCCTTTTCCCTCTAATTCCACATACATGCATTCAAAAGCCGCTATTTTTTCCACTGTAACTGCAAGCTTTTTCTCATTCCTCTCCAACTTATACAGTTCCCTGTTCGTCCACTTCTCCACATCATCCTAGATTTCTACCAATTTCACATTCTCCGCTTTCTCATGAAAGCTCTCTGACCTCAACTTTCTCTCTCCTCTCTAACCTAATGACTACAATAGCGCCAAAAACGGCTAGTATTCTAGCCTCCACCGGCGCCTCTTTCTCATCTTCCCTCTCACCCCAACGACCTCCATCCCCACCATCCCTCACCGACGGCAACCAGCCAAGTGACCAGGTAACTCACTCTGGTCGGCGACCAGGTAACGCCACCGGACTACTATACTGATAAATTTTTCTGGCATCTTCCCTTTTACTTCTGCTTCGCTTCTCTTTTCCTTCTCTTTTTCGTCTACTCTTGTATGTTTCTCTATTTCTTTTTCAATTTTCTGCTTCTGCCACTCGGACTGGCAGCCAGGTTACTAAGCTGCTCAGACGCTGGTGAACACTAGTGTTTTCTATTCCGGTGAGCTAGAGCTACAGTTTCATGTAGTTTTCTATTTGGAAACCCTATTCTTAGGCCGGAGTCTTGGTCGAAAACCTTAGTTTTCCGTAGACCTGCAATTAGCACTGTACCATAGGGGATTTGCAGTAGTAAGCAAGCAAGAGAGGAAGAACACAAGGAAACGCCACCAGTTTGTGGAGGATCATCTACATTCCAGGTTCATTCTTACTGGAATTGGTACCTCCGGTTCACTTGTTGAGCTTTGTCTATCTTTCTCGTTAGTTAATTAATTTTCTTAGTTGAGTGCTGCATTTTGCTTACTTTGGGTAGATGATTTAGTTATTAATTTCTTTTCAATTACTTTTATTTATTTCGATGATGAGTCGTTATGATAAAGGACAAGGTTCTCTTGGGCGTAGTGTCTCTTCAAGTGCTAGTCATGACCTATTGATTTGTATCGCGACAAACTTGATATTAGTGCATATACTTTGGAGGTCTTTGAGTCATGAACAATGACTTAGTAGAGTCTTAGTTATGGTATGTTGTCGACCATACTAAATATTCAAAGGCATGTTTGGATGATTTCCCTTCTTCGTATTTGTTTGTGCGTTACAGTACAACTAAGGTCTAATCGTTGAATGTTTTTATCAGTGGTGGAAAAATAATTATCCCCAAGATGAGGCACCGCCTGTGTAGTCTATGCCTATGATAGGCAGTAAGACAAGAGCTTAGGATGGTGCTCAAACTAATTAGCCTAGGGCTACTACAGGTAGGTCCTCGACTGTTGGTCGAACTAGAGCATTGCAACCTGTAATGCGGAGGTACAAGATGTACACGTGCAGACTATAGTTCTTTGTCCTACCATTAATCTTCTAGTGGATATGGTAGAGAGACTATAGAGTACCTTGGATTCCTATTCTCCTTGACTAGTTTAGATGACAGTGCCACCATCTACTACAGAGGTACATGTTACCGTTGGTGCTCAGATTCATGTTGTTATTCCTTTAGGTCAAGAGCTTATTCTAACTACTGAGATTGTGATCTATTTTCCTGTTGCAGCTACCAACCTGTAGTTGGTTGGAGCAGGATATTCTTTTACTGCTGGTGATGATAGTGTGAGGAAGATAGAGTCTTTTAGATAATCCTTTCCTCCGAAGTTTGATAACACTCCGGCTACCACTACGACTCAAAAGTTTATTGCAAAATGCAAGAAAATTCTCCTTACCTTAGGTATTAAAGACACACATGAGGTAGTATTTACAACCTTTCTATTATCTAGTAAAGCCTAGTCTTAATGGGTCTCATATTAGAGGGGAAGCATGGTCAGATCTCCACTGCTCACTTAGAGAAGTTCATTTCATAGAGTTAGCGTGATGCCAGTTTATCAATTAAAATAGAGATCCATGACTATGTCTGAGTATGTTGTTATTCACGGATTTAGCTTGATATGCACCTCACTTGATCCCTATAGATAGGCATAAGGTATTGAGGTTTGTTGGCGAGTTACGTTATTGTATTTGAGTCTTGTTGATGAGAGAGATTCCGTATGGTACATATCTGGATGTTCTTGATGCTACCACCTGAGTGGAGGCTATGCAGGCTCACAAGGATACTGAGAGATAAGAATAGGGCTCGTCATTTTGCACCTTCTAGCAGTGATTGGTAAGGGTGATCATGGTGAAGGTTCTTCTAGACCAGCTCAGTCAGTTGAACTTTCTTCTTTCAGTACTTCACCAGTCCTTCAGGAGAAACCGCAACATCAGATACATGGTGGTTAATCTCAATCTGGTTTTACTTCTTGTGGTAGGAGACATTTAGGTCAGTGTTAGAAGACTGCCCAGGAATGTTACACTTGTGGTAAGATGGGTTATTATACACGATTTTGTCTGTGAGGTTCTGTTATGGGCTAAAATTCAGATAGACTGCAAAGCACTTTAGCTATTGTTTGCCATCAGCTCGATCCACTAGAACTACTAATCAGGTTACTCTAGGAGATCAGACAGGGGGACCCCCCGCGTACTTAGCACAGTGAGACAGTATGAGTGCATCCACTGCAGTGGTTACAACTATACTTTTTGTATGTTCTCATGGTGTTTTTGCACTTATAGATCTGGGGTCTACTTATTCATATATGTCATCATCTTTTTCTCCGTCTTTAGGTAGAGATATTGTTATACTTAATGATCTGTCAACTCTAAAAACCTTCGTCACGTATACAGTATCCTTCGCGTTCGCGAAGAACAAACTTCGCACCAGAAAATCAACAACTATATGTGCTAAAAGACCATAACATACTCATACAACCACGGAATTTCATGATTCTTAGTGCTATAGTTCCAAAATCACCTTTCGGATTTGATGGTTCAATCAAAACATAATTTAGAGTTTGTTTGCATAATATGATACCATTTATGCTTAAAAAAATGTTGTAAAATCAAATACAACTGTGACACAACCCAAACCTATCAAGCTCATCAGAGTCTGCCACAACTTATAAACAAGTCCGAAATCATAATATAAACCTGTTGGAAACTTCAAATCATGAGTCAGAGATTATTTAGTCTACTATTTGACCGTGGTCAACTCTTAGCTTTCTGTAACGACTCAGAAAGTCATTTTGAGTGTTTTTCTTAGAAATCTCTAAATTATCCTTCTTGCATCCTTGTTTTCTTGCTTGTGACTTATGGGGATGAGTGGCACAATTTCTGAGATGACCGGGTAGGTTTTGGACCCATTTGGTTAAGTTTGAAAAATTCTCAGTCAAGAGAATAGAAGAGTTTGACCCATAGTTGACTTTTGGGTAAACGTGCTCCATTCATAATTTTGTCGGTTCTATTAGCTCCGAAAAGACATTTATGACTTATTCAAGTATTTTGTTCGGGTCCCGAGGAAGTCCGATGGGTTTTGGAGGTTAGTTTGTAAAATTAAACTTAAGTGTTGACTTTAGTCAAACACTAGCCTTAGAGACCTTTTTTGGGAAATCCAAATGAGCAAGCAGGTCTGGAATGTGTTTTCTGATAGGAATGCATGTTTGGTTTGTGTCCAGGAGGTCCCGGAAGTGTTTCGAGTGGTTGACGGAGGATTTCATATCTTTGGGTCAGCTGCCAGTTCTTGGTGTATGTGCGTGACCAGGACATCCGCCTTAGGTCCGCCTCGGCCAGGTCGGCTTCGAAATGAGATTCTTTCATCGGTCAAGGATCTGACGGGGTTCCTCGTCAGGGCGTTTGCGCCTCAGCGAAGGTTGCTTCCGCCTTCGCGGATGTCTCGGATTTAAGTGACTTTCACCCCAACAGAAATTGTCTCCGTCGGAGTGGGTCTGCCACAATGTAAACATTGTTCAGGTTATAAATGAGTTAAGACCTAGAATTTATTTCGTTTCCCAAATTTATTCCTCATTGGGACTAGAGCTTGGGCAGAAGGGTATTGAAGAAAATCAAGGGGATTCCATCTTTAAGGTAAACATTCTTCCAAACGTTAATGTGTATTAGTAAGATTATATCTTGAGTATGTTTATTAAATGGGGGAAATAGTAGGAGTACTTGTGGAGAATAAGAGGGTTGTAATTGGGAATTTGAGGATTAATTGTTGATTCATTATTGCTAATATTGTAAACTAGCGATGTATTTAGGTAGTAGATGATGATTACTTGACCAATTTCATGTTATAAACTCTTTTGGGAATCAAGAGAAATTCTAGGGTTAGAATTGGGGCTTTTCACTAATTGATGAAATTGAGGATCCTTTTGGGCTTTGTCGTCCAATTAACTTGGGATTATGACTATCTAGCATGTATTGGTGCTAATTGAGTAGAGTAGTTAGTATTTTGATAATGTGGGCCCATAGTTTCTTTATAACCTAGATTGGGGGATTATGGGTAGTGATAGACTTTAATCACGTATACTCAGTGTAATGGATCAGAGTGGGCTCGTGAAGAGGCTCGACGGAAAGGAAATGCGATTGCGTGAGTCTTCGGCTATAATCAAGCAAGTTGAGACTTTCTAGACTCTAGTATAACATATTTGTGTTGGTATGCTTGTAATGAACTAGAGAAGTAATTGGGATTTGAGAGTCATGTATTAGTGAGGTGACAAACACTAATACAGGTATCGGGTGAACTTAATTGGCTAATTAATGAACTAATGTAGAGTAAGTGAAGGAGTTTATGTGTAGCCTTCGAGCCACGGAGCATGGTGCAAGAGTTCGTTAGCTTGGTATGATTGTTGTATACTTGGGCTTGTAGCCATTTGATGTGATATTTTGATTTGACTATCATTCATTCATCACTCTACATCTCATCTGAATACTTGAACATAACTCATAAATACTGATACACTAGTTATATTGATTGCATGGTGTATTCATATCCATCTCATTCATACATTGTATATACTTGGCATTGGTTTACTCATAACACAGAGGATGACTTGAGAAGTTGGATTAAGGGATATGATACATGGTTATGATAGTGATGACTGATATAACACTTCAACCCTCGTGCTGGTATCTGAAGGGATCAGATGGGTATATGGACTCATGAGTCCCCCATAGGTCACTTGACAATTACTGCAGCACCATGTGTATACCAGGTACATATGGACACTTGCATTCATACATATCATCATGCATTTCATTCATATATATCATGGTATGTGATTGATGTCATATGTGCCTGGATTGACTCTATTAAACTGGTGATCTTTAGACTGCTAGAAGGTAGAGCTGTTGTTTTTTAAAGACCATCAGCCCAAGACAAAGCATAAGCACAAGTAAAGCAAGAGAAACGGTCAGACCCAGACATTAAATTTAAAACAGTATAAAAATGATGGTAATAAAAGCGTATAAGTCATGATAGCGTATTCAGAAAAAGGAAGCAGTAACTAACGCGTGTAAATAAGATAAATAAAGTACACCAAAGAACCCATAGCATCAGAAATGAAGAGACATGAGACTATAAAGCAATACTGTGCCTATTAGTATGATAGGCTAAGCATGCCTATAATAATAACCCTACAACTACCAGTTACCAGTTTGTAAGCGTAAGTAGGACTACACTCAACTACCTACTACCCTTCTACCCTAATTTGTGTCCTCCACAACCTTCAATCTAAGGTCATGTCCTCAGTAAGTTGCACCTACGACATATCTCATCTAATCACCTCTCCACAATACTTCTTCGGCCTACCTCTAGCCCTCTTGAACCCGTATATAGCTAACCTCTCACACCTCCACATTGGGGTATTTGTGTCTCTTCTCTGCATATGTCCGAACCATCTCAACCTCACTTCCTGCATCTTATCCTCTATCGAGGCGACTCCCACTCTATCCCGGATATCATTACTTCTAATTTTATCCTTCCTTGTATGCTCACACATTCATCTCAGCATCCTCATCTCCATAATTTTTATCTTTTGAATGTGCGAAGTCTTGACTCTCCAACACTCTGCCCCACACAACATAATCGGTCTAACCAGCACCCAATAGAACTTACCTTTATATTTTAGTGGCACCTTTTTATCGCACAAGACTCCAAATACGAGCCTCTATTTCATCCACCATGCCCCAATACGATGTGTGACATTAATCTCTCTATTCCTTTGGATAATAGACCCGAGGTACTTGAAGCTTCATTTTTTTGGGATGACCTGAGTACCAAGCCTCACCTCCACGCTTGTCTCATACTCGCTCTCATTACTGGACTTGCACTCTAAGTATTTTGTCTTGGTCCTACTCAGCCTGACCCCTTTAGACTCCAGCGTCCGTCTCCAACCTCCAGCCTAGCGTTCACTTTGTTGCGAGTCTCATCAAGCAGGACTATGTCATCTGTGAATAACATACACCATGGCACCTCCCCTTGGATTTGTTGCGTCAGTCAATCCATCACCAAGGAAAATAACAATGGGCTAAGAATTGATCCCTGGTGCAGCCCCATCATTACTGGAAAGTATTGTAAGTCTCCTCCCACTGTCTGTACCCTGGTCTTGGATCTATCATACATATCCTTAATCGCTCTAGTGTACGCCACATGTATACCTTTAACCTCCGAACATCTCTATAGAACCTCCCTAGGGACTTTGTCATAGGCCTTCTCGAGCTCGATGAAAACTATATGTAAGTCTCTCTTCCTCTCCCTATACTGCTCCACCAACCTCCTAATAAGATGAATGACTTCTGTAGTCGAACGCCCTGGCAAGAATTAAAATTGGTTCTCAGAAATAGACACGCATCTTCTCACCCTCATCTCCACGACCCTTTTCCAAACTTTCATAGTGTGGCTTAGCAGCTTGATACCCCTATAGTTATTGCAACTCTAGATGTCACATTTATTCTTGTACAAAGGAATCATTGTACTCCACCTCTATTCTTCGGGTATTCTCGTCATCTTAAAAATGAAATTAAACAACTCAGTCATCCACTCTAAACCTACCCTGCATGCGCTCTTCCAAAATTTAACTGGGATCTCACCAAGCTCGGTCATTTATCCCTGTGCATCTTTCGAACAACACCCTTAACCTCCTCAAACTTAATGCTTCTACAATATCCAAATCCCATTACCTTCCGGATTGCTCCAGATCTCTCAACACAATGTCTTTATCTCCTTCTTCATTCAAGAGTTTATGAAAGTAAGACTGCCACCTCCGTTTATTATGCGCGTCCTCCACCAGTACTTTGTTGTCCTTGTTCTTGATGCACCTCATATGATCCAAGTCACTGACTCTCCTCACATTGGCTAGTCTGTACAATTTCTTATCCCGCCTTTTTCCTCTAATTCCATATACATGCATTTAAAAGCCACCGTTTTCACCACCGTAACTGCTAGCTTTGCCTCATTCCTCGCTATCTTATACAATTCCCTATTCATCCACTTCTCCACTTCATCCCTGCTTTCTATTAATTTTATATATGTCATTTTCTTTGCTTTCACCTTCTCTTGAACCTTACCATTCCACCACCAGTCCCTTCGATGCCCACCACTGCTACCCCGCAAGACCCCTAGCACTTCTCTATCTACCTTCTGAATGTAATTGGTTGTCCTTTCCTACATACCGGTCTCATCTCTACTACTCCCCCAAGTTACCTTGGCCATCAACCTCTCCTCATCTTCTTTGCACTAGTCATGGTCAACCTCTCCCATTTGATTCTTAGCATGTCATCCATAAACCTCCTCTTCTTCTCCATCTTGATCTCCAAATCCATCACCAAAAGCTTATGTCGAGTTGTAAGATACTCCCTCGGAATAACCTTGCAGTCTTTACAAAGAGTTGTCAATCTTCCTAAGGAGCAAAAAGTCTATCTAAGTCTTAGACACCGAGCTACGGAAAGTCACCAAGTGCTCCTCCTTCTTCATAAACCTCGAATTGGCTATCACCACACAAAATCTTTAGTGAACTCCAAGAGTGATATGTCTTCCCCGTTCCTATCCTCGAGGCCAAATCCTCCATACATGTCGTCATAACCCCCTAGAAGTGACCCGATATATCCATTGAAATCCCCTCCTACAAATAACTTCTCAGTGGGTGGTATACCCCCCATCACCTCATCCAAATCCTCCCAAAAGCGTCGCTTCTCCTCCTCGTCCAAGACCACCTACAACGCGTAAGCACTAATAATGTTCATAGCGGACCCTCCAACCACCAACTTAATCGCCATCATCCTGTCATTGACCCTCTTAAACCTCTACCACCTGATCCCTTAGCTAGCTATCTACCAAAACACCTACCTCATTACTATAGCTCGACTTACCCAAGAACCATAACTCATACCCATCCACATCCTTAGCCTTAGGTCCTACCTATTTGTTCTCCTGGATATAGGATATATTAATCATTCTCTTCTTAAGAATCTTAACTAACTCTATAGACTTCTCCGTTAAAGTCCCAATGTTTCAAGACCCTTGTCTCAGCCTAGCATCTCCCTTACCCCACTTACCCCTCTTAACCCTCGCCTCCGTCCCCGATCGAAAATATGACCCTAGTCTACCATATTTTACCAACACCACCTAAACAAATATAAACTAATCAAAAGTTCATACTAAAAGGAGCAGGAATCAATAATATAGCACAAGTTCGCAAGAATGTAGAAGCAAGTCTAACTACTATGGCAAGAATGATAGAACTATAGGCTAGAATGTAAAATACAAGATTTAGCTACAAGGATGAGGGATTAAGAATCAGTAAGGGCAACCGAAGGTACCAACTCCAGTTTGGTAGAACCTGTTGGGTAGAGCATTGTTCACCGTCATAACATTATTTACCGACAGAGTTACTATTCACCGGCGGAACTGCTGGAATGCTGATTACATGTGTAGATCCCAAATGAGCAATATAGTAGCAAAAATAAAATAGAGCAGCAAGCAGTGGTTGCAGGAGTCGGAGCTCGGAGCGATGCCGGAGTATGTACCAGTCACCGGAGAAGATGGGAGAAATAGTGGGGTCAGAGGATCTGGGGGTGAGCAGCGTCGCGGTGGTTTTAAGCAGTGGAGCAACCATATCTCATGTGTGACTTGAGAGTATTTATACTTAATTGAACTGTAGTTTTATTGTAGGTTGGTTAACTAAATTATTCTTATGCTTAAGTAACTAACTAGTAGAGAGAGGTATCAAAAATTACCAGTCCTCGCCACCGTTATAGCTAGGGTTGGTCGACGATGCTTGTTGAGTACATGTATTTCCCATACTCACTCTACACTTAGTGCACTTTATGTGTAGGTACTGATCTAGACGGATAAGCAGGTGAAGTATAGCCTTGTTGGATATCGCTCAAAGAGTTCAGGGAGCCACTGATACATTCCCAGCACTGGAACTCTTCTCTTCATTTATGATTCTGTCATTACTACTTTCATACATTATAGTTATTTCATTATTCAAACTTGTATTCAGTATTAGATCTTTATACTCATGACTATCGGATGTTGTTGTGGTGTTTTCTTCAGACTATGTATTTTATATTCTAAGCCTTGTTAATTACTTCTTTTGTACTTCTTTATTTTCCGTATTTAATTTCGCTTATTCATATGATTATTGGTTGGGTTCTCCTATGGTTTAAGGTAGGTGCCCTCACGACACAATTGGAATTTAGGGGTCGTGACAAATTTGGTATTAGAGCCCTAAGTTAATGGTCTCAGGAGTACAAGTGATGTCTAGTAGAGTCTTGTGGATGGGTACGAAGATCTATGTACCTATATTCGAGAGGTTATAAGATGGTTAGGAAACTTCAATTCGTTTATTCTTTCGTGTGATCGATTATGATTGAATTTTAAATTTTTTTATTTTATTCTTTCTCACAGATGGTGAGGACTAGATCATCCGCGAAAGGAGATCATGATCTTGCACATTTACCCGCAATCATTTTCAGAGGTGATATATTAGGCAGGGAGCGAGGTAGAGCCAGAGGTAGATCTCGAGTTGTTTCCCAAGGCCGAGCACCTATAGTTTCTCGGGCTCATGACTGTGAAGAGTCTTCGGGGCCTGGGGCTATTCCAGAGGAGGATGAGCAGGTTCAGGCTGAGGGGCCGAATAAGATCAGATGCCCCCGAGTTTCATTGCCACGCCTGTACTTTAGGACACTTTAAATCGGATGGTTTCATTGCCACGCCAGAGGCGTATGCTTGTGACCGAGTATGAGATACGTTTTCATACCTTATCTCGTCATGCCTTGATGATTCTACCTGATAAGGCTAAGTGGGTGAGGAGGTTCACCAATGGATTGATATGTCATCTTTTTTTTTATCGCAGCACAGATGGCTACCACAAGTTCCACCTTCCAGTAGATTTTTGATGCCGTGAGAAAAGCCGAGTTAATTCGAAGAGATGATATGAGGAGAGGGTAGTCAAGAGGCCTCATTTCAGCACTCGTGTAATTTCCTTGTCTGGAGGCCGAGAACATTATAGTAGAGGTCATCACTGCCCGAGTGATAGGCCAGTTGTTGTTGTTATGCCTACATCAGAGGGAGGCCAATCTGTACGTACTTCTCATGGATCGGGGTAGTTGACCTTGAGTTCTTATCTGCCCTCTAGTCGTGGTGGTCATTCGAGCGCCAATTTTTCTTCTTCTTAGCCATCGACAATTCCTAGAGGTTGCTTTGAGTATGGAGATCTTGGGAAATTCAAAAAAGATTTCCCCAGAATTAAGCGGGGTTAGCAATCTCAGAGTTCTGGAGCTAGAGCAGTTGCGCAGCCGGCTAGAGATGAGTTCTAGGGGTGGTGCTCAGGACGGTAGAGGTGGCCCTCAGACAGGTCGAGGTGATAATTAGTTTGATCGAGGAGGTAGACGTAGGGGTGATCATTCCATTTCTATGCTTTTTTGGGCAGACCCAAGGCAGAGGCCTCCGATGCTGTGATCATAAATACTCTTTTAGTTTTCCATCAACCTGCTACAGTTTTATCCTATCCATGATGTATCTATTCTTATGTGTCTGCCTACTTTGCATTGAATTTGGATTTGATGTGTGAGTCTTTAGCCATGCATATTCATGTTTATACACATGTTGGGGATTCTGTATTGGTAGATCAAGCTTATTTGGGTTATGTAGTTACGTTGATGGGGTGTGATACTCCAGTAGATTTGAAAGTTTTGCATATGTTAAACTTTGATGCTATATTGGGTATGGATTGGTTAGCTCCGTATCATACCATACCTTAGCCATGCCTGCTATTCCTCAGTTAGTTTGGAAGGGCACTCTCAGTCAGTATCCAAAAAGGGTAATCTTATTTCTAAAAGCTCAGAAGATGGTAAAGAAGGGGTGTTTGTCTTACTTGGCCTATGTTTGTGACACTAGTGTGGAGACTCCTTCCTTAGATTCAGTTCAGTTCTAGTAGTTTGGGAGTACCCAAAGGTGTTCCTCATAAACCTTCCTGGTGTTCCACCGGATCGTGATACTAAATTCTACATTGATCTAGAGCCGGGCACTCTTCCCATTTCTATGACTCTATACCAAATGGCGCCGACCGAGTTTAGAGAATTAAAGGAACAATTGAAATATTTTCTGAGTAAATGATTCATTCGGCCTAGTGTTTTTCCTTGACTGCTCTAGTGTTGTTCGTTAAGAAGAAAAATGGGTCTATGGGCATGTGTATTGATTACAAGCAGCTTAACAAGGTGACTATTAAGAAAAAGTAGTTAATACCATGCATTAATGGCGTATTTGATCAGCTACAGAGTGCTTCAGTCTTTTTGAAAATTAATTTGAGGTTCGGCTATCATCAACTGAAGATCAGGGCTGAGGATGTTCCTAAAACAACCTTTCGGACCAGTTATGGACATTATGAGTTTTTGGTGATGTCATTCGGGTTGACTAATTCACCTGGAGCCTTTATGAAGTTGATGAATAAGGTGTTCAGACCTTACTTTTTCATTCGTGATTGTGTTCATTGATGATAATTTGATATACTCGCGGAGCAAGGAGGACCACGGGCATCATTTGAGGATACTGCTTGGTATTCTGAAGGAGAAATAACTCTATGCAAAATTTTTGAAGTGCGAGCTTTAACTTAATTCGGTAGCTTTCTTGGGTCACGTACTGACTAAGGATGGTATTATGGTGGATCCCACGAATATTAAGGTAGTTCGAGATTAGATTCGATCTACTTCAGTTACCGATGTTCAGCATTTTATAGGACTCGCATGATATTATCGACAATTTATAGAGGGATTTTCATCGATTGCAGCTCTGTTGACTATATTGACTCAGACAGAAACTGATGATTATGAGGTGAGCTTTTGAATGCTCAAGGCCTTATTGACTACCACTCCTATTTTGACATTGTCAGTCGAGGGAGAGAGTTTTATTGTGTATTATGACGTTTCTGGAGTAGGTCTCTGGTGCATGTTGATGCAGAAAAGGAAAGTCATACCCTATGGTTCAAGTCAATTTAAAATTCATTAAAATAATTATCCCACCCACGACGTAGAGTTGGCGACAATCATGGTTGCCTTGAAAATTTGGAGGCATTATCTCCACGATATGCATTGTGAGGTTTACACAGACTACCGTTGTCTTCGGTACTTGTTCAATCAGAAGGATCTTAATTTAAAGCAACGTCGGTGGTTGGAGATTCTGAACGATTATTATAAGACTATATTATCACCCGAGAAAATTAAATATTATAGCGGATGCCTTGAGTCGCAAGACGGTGAGCATGGGTAGCTTGGCTATGTTATGTGCGGAGGAGCGTCCTATGGCTATGGATGTTCAGTCCCTAGAAAATCAGTTTGTTAAGCTTGATATCTCGGAGCCTGGTATGGTATTAGCTTGTGTGGAGGAACGGTCTTTCTTATTAGAGCAGATGCGGTCTAAATAATTTTATGATGCTCAATTGTGCAAAATCTGTGATAAGGTGTTGCGAGAAGAGGCAAAAGAGGATATGATTGATAGTGATGGTGTCTTGAGGATCAAGGGTCGGATTTGTGTTCCTAGGGTGGGTTACTTGACCATATTAATCATGGAGAAGACCCATAGTTTGAAGTACTCCATCCATCCAGGAGTTACAAAGATGTACCATGACTTGAGACAACATTACTGGTGGTGTATAAGATAAAAGATGGATATAGTGGAGTTTGTGTCCCGGTGTTTGAATTTCCAGTAAGTGAAGGATGAGCACCAGAGGCCTGGTGGTACGCTACAAAGGATGTCTATTCCCGAGTAGAAGTGAGAGCGGATTGCCATTGATTTCGTGGTAGGATTTCCCCGTACTTTAGGCAAATTCGATGCTATATGGGTCACTGTGGATAGGTTGACCAAGTCTGCCATTTTATTCCAATTCAAACTACCTATAATTCTAAGAAGTTGGCTAAGATTTACATTTGAGAGATAGTCTGATTGAATGGGGTGCCTATTTCTATTATTTCTGACTGGGGTACGCAGTTCACTTCTCATTTTTGGCGGTCCATACAGATGAAGTTGGGTACTAGAGTAGATCTTAGTACAACATTTCACCTTCAAATCGTTGGCCAGTTTAAGCAGACTATTTAGGTTTTTTAGGACATGTTGCGCCTGTGTGATTGACTTTGGGGGTCATTGGA
Organism: Anisodus acutangulus; assembly: GCA_029783415.1. Taxonomy (NCBI): domain Eukaryota; kingdom Viridiplantae; phylum Streptophyta; class Magnoliopsida; order Solanales; family Solanaceae; genus Anisodus; species Anisodus acutangulus. Next base: position 35,012,618 of record CM056508.1, read on the forward strand.
ACCAGTTTCTACCCTTGGTAGAGTTTGCTTACAACAATAGTTATCATTCGAGCATTGAGATGACACCATTTAAGGTCTTGTATGGAAGGAGGTGTCGTTCTCCCGTCAGGTAGTTTGATGCTTTTGAAGTTTGACCTTGGGGTACTGATATTTTAAGAGATTTATTTGATAAGTTAAGATGATCCAGGAGCGACTTATTACAGCCCAGAGCAGACAGAAGAGTTGTGCAGACCGAAGAGTTCATCCTTTTGAGTTTATGGTTGGTGAGCAAGTATTGCTGGAGGATTCACCCACGAAGGGTGTGATGAGGTTTAGAAAGAAGGGCAAGCTCAGCCCGAGGTTTATTGGACCTTTTGAGATTTTGGACAGAGTTGGCGAGGTGTCCTATGAGTTGGCTTTACCTCCTAGGTTATCTAGTGTGCATCATGTGTTCCATGTGTCGATGCTGATGAAGTATGTTACTAATGATTCTCACATGCTTATATGGGACACGTTGATGTTGGATCAGGATCTAGCTTACATGGAGGAGCCTGTAGTTATTCTAGACAAACATGTTAGAAAGTTGAGGCCTAAAGAGATAGTTTTTGTGAAACTACAATGGATGAATCACCCAGTGGAGGAGGTTACTTGGGAGAAGAAGTCTGATATGGGGGATAACCACCCTTGAGCTATTTGAGATCCCAGGTATTTCCTTTTCTTTACCGTTCGAAGACGAACGTCTATTTAAGTGGCACCTGATATAACTACTCAAAAAATCATTTTGCTTGATTTTCTTAGAAACCCCTAAATCACCCTTCACGTACCCTTGTTTGCTTTTTTGTGACTCGTGGGGTTGGGTGGCACGGTTCCCGAGGTGATCGGGTAGGTTTTGGATCAATTTAGTTAAGTTTGAGAAATTCCAAGTTAAGAGAATAGAAGAGTTTGACCCATAGTTGACTTTTTGGTAAACATGTTATGTTCGTAGTTTCGTCGGTTCCATTAGCTTCGGAATGATGTTTATGTCTTAGTCGAGCCTTTGATTCGGAACCCGAGGTATTCCGATGTGTTTTGGAGGTTAGTTTGTAAAATTGTAAAAGTAGACTTAAGTGTTGACTTTAGTCAAACCCGAGTCTTAGAGACATTTTTTGGGAAATCTGAGTGCGTGAGCAGGTATGGAATGTATTTTCTGATAGAAATGCATGTTTAGTTTGTGTCCGGGAGGTCCCAAGAGTGTTTCGGGTGGTTGGCGAAGGATTTCATATCCTTGGGCTGTTGCTGGTTGCTGGTGTCCGCCTCGACGGGTCCGCCTTAGCGGAGGCCTGGCATGCCGAAGCGAGATTCTTCGATCAGTCAAGGATCCTTCATAGCGGATGGGTTTCTCGTCATGGCGTGTGCGCCTCAGCAACTGTTGCTTCCGCCCCAGCGAATGTCTATGATTTAAGTGACTTCCGCCCCAGTGAATAGGGTCTCCACCGGAGCGGATCTGCCGCAACGAAAACGTTGTTCAGGTTATAAATGAGTTAAGACCTAGAATTTATTTTATTCTCCAAAATTATTCCTCCTTGGGACTAGAGCTTAGCCAAAAGGGTATTGAAGAAAATCAAGGGGATTCCATCTTTAATGTAACCATTCTTCCTTCCATTAATGCGTATCAGTAAGATTATATCTTGAGTGTGTTTATTAAATGGAGGAAATGGTAGGAATACTTGTGGAGAATAAGAGAGTTGTAATTGGGAATTTGGGGATTAATTGTTGCTTCATTATTGCTAATATTGTAAACTAGTGATGTATTTAACTAGTAGATGATGATCACTCGACCAATTTCATGTTGTAAGCCCTTTTGGGAATCGATACAAATTCTAGGGTTAGAATTGAGACTTTTCACTAATTCATGCAATTGAGGATCTTTTTGCGCTTTGTTGTCCAATCAATTTGGGATTATGACTATCTAGCATGTGTTGGTGCTAATTGAGTAGAAATGTTAGTATTTTGATAATGTGGGCCTGATGTTCCTTTATAACCTAGCTTGGGGGATTATGGGTAATGATAGATTGTAATCTCATGTACTTAACGTAATGGACCAGGGCTCGTGATGAGGCTCGATGAAAAGAAATTGCAATTACGTGAGTCTTCGGCTATAATCAGGCAAGTTGAGACTTTCTAGACTCTAGTATAACATATTTGTGTTGGTATGCTTGTAATAAACTAGTGGAGTAATTGGGATTTGAGGGTCATGTATTAGTGAGGTGACGAACACTAATACAGGTATCGGGTGAACTTAATTGGGTAACTAATGAACTAATGTAGAGTAAGTGAAAGAGTTTATGTATAGCCTTCGAGCCACGGAGCATGGTGCAAGAGTTCATTAGCTTGGTATGATTGTTGTATACTTGGGCTTGTAGCCATTTGATGTGATATTCTGATTTGACTGTCATGCATTCATCACTCTATATCACGTCTGAATACATAAACATAACTGATAAACGAATTATGTTGATTGCATGGTGCATTCATATCCATCTCATTCATACATTATATATACTTGAATTGGTTTACTGATAAATCGCTGAGGATGACTTGGGTAGTCGGAATAAGGGATATGGTACATAGTTATAAGAGTAATGACTGATATGACACTTCAACCCTCGTGTTGGTATCTGATGGGATCGGATAGGTATATGGACCTCATGAGTCCCCCATGGGTCACGTGAGAGCTACAACAGCACCGTGTGTATACCAGGTACATATGGCCACTTGCATTCATACATATCATCATGCATTGCATTCATATATATCATGGTATATGATTGATGTCGAATAAGCCTGGATTGACTCTATTATACTGGTGATCTTTAGACTGCTAGAAGGAATATTGTTAGCTTATGCTTAACCTCGCTGTGAGACTTGAGTAGAGAAGCTTGATGGATCTAGACGTCCTGAACGGGGTTTAGACTGGACTTGTGCGATGTGTGACTTGAGAATACTTATGCTTAATTGAACTATAGATTTACTGTAGGTTGGTTAACTAAATTATTCTTATGCTTAAGTAAATAACTAGTAGACAGAGGAATCGAAAAGTACCAGTCCTCGCCACTGTTATAGCTAGGGTTGGTCGACAATTCTTGATGAGTACACGTATTTTCTGTACTAACTCTACACTTGCTGCACTCTATGTGCAGGTACCAAGCCAGATGGAGGTGCTGGCGTAGTCTATCCTTGTTGGATATCACTCAGAGAGTCCAGAGTGAGCCGTTGATACATTCCCGGCACTGGAACTCTTCTCTTCATTTATGATTCTGTCATTACTATTTTCAGACAATATTGTTATTTCTCTATTCATACTTGTATTCAGTATTAGAGCTTTGTACTCATGACTACCGGATCTAGTTGGGGGGTTTTCTTTGGACTATGTATTTTATATTCTAAGGCTTGTTAATTACTTCTCTTGTACTTCTTTATTTTCTACATTTAATTCGCTTATTCATATGATTGTTGATTGGGTTCGCCTACGAGTTACGGTAGGTGCCCTCACGGTACAATTGGAATTTGGGAGTCGTGACACTTTTAATTTTATAGAATGCAACTCTAGTCTGAATCAATTCCGAGCTCCTCGGGATTTGTCGAAACTATCTAACTAAGTCATAAATCATCACTCAGACCTATGAAAACATTCAAACTTTCCTTCCGAATTTGTTTACCTCGAATATTTATTTGATCAATACTCATCCGATTACTTCGCGAACCGTCCCACAAGTCATAATATGAATGTTGAACCTACAATAAGTATTGTCTTTTGGGAAAAAGATTTCAAATACTCAAAACAATCGGATGGATTATTATATGACCTCTACTACGCCCGAAAGGAGTCCAAGACTCTCCGTGCTGGCAAGCGTGACACGGTGCTAAAGTGCCAAAACTGTCTCTCAGCCGTTTGTTATTTTATTTAGTTTTTGTATTTAATTCTCTTGTAGTTCGTATGGGTTACAAAAATTGCAGGAAACAGAAAGTAAGTAAATATTACAAATTGCTAGAAAGGATAAACTAAAGATTACAACAAACTGAAATCAAGAACGATACAAACTCTTTGTGATTTGCTGAGTCGAGTGATGACACTATGTCTTTAAGATAAGATTGCCCCGTATATATCCTTTTACGTTGTCGGGCAATAGTCTCCCAAGATACAACAACAACTTAACAAATGAGCAAAGGAAACTCAAGTGTTACTCTTGAAGAACTTTGAATATAGTAAACTTGCTAGAGAGGAAGAAGAAGATTTCAAAAAATTCTGTAAATGTTGAACAATTGAGCCAAATGCCTCAATTTATAGTGTAATGAGATGACCCCTCAACTAGCCAACTAATGGCCTTCAATAGCCATGTAATGGCACTTATTGAGGGGTTAAATTCAGCCAAATAATGACTGAATTCATGTGCCAAATAATGGAGATTCAATGCTCCAAAACCAGCCCAAAAGTCAGAACTTTCCATCTTCCCATCGCAGCATTCTGCCTTCGAGGCACCGCGGCTTCAGTGGTTGAACACCCAATTAGTGCCGCGACGCTGCTTGGGAAGCACCGCGGTGCTCCGTCGCCTCGGCTCCGACGGGGCTGCGCAGCGGCCCTTCGAGTCACAAATAATGAGATAAATTTAATTCCACATTAGTAAATTTCCAACAATCCCCTCTTGAAAGAGATTTTGGCGCACTCACATGGTGCCTTTTTCAGCAATCTTTCAGCGGACAGATGTTGCATCTGGATAGGTAGCGTCCGCTTTGAAACATCCATAGTTGAATACCATCGGACTTACTTACTGCGTGATGAACGTGATTTATTGAACCGTCAGTGTTTAGTGTAAGCCAAGTCAACGGTACCAACACAATAATTTCCCTTACTCTGTTCTTCATAATGTTTTGTCCATTGTGGTCGTGGACACTTCTTAGATTCTTAAGTACATTCATTTGAGGCGGCCTATCCTCAAACTTAAATAGGTGGTCTCCTACAATGTATCCTGCTATACTTCACTTTACAAGTGTTAGGAACCATTAAAAGTTTCCACAAACCTAACCTCAATCGTTGAGGTTCATTAAAGGTTTTGGAAACTTAACATTTACCCACACTGCAGATAGCACTTAACGTCTGTCGCGGGAATGGCCTCGGGTTTATGTTCCTTACAAGGATCATAACCCTAAGTGCTCTTGCTTCCACCGAAGCGCTCAACTGAACCTTTACAGCTTAGTTTTCTCATTGAACCAAATTCCTGGGATCTCCAGTTAGTAAGGTTGGGTTACCACCGTATTGGTCCTTATAGCTTCGGTTTTAAGCCCATTCCCCTAGACATGAAGAACATCTGATCCTTGGGTAAGCCCTTTGTTAGTGGTTCTGCTATGTTATCCTTTGATTTTATGTAATCAATTGATATTATACTTGTGGTGATTAGTTGCATAACGGTCTTATGTCTATGTCGAATATGACGAGACTTACCATTGTACATAGAAATCTGTGCCCTTTCTAGAGCCGACTGACTATCGCATTGAATCATTACAGAAGGTATGGGTTTGTCCCAACAAGGGACATCCTCTAAGAAGTCGTGAATCCACTCAGCTTCTTCTCCTGCTTTATCTAAAGCGATAAACTCCGATTCCATCGTGGATCGGGTGATGCAAGTTTGCTTAGAGGATTTCCAAGACACAGCCCCACCACCAATTGTAAATATATAACCACTGGTGGACTTGGTGTTCTCTATATCAAATATCAAGTTTGCATCACTGTACCCCTCTAGTACAACTGGATATCTCGAATAATGCAACCTGTAAGTTAGCGTGTATTTCAGGTATCGTAGTGCCCGATTCAATGCCTTCCAATGATCATTACTCAGATTACGGGAAACTGTCACGACCCGACCCGACGGGCCGCGACTAACCGCCCTAATGACGTCATTATACTAACCTGACACATAATCCAACTAACCCTTAATGAGTCTGAAATCCGACAGCATAACGTCGCAATAACACATATGCCAGGGTAGGCAAGCCGACAAGGCTGCCTTTACCCCCGAATGCACCTGTCTCCTGAGGAGTCACAACTAGCCAACACAATATAACAGACAAGCCGACAAAGCTGCCAACAGATACTAACGTATATACATGGAAACACCCCAAATCGGAATACAATAGCATGACTGACTAAAACAGAGTCATAACCCTTACATAAGTACAACCCACCACTGTCTACTGCACTTACATAAGAAGAATAACGACATATGACGGGACAGGGCCCCGTCGTGCCCCTAAATACGAACATAAGTCTAAAAGAGATTCGGTACCAAAATGACAAAGCCCTGGATCAAATGAGCTTTCCAACCTGCTGAGTAGGAACCTAGGCCTGAGGTTCACCAAACTGAAAACATGTACCTGCGGGCATGAAACGCAGCCCCCCGAGGAAATGGGGGTCAGTACGAAATAATGTACTGAGTATGTAAAACATGAAGCTGTAAAGAGATCATAATTAGCCAACAGAAATAGAAGATCAGTATAAAAATAAGGATTCAAATCCAACTGTGCCATAAACCATAAAAGTCAGCTGTGCCTTATAAAAATGAGAGTCAAGTTAAGAAAACATGAAGGCATGTCCATAAACATATATATACCTGTAACGTAACCCGGCCCTCTAATGCGGGACTCGGTGGAATCATATCATAACCCGGCCCATGCTGGGACTCGGTAAAATCATCTCTCATCTATGGATCCATCCTACGTAACCCGGCCCTCTAGTGAGGGTCTCGGTGAACAATGCAAGGCTGTGCACGAGTCGTAACCTGGCCCAGGACTCGGTGAGGTGGAGTAGTAACACTTAGCACGAGTAGATATCGTGAGTAACCATATGCAAGTAAAAATTATCATCTGACTCTCAATAAAATCATTGTAATAATGTCATAATAAACTCTTTTCTGAAAAATCATAGGCACTTCTCATAATAATCCTCATTAAGAATTAAACTGTATAAGAATTAAGTACGTCCGCCGCACTTTCATTAAATCATGCCAAAAAGAAAGAAGTAAGAGTTTCACATACCTCTTAGACGAACTAATCAACTCAATATTAGAGTATGCCTCATTTTAGAACTTCAACCTTGTCGTCGAATTTATCTAAGGTCTGTGGGTCCTTGTAAGCTCTATGAATGATTATCTACATCATACGGACGAATTTCATCACAATCGAATCAACACATTAAAACAGATTCTTAGGGACATTCTGACGAACACCTTGAACGCGTAGAACCTATATTCCTTCTATATCGAAATCTATGTAAGTAGTGAAACATCCAACTCTCTTAATCCTCCTTCTTATACTACTACAATCTCCAAAACAGTACCACAATTTCACATGCAATCCCAGTAACTCCCAATTACAGCAGTCCTAACGATACCCAACCCAAATTCGCATTTTCGACAATCGTCTTTAGAACTAATAGCAAGAATCAAGTCTAGAACTTGTACAAACTTAGAGAATAAAGAAGATTACCTCTCTTAAACGCAGTGACGAGTGTCGTCGAACCTGTCATCCCAACAGCTTCCGACAAAACTGAAACAGAATCCCCAAAATCGATTCGCCCCGGAATCATTTCGCATTCAAGGTTTCTTGTTTAGCTTCTGAGTTTCTAAGCTCGTTCTTGGCTTCGATTCTACTGGAATCAAAGCCCAGAACACCTTGAGTTTCTCCTTCGCTTGGTTATATATGAAAGCTCACGGAAATCCCCAATTTTGGTCGAAAAATTCAGAAAACCCATCAACTGAGCTTACTCCTGTTGCTAGAGATGAATTTGGTGGAGGAATTTGGTAGAGATGAAGAGAGCACACTGAAGAATCGATGGTTGAAGAGATGGATTTGAAGAAATGGAAAAAAAAATGGAGAAGGAGGGCTTATGGTTGCTGTCGATCGATCGGTTTGGGGGCTTGGTCACCCCAAATCGTATATAAAATTACCCTTACCAACTCCCACTATAAATTGTCCCCTCCCTAATTAATTAATCCCACAATTAATTAACTATACACACAATTAAATTTCCGATCTCCAATTATTTAAATTCCGACGATTACTAAAATCCTCTTGTGTCAATATCATAATTCCCGTAATAAAAAAAATACCAGTCTATACTCTCTTCGGGGACACACAATTATTATTCAACTCCGTCGTCACTCTTACTAAATCCCAAAATCATTTCGGGATCACGCCCTTTTATATACTAATCCTCTTATTAATATACACAAGTACAACAAAAAATTTTCCGGGTCCGGGTCTACTCACCTACGTTATGAGTTCAACCACTACCCGAAAATACGGGGCGTTACATCTCCCCCCTTAGAAACATTCGTCCTCGAATGTCGGTACGACATTTCTAACCTTTGACACCATATAAAAAGAATACCCAAATTTGTCATTCCAATTCAAAAAAAAAGGAGATAAACACTTATGGATTAATTTAGACTATCTTTTAAACTGTGAGGAGATATATATCCATTTATAACTACTTTTAAAGAAATAGACTCAAGTTTCATATGCAAACCAAAATAACCACATGGTGACTACAAAATTCAAACAGTAGGTAAAGGAGGTAGACGGTCCTAATATCTAATTTTAGAGTTCTATACGCAACATCGTTATTTATAATAGTTCACACATCAATACAATTAGCCATGTAACTGTTTTTATACTATTGCAGTTGATTCTTTTATTGCACTGTTTTTGGGCTAGAGTGCAGCAACACAACTGCTGATTTTTCACTCTGCCCCTGCCCAGAATTACAGCCCACAGCTGCCTCAAAATAAAGGCAGCAACATGTGTTTGTGCAGGGCACAATTTCACCAAAATACAGCAGTGATTTCAGTAGCAATAACAGCAAGACAGCAGGCCAATTAGCAGCCAAATAACAGTTAAATAATCAGCAGGAACATAGCTCAAATAACAGTCAAACATCAGCCAAACAGCAGCTAAATAATCAGCAGGAACTGAGCTCAAATAACAGCCAAAACAGCAGCTAAATAATAGCAGAAACTGAGCTCAAATAACAGCCAAAATATCAGCCACAACAGCAGCTAAAATCAGCAGAAACTGAGCTCAAATAACAGATAAAATATCAGCCACAACAGCAGCTAAAATTAGCAGAAACTGAGCTCAAATAACAGCCAAAATAACAGCCAAAACAGCAGCTAAATAACATCAGAAACTGAGCTCAAATAACAGCCAAAATAACAGCCAAAACAGCAGCTAAATAACATCAGAAACTGAGCTCAAATAACAGCCAAAACAGCAGGTAAATAACAGCAGAAACTGGAATTACAGACAGCAGTGATTTCAGTTGAAAATAACAGCAAAATAGCAGCCCAACAACAGCCTTAAAGCATAACCAAACAGCCCTAACAACAACTATATAAATGAGGCAGAATATGCAGCAATGACTTGCACTAAAGCACAGTAGATCAGTAACTTTTTCAGCACCACAGAACAGTCCTATAGGGCTATATGTGTAGCAAAAATAACGACTACACATAACCACAAGTTACCTCAAAAGCCCAACAGCCCTTCCCAATTTTTTTTCAGCAGTCCAGGGCATCAGGACAACAGGTAGCAGCAATCAGTAAACAAGCAGCAACTATAACTCAGAATCCAGTATTTTAAGAGCCACACCAGTCTTAACAATGAATAAGATAACTAAGAGAGCACCACATGTTTGAAAACAGGACCTTTGAGACGGAAAAAGGCAGCAACATCTGTGCCAACTGAAGCGATAATATATGTTTAAAGTGTAACAAGGACAAGAGTAGCTTGATTAAGAACAAGAGCTAACCAAAGATAACAGGTGACATCAAACCACAGCCATAATAGCATCAAGCATGGTAGCTAAATGCCTCATTATCTTGACTGGTTTCCTGACAACCAGTCTAAACATGCTGGATATTTCACTTCTCATACAGTCATACATCCTTGAACAAGACAAATAATATTATAGGCAAGCAAATGCAATCAAGGCATAGAAATGGACTAAGCAACCTTTGCACATTTTCTTACCTATAACATGTTTTTAATTAGAACCCTAACATGAGAGGTCATATTTTAAAACAAAAAGGGTTGAAACTCATCTTGGAGGTTAAAGTCTACTTATAACTGGAACAACTTTAAATTAACAGCACTTTAGTCATGAAGTTACCTAACACTGCATGTGTACAAGTCTAAAATTCGCACATAATGCTTTGTTTTAACTGCACATGTTAACTTTAAACCACCACAACACCTTCATCCACATATATTCACTTAGGTCAGTTTTATCTAATTAAACAGGCTCCCAAACTGTCATATTACCACTACTTTAGCATAAATAGTATGTATATCCAGGGGTCAAAACAGATGCATTAAGAGACTGCATACCAACAGTCCACAGAAGCAAAATACAGGATCCAGGGGAACTCTCTGAATCATCTCTTCAAGACTAGCATGCGGAAATTATCCTAAGCCTATCATTTTAACTTGTTGGGAACATATGTCAACTAGCATAGTGGTCCTAAGCTTTTATTCCTAACTTACACATACACTTAAACTAGGTGGATTGGTTTACACATTGGCAATGATCACATGGATACATGAATGGGTGCAGAAGTACTCTTTTCTAGGTATTCATAACATAACTTCAAAGTTCAGCCCACATAAAGTTCAAGTTACAAGAACATAGATACAACAAGTACATACCTAAGAAAACAACTTAGGAACTAAACTTCCCTTTGGACATACCACAACCTCTTGGGTTAGTGTTAAGTTCATAAAGTCCAGCAATAAACTAAAATAAGTCCTTTGGGTTTTTTTTTTAAATTCCAGTTTATATCACATTATGCATCCATAGAAGTAACAAGATATTAATAGCACAGACAGGACATCATGTAGTCATAATTGAAGCTAAACCTGTCATTGGAGACCATATTGTAGGCTACATCATTTCAAATTATTGGATACCACATGGAAAAACCAAAAACAGGAAGCCGGCATATTCTCTAAGCTTATACTCAACCAGGGTTACTATTGTAATTATATGAACAATGTAATAGAAGCCACACCGGTCTTTTTACCATAACCCATAAGTTATAGGTTACTCCCAACTTTAGGTTAGATTTCTATCAAGTCGGAATTGTCTCTAACAACACTAATCACTCCAAGATCGATCCAAACAAGGTTATTATTGCTTAACTTATGCTTACAATAGTTTAAAAGTCATTTCATGATTCAACCAAAATTACACCAGACTATACAACAACCTTATCAATCAACATACAAAATCCACATATTCCTTTTTGATTAATCCAAACATATAACCATTTATTTAGGCATGCTTAGTCACATCTTCTAACATACCCCCAAATCAAGAAAGAGTGCTCTAATTTAGGTAATATTCATAATTCACAATCATCACATAGGCTACCCTTTATCAATTCCCATCATAAATAACATCATATAACCTCAACCATATCAACCCACTTAACTCATTCTCTTCTAGTTTTAAATTATCATATGAGACGATATAAGACAAGTTTTGTTAAATAGGACAACTAATCTTGTTCTTAATTAGTGGCGCTTGTTTTAGGTAGATAATATGACCAAACGACTTACAGATAGCCAAACGAGTTTCCAAAATAATATATTGGTCATCACATTAATTTAAATAACCCATACATGCTAAACTCAACTTCAATCCAATCTCATGTTCATGTATTAAGCGTACTAAATTAGTACATGTGCTAACGATGGTTGGACCTAACATACTATGGACACCACAGGACTTAAACAATCCAAGAGGGATTACAATGGACTAAAACTAGTATACCAATTACTTCAAAGTTATTTAAACGGATCATACAAGGTCAAATAACCCTTAAACTTAACAAGACAACCACTTAACACACAAATAATCGTCACACAATACTCTAACCGTGTTTTCATCAACTGAACATGCTAGACATTAATAGAGTAGTCACAAATAGCCACAATATTCACATATATTACATAATGCTTGGCATAATATATTCAAGGCTTTATAGTTAACTAAATAAGTAAACCGTTTATTGCAGCAGCGAATCATTCCTGGAAGTATGTAAATACTCAATTTTCCACTCCCTTAGGCAACTATTGACAACATGTTTAGCATACGAGTCTATTCCCTATTTAAGAGATAAAACGCAGGCTTGGGTTATTAGAACATTTTGCATTCTACATTATGATACACAAAGACAATTACGGGGGAATTCTTAATCAACATAAAAGATATCTAGGTAAGTCTAATTAACTGTTTAGGGGTAGTCCCACTGAGCAAAATTGGCCAAGATAGGTCCTAACACAAGTGATTTATACTCAACCCACATACTGTACATGGACATTAACAGACCACCCTAAGAAGTATGACCAAGACAGAATACATTTACACATAACATAGATAGCATAACTCATAAGAAAACTTGGAACACATCAACTTAAACAGGGTAACATTACAATATGTAGAGGACCATCTACTCCTAAGCCCCATCCACAAGTAGGACATCCCATTAACGACTATCAACTACCTGCTGAACTAATTTCAAGGACTTATCCAGACACTTGCTCCAGAGACAACAAACCGTATATGTACAACAGTAGCGATTCCAGTTTTTGGCATATCTCATACTCCTTTTCGTATAAACATAAGCATATCAAGGAGTCATCACAACTAATAGACTTCACATATACCATGTACTTTAACCCAGATCAAACATAAAATATTTTACTCAAGAAGGCCTTGTATATCTAAGGTCTGAACGATTATCTAATATTCTAAGAGTCTCAAATATTCCATGTCCCAAGCTTACATTATTTCTTCCCGTATACGAGTAAGATAGTTTCTCATAACCTCGAATTCGTATTTCCTTCCTCGCGGTCGCCGCTTTCTTCGGAGGCATAGCTATAACACATTAATACGTCAGAGAGGGAATAACCTAATAACATAGCTCTTTCGCACGATCTTAGAGTAAGAAGAATAGAAACCAATCCTAAATGTCCGGCAACCTCCTGCGTATAAGTATGGTGCACAACATACCCATACGCAAGACTCTACTAGACACGGTCTGTAGACATTCTGAGGACTAACTGCTCTGATACCACTTTTGTCAGGACCCGACCCGACGGGCCGCGACTAACCGCCCTAATGACGTCATTATACTAACCTGACACATAATCCAACTAACCCTTAATGAGTCTGAAATCCGGCAGCATAACGTCGCAATAACAACATATGCAAGGGTAGGCAAGCCGACAAGGCTGCCTTTACCCCCGAATGCACCTGTCTCCTGAGGAGTCACAACTAGCCAACACAATATAACAAACAAGCCGACAAGGCTGCCAACAGATACTAACGTATATATATGGAAACACCCCAAATCGGAATACAATAGCATGACTGACTAAAACAGAGTCATAACCCTTACATAAGTACAACCCACCACTGTCTACAGACCTCTATAAGAAGAATAACGACATATGACGGGACAGGGCCCCGTCGTGCCCCTAAATACGAACATAAGTCTAAAAGAGATTCGGTACCAAAATGACAAAGCCCTGGATCAAATGAGCTTTCCAACCTGCTGAGTAGGAACCTAGGCCTGAGGTTCACCAAACTGAAAACATGTAGCTGCGGGCATGAAACGCAGCCCCCCGAGGAAAGGGGGGTCAGTACGAAATAATGTACTGAGTAAGTAAAACATGAAGCTGTAAAGAGATCATAATTAGCCAACAGAAACAAAAGATCAGTATAAAAATAAGGATTCAAATCCAACTGTGCCATAAACCATAAAAGTTAGTTGTGCCTTATAAAAATGAGAGTCAAGTCAAGAAAATATGAAGGCATGTCCATAAACATATATATACCTGTAACGTAACCCGGCCCACTAATGCGGGACTCGGTGGAATCATATCATAACCCGGCCCACTAATGCGGGACTCGGTGGAATCATATCATAACCCGGCCCATGCTGGGACTCGGTAAAATTATCTCTCATCTATGGATCTATCCTACGTAACCCGGCCCTCTAGTGAGGGTTTCGGTGAACAATGCAAGGCTGTGCACGAGTCGTAACCCGGCCCGGGACTCGGTGAGGTGAAGTAGTAACACTTAGCATGAGTAGATATCGTGAGTAACCATATGCAAGTAAAAATTATCATCTGACTCTCAATAAAATCATTGTAATAATGTCATAATAAACTCTTTTCTGAAAAATCATAGGCACTTCTCATAACAATCCTCATTAGGAATTAAACTGTATAAGAATTAAGTACGTCCGTCGTACTTTCATTAAATCATGCCAAAAAGAAAGAAGTAAGAGTTTCACATACCTCTTAGACGAACTAATCAACTCAATATTAGAGTATGCCTCATTTTAGAACTTCAACCTTGTCGTCGAATTTATCTAAGTTCTGTGGGTCCTTGTAAGCTCTATGAATGATTATCTACATCATACGGATGAATTTCATCACAATCGAATCAACACATTAAAACAGATTCTTAGGGACATTCTGACGAACACCTTGAACGCGTAGAACCTATATTCCTTCTATATCGAAATCTATGTAAGTAGTGAAACATCCAACTCTCTTAATCCTCCTTCTTATACTACTACAATCTCCAAAACAGTACCACAATTTCACATGCAATCCCAGTAACTCCCAATTACAGCAGTCCTAACGATACCCAACCCAAATTCGCATTTTCGACAATCGTCTTTAGAACTAATAGCAAGAATCAAGTGTAGAACTTGTACAAACTTAGAGAATAAAGAAGATTACCTCTCTTAAACGCAGTGACGAGTGTCGTCGAACCTGTCATCCCAACAGCTTCCGACAAAACTGAAATAGAATCCCCAAAATCGATTCGCCCCGGAATCCTTTCGCATTCAAGGTTTCTTGTTTAGCTTCTGAGTTTCTAAGCTCGTTCTTGGCTTCGATTCTACTGGAATCAAAGCCCAGAACACCTTGAGTTTCTCCTTCTCTTGGTTATATATGAAAGCTCACGGAAATCCCCAATTTTGGTCGAAAAATTCAGAAAACCCATCAACTGAGCTTACTCCTGTTGCTAGAGATGAATTTGGTGGAGGAATTTGGTAGAGATGAAGAGAGCACACTAAAGAATCGATGGTTGAAGAGATGGATTTGAAGAAATGGAAAAAAAATGGAGAAGGAGGGCTTATGGTTGCTGTCGATCGATCGGTTTGGGGGCTTGGTCACCCCAAATCGTATATAAAATTACCCTTACCAACTCCCACTATAAATTGTCCCCTCCCTAATTAATTAATTCCACAATTAATTAACTATACACACAATTAAATTTCCGGTCTCCAATTATTTAAATTCCGACGATTACTAAAATCCTCTTGTGTCAATATCATAATTCCCGTAATAAAAAAAATACCAGTCTATACTCTCTTCGGGGACACACAATTATTATTCAACTCCGTCGTCACTCTTACTAAGTCCCAAAATCATTTCGGGATCACGCCCTTTTATATACTAATCCTCTTATTAATATACACAAGTACAACGAAATTTTTCCCGGTCCGGGTCTACTCACCTACGTTATGAGTTCAACCACTACCCAAAAATACGGGGCGTTACATAAACCTAGCCAACTTATTGACTGCATTTGCAAAATCAGGTCGGGTGTGGTTTGTTATGTACATCAAACTCCCAATCACCTGTGCATATTACTCCTGGCATATGGGTGCACCATGATTTTTATCAAGCTTTTGATTTCTATCCAGTGGTGACTTCATAGGCGAACTGTCAAACACCTCAAACTTTCTCAAAACATCCTCGATGTAGTGAGACTGAGATATGACCAGTCTGTCAGACATTTTAGAGATTTTTATCCCTAAGATGACATCTGTGATACCCATATCTTTCATGTCGAAGTATTTTTTCAACATGTTCTTAGTCTCTAGGATCAAGCTAGGATTGCTCCCTGAGATCAACATGTCATCTACGTACATGCATATCATGATGAACGAGTTAGAGTTATCTTTCGTGTAGACACATTTGTCACATTCATTAATGGAGAAACCCTTCGATAGTAAAGTACTATCAATTTTTTCGTGTCATTGCTTCGGGGCTTGTTTCAGCCCGTATAGACATTTGACAAGTCGACAGACTTTCTTATCTTTCCCTGGGACCACATATCCCTCGGGTTGCTCCATATAGATTTCTTCTTCCAAATCACCATTTAGAAAAGATGTCTTGACATCCATTTGATATATCTCAAGGTCATGCAACACTTCAATCGCAATGAATACTCGTATAGACGTCATCCTAGACACAGGGGAATACGTGTCAAAATAGTCAAGGCCTTCTTTCTGTCTATAGCCCTTGACTACCAACTTGGCTTCGTACTTGTCTATAGAGCAATCTACTTTATACTTCCGTTTGAGTATCCATTTACAACCCAACGGTTTGTTTCCCAGAGGAAGATCAACCAACTCCCAAGTATGGTTATGCAGGATGGAGTCAATTTCACTCTCAATAGCTTCTTTCCAGAGTGGTGCCTCTGGAGTTGACAATGCTTCAACAATTGTCCTTGGTTCGTCATCAACCATATAAGCTACAAAGTCAGGACCGAAGGTTTTATCATTCCTAACCCTTTTACTTCGCCTTGGTTCTATCTCTGGAGTCTCTAAGTTATGAGAATCTGGAACACTAGATTCCGAATATTCAGCCACTTCGAAGTCCACTAGACCTGATCCATCTAGATCCGGACAGTCAACGACTCCTGGTTCCTGAGAGCTCTGTTCATAACTTCGTTTGCGAGAGGTTATGCCTTTTTTCTTTCTAGGAAAAGCCTACTCAAAGAATTGAGCATTCCTTGATTCCATGATTGTACCCCCGTGGATATCTGGAATATCTGACTTATGCACTAAGAAGCGATAAGCACTACTGTTATTTGCATATCCGATGAAAATGCAATATACAGTCGTAGGCCCAATCTTGACCTGTTTTGGCTTAGGCACTTCGACCTTTGCCAAACAACCACATTCCTTTAAATATTTATAGGTGGGTTTCTTTCCCTTCCATGATTCATATAGTTTTGTCATTATCCTTATGTGAGACTCTATTAAGAATCGTATTAGCAGTAAGGACAGCTTCTCCCCACATATTTTGGGGAAGACCGGAATTGATGAGTAAGGCATTCATCATTTCTTTCAATGTGCAGTTCTTGCGTTCAGCAACACCGTTCGACTGAGGTGAGTATAGAGCAATCATTTGATGAACAATTCCCGATTCGACACAATATTCCTCAAATGGCGCTACGTATTCTCCCCCGCTATCACTATGTATTGCTTTAATCTATATGCTTAGTTGGTTCCCAACTTCTGCTTTGTAGCGTCGGAACGCTTCAAAGGCTTCATCTTAACTTTTCAACAAGTAAAGGTAACAATACCTTGTGCTATCATCAATGAATGTCACAAAGTACTTGTTCCCCCCTAGTTTGTGCAAACTTCAAATCACATATATCTGTATGAACAAGTTCTAGAGGAGCGGTATTCCTTTCGACGGATCGAAAATGAATCTTTGTAAGTTTTTCCTCTACACACACCTCACACTTATGTTAAGAGTTTACATCGATAGACGGTAACAACTCCAACTTTACCAACCTTTGGATGGACATATAGTTAACATGTCATAATCTATGATGCCATAAATTAGAAGACTCAAGTAAATAAGAAGAAACTTCAGTTTTATTGCTTGGACGCATTACAGACATGACGTTAACTTTGAAGAGGCCTTCACAGACGAAGCCTCTCCCCATAAAAGTGTCATTCTTAGTAATTACAAATTTATTGGACTGAAATACTAGCCTAAAACCAGCATTAACCAATAAAGGACTTAAAATTAAATTCCTCCTAATCTCAGGGACATGCATCACCTCCTTCAGAGTGAGCTCCTTTACAGAAGTCATCTTCAGGACCACCCTTCCTACCCCCAGCACGTCAGAGGAAGCGTTGTTACTCATTAACAACTTCTTGTCGGTGACTGGTGTATACGTGGAGAATGCATCTCTATTGGAACAGATGTGTCTGGTAGCACCCGTGTCCATCCACCATTGCATGGGATTCTCAACAAGGTTTGCTTCAAGCACCACCGCTGAGAACTCCTAAATCATGTCGTCAAGAAGCGTGTCTTTGACGACGTTAGCCTGTGCCTTGCATTTAGCCTTGGCCTTCTCTTGTTGCTCAGTCTTGAGCTTGAGGCAGTCCTTGATCATGTGACCAGGTTTCCCACAGTGGTGACAGTTCCCCTTGAACTTCTCTGCCGCCTAGGTCTTGTCGTCTTTCTGGAACTTACGCTTCTTGCTTGAGTTTCCTTTGGCCTCAGCCAGATTTGCCTTTGCCTCAGCGGGTTGCTTTCCCCTAAGCAATACCTTCTTATTATCTTCCTGAATCTGGAGTTTGATAATAAGTTCCTCAAAGGTCATTTTCTTTGTCTTGAGTTTTAAGTAACTCATAAACTCATTCCACGAGGGAGGTAACTTTTCAATTAGTGATGCAATAAAAAACTGTTCATTTGGTTTCATACCTTCCAAATCCAGGTCATGCAGAATCATTTGATTGAAATTGAATTTCCCAACGATGAATCGTACCAGCATCTTGTGTGTTGTACTTCTTCTGCAGCTTCTCCCAAAACTCTTTGGCGGTGCCTACGGTGCAATACACCGTGTAAAGTGGGTCTGACAGAAAGTTCAAAATATAGTTCTTATGAGACCATGCATCAAGAACTTAACAAATGAGCAAAGGAAACTGAAGTGTTACATTGAAGAACTTAAAGGCCCGAAGCCCGGACCGGCGGCGCGCATGTGGGCTTAGCCTCGAACCCAAGAACATCTAGGTCCTCCCTCCTTCAAACACATGGGTTACCCCTTGGGGTCCCAAACCCTTAGCCAATTTTGAGACTTATAAAATGAACAAATCTTCATTCCCCCACCGATGAGGGAGAATTGTTCCACACCACATTTTCATGCTTCAAACATCTCACTTCATGGACTAATATCTCTTTCATTTCTCAACGAAATTTGACGATCATTGGTTCTACGGTCATCTACTCACTTAGTAGATTATGCACGTGTGAAGAATCAAAGTCTCCAACATACAGAACCCTGGTGTTTAAGTCATTAAAGATGGGTGGACACAGCTCCCACCAAAGGCAAATTTCCAACAATATCTTATAAAGCTGCTCGAGAGAGTAGAGGAGATGCCAGGCTTTGAGTTTCATACGAAATGCAGAAGCATCAAGCTGAATCATATGTTCTTTGCAGATGATATGTTGCTCTTTTACAAGGAAAATTATCAATCTGTAATGCTTTACTTAGATGATTGCAAACTTTCTCTAACATTTTAGGGTTACAAGCTACTACAGGCAAATCTAATATATTCAGTGCTAACATGAAACCCCAATGTTTGGAGAATATTTATAGTGCAAGTGGGTATCAGAAGGCGAAGTTACCATTCAGATAGCTTGGGGTGCCTGTATGACCAAAGAAGATTAATTTTGTGGATTGTGAAGCTTAATAGACAAAATGGGAGCAAAAGTTAGAACTTGGAGTTCAAAGAACCTGCCATATGCAGGCAGAGTATAGCTTATAAACTGTGTCTTGCAACATATACATGTGTATTGGTCCTCTTTTTTCATTCTACCTAAAGAAGTGATGAAGAGACTGATTGCTATTTGTAGAAACTTCTTATGGGATAGCAAAGAGGTCACCAAGAAGGCTCCTCTGGTATCTTGGGACCTAGTATGTAGGCCTAAGAAGATGGGGGTTTTGGGTGTGTTAGATAGCATTATATGGAATGAAGCAGCAATTGTAAAGTATGTTTGAAATGTGGGTCAGAAAGCAGATAATCTTTGAGCGAAATGAGTGAACTATGTGTATATCAGGACCTGGACTGGTGGACATACACTCTACCTAGTGATTTCTGCTGGTACGGGAGAAAAATATGTAGCATCAAAGAGAGGTATAAATAGGGTGGGTGGTTAAAAGCTGATGGAAAGTACACTATTCAGAGTGGTTATCTTTGGAGAAGAGGAGAGTTGGAAGTATGGCAACGGAATAGATGGGTATGGAATAATGTAAATACTCCTAAGCACTACTTTATAGGTTGGTTAGTAGCACATAAAAGATTGTTAACAAGACAAAGATTGAAAAAGATGGGCATAGTCACTAATGAAAATTGTGTCATGTGTGGTGGAGCTGTGGATCACTACTGGAAAGTATTGCATATTTATTCTTTTGAGTGTCCAGCTCTCCAGGAAGTGTTTGGGATTCTACTAAATTAGTTGGGGATGAAAATTTTGTTCTTTCTTTTTGTTCTGTATTTTGTTTTGTCCGGTAATCAATAAGATCTTTCTTTTCACAAAAAGAAATGGTTATTTTCAAAAACAATGAATGTCAAGGATAAAATATAAAAAATTCAATGAATTTTATTTTGGTTTTGTAAATTGATAAGTATTTTGGAACGGATATTTTTAGTAATGTGGATAACTAATATGAGACGAAAAAAGTACTGATTTAATGTTAAAAGTATAGTTAGAAACAATTGACAACTTTCGTTCTGAATTTCTAAAATAGTGACACTTATTTTGGGATAAACCTTTTAAGTTGAAGTGGAATGGAGGAAGTAATTTAATTACTATCATATTTACAAGTTCGCTTTTTTTATTGTTCTTTTGATATCATATTTATTGTTTTCATTAATATTATATATAATTGCAGTAGTAATGGTTATACGTTAGCTTAGATCCTCCAGTAACCACTGTCCTATGCAAGGACTAATTTCATGGATAATAACTCAACTTTTACGTTATTACGCTAAAGTTGTCAAAAAAATTTAGTCAATTTATCTAAGTATCCCAAAAGTCGTTAAACTATTATTTAGAATAAATAGTCACTCGACTTTTTCTAAGTACCTTTTATAATATTTAGTCAAAGTTGAGTAATTTTTTCATTACAAAAAAAATTATTTAGTAACTTTATGTAATACTTAAGCAAAATGAAGTGACTTTTTCACTACAAAATCAATTTAGTAATTTCAGTATAATTAAATAACAATTAAATAACTATCCATGAAATTAACCTTGTGGTAATTGTTTCTGTGAGAAACATTTTAAGTCTGTCTTCTATCATCTATCTATTATTCTTAATTTATTCGCGTCCGCCTTTCTTTTTTTTTTTCCAATTTTTTATTCATTGATCTATCTATATTAGCCTTTATAATTTGGGTAGGCTGTAGGCAGCATTTATAACTCCTTTTACTTTTTACCTATTTTAGCTAGGACGAAATCTAACTTTAAATACCTGAAATATATACCAATAATTCTGCTAGCATTCATTAGATTTTTCTTAATTAGTTCCTTCAAATAATGTTAAGGTAGTCAATTTTTCAAGGGATATTAATTACTTTAAGGAAACTGTTAGGACTGCATATCACTTTTCAATATCTCTAGGTCATATATTTCAAGGGACTAGTCACTTTACTTTTCCTTTTGTAAGTAATTATTACTATTCTTTGTGCTGTTTAGTACTAATTGCTAAGATTAATTTCGAAGTCAATTCCAGATTGTGCAAGTTGGTTTACGTTGATAAAGATTAAGTTAAGGTTAATTTGCTACTATAAAAGTGTTTTTTATAATATATTAGTAGTGTTTGTTATTTTATATATATATGTTAACACTCAAAAATAATTTAAGTGTTTAGCCGAATTCAGTGACAACCGAACTATTCCGGAGCCGAATTTACTCATAGCCTCCGACTACAAGAACTCTATCGGCTACTAAGGCATCTTAGCCGAAGTTGTCAGTTAGAGGTACGACTGGGACTCACTCATGTGCAGACGCTTCAACGATCAAGTCAAAATGGTTTTCAGACCCCCATAAACGATAACGACCAACGACATCTAAAAGAAAGGGCCATTATCCGAGCAAGAGGAGCAGAGGGCGAGAAAATCGGCACCACCTCCCTCATAGTCGGCCATTGAACTTGGTGGGTTACTTGATGGCTGACATAGGGGGCACGTTTGTACAGTTTTTTTTCTTTTTGTACTATAAATACTCATTCTTTGTATATACGGGACATACAATCAATCAAACAAATCAAAATTTATCTATCTTTTTATCCTTTACTTTACGTTACTTTACTCAATTGTATTCATGTTTCTTACCTCTTAGTTACTCATGACCACCGTCCTAACACTTTTTGGAGTAGTTGGGGAACCCATTGCTGGAGATTAGAGTTTCGTCTCCAGCCCAAATCGCTTAAGTAAATGAATCAATTTGTCTCCCGATTTCATCAGCTGATACAACGGCAGATAGCGCAATTGGGGCCGAGAACAAATTTGTCACGCCCAGTAGGACCATAGGTGAATTAATTGCATTTTCTTCAAAGCATTTTAATAAACCTTTTTTATATTTTAACCCACAACTCATGTTCCATTCACCCAAAATATTCCACCAACCCACAAAATCAACCTAGATCTGCATCCCAAATCATCAACCCCGACCGGCCCAATTCACCCACTGACCCTAGCCCAAATTCCCAACTAAAACCTATCATCATCGTCCAAAACCCAAACCACAAAACCCAACGGCCCATTCCACATAAAAACCCAAATTGTCCATTTTTAACCAAACTAAAACCTAACCAACCCAAAACCAAACGATGCCCAAAAAAAACCAGCATTCCTTTCATCGCCGATACACCTTCGGACTGTCTAACAATCGCCTCACCGACACCCCTGTACATCCACATCCTCCCCTCCATCAATCACTCACCCCTCTTCCTTTATTAAAGACATTTGAGGCCTGCAAAAACTATTGGCAATAGTTGTGAAGAGGAAACCCAAAATTCTTAAGTTATCTCTTCAAACTCGATGGATAAAGGCACCAATCCATACCCCTTTATCATCAACCCTTCCTTTTTGAAATTTGTGAAAAACGGTCACCCCCCCCCCTTTTTTTCTTTGAATTCGAATTTCGAACTCTTAGCTATTGGGGTCTCAACTCTGAGCTATAAATAGAGCCCTTTTAGGCTGTGTTAAAGGATGGTTTTTTTTCGGACAACAAAACTCTTGGTTTTTTTGAAAAGTTTTGGACCAAAAAATCCATATTTTCTTATTATTTTCAAAGGTTGTAATTCCCCTTTGAACATACATTGGCTATCAGAAAAATCCCCTCTTTTACTCTCAATTCTGGCTCGACAAATCCACAAAAACACTAAGCTCTCGTTCCTTTACAATCGTATAAACAACAACTTCTCCGAGCGGGGTCGACGGTTCGAAACAATGCCTCAGTTCGCTACTCGGAGAAGGTCAGTGCGTTCGAACTTCTCTTAGTCTCTCTTTTAATTTAATGTGTATTTATGTAATTTAAATTTCTTCTAGAATTGCTTGTTTAGTTTAGTTAAGCAAGATTAGTGTTAATACAGATATGTTCTAGGACTCTGTTTAATATGTTATGAGTTATTACATTAATCCTTGATTTGCAGAATCTTGTGATGAATCGATTAGTGCTTAATGTTTGTTCGGCTTGTGGGGCATTTCAGCTTAATTAGTTAGTGATTAGGTCTATGTCCACTGTAATATATTAAGTATGCTGTTAAATATCAGTCTAAGTTAATAGAATGTGATTCAAATTGGTATCTTACGATGTTTGGTACTATTTTATTTGCTCACCAGTCTACCTAACCGACTTTAAATACTTAAACATGCTATGCTAAGTCCATATTCATGCATTAGAAGTATGTATACTGCTTTCTGGTACTTGTTCTTAGTGTTGGGGATAGTGAGCATAATGTATGACTATGATTTTTGTGTTAGTCAGAATCTGAAAGTGTTGTCATGCTTAATCCAGTTATCTATGAGAGGTGATGCTAAGTGATAGAGGAATTCTGGTCGCTTTTCTCATAAGTCTAGATGTGTGTCCACATTTTCCCCTATCTCAGTTTGCTCTTAACTGCTATGTGACAAGTGTTTTAATTTGTAATATGCTTGGTAACAATTCTAGGTAGTCATGGAAACATCAGGTGCTATGTTTAATTACATGCTTGCTCTAATTAATTTCTGGGACATATACTACACCACATCAAGAGTCAGACTTATATGAGCCTATATTTGTTTTTGAGGACTACAGTGACCAATAGGCTAGAATGGTGCTTGTGCATATTTGTTTTGATCTTACTGGTGTAGGGAACACTCAGAATATCATTTCCAGGCCACTCTCTCTCTCTGATATAAGCATGTTCTTCCTTCACCTGCACATATGTTTGCCTGTTTTGATATCAACATGTTGTTGACACCCAATTTTGTCTCGTCTTTTCCAATTTCTTTGCAATTTTAAATATTTTTAACACCTCAAAACAATTTTAATCTATATACATACATGCGTATATATATATTATTATTCTCTTATTATTATTATTATTCTCATTTTTTACTGTCATTTGCATTTTTATCATAATCATAAGTTTTATCAGAAAATTCTATGTTATTTTATTTTCGCAAAATTGCATCGCATTTCCATTTTTTTATAAGCATTAAACATTTCGCAAATATTATATTTTTATTATTATCACATCGTTATGTTATTTCAAATAATTTACATCTTTTACAAAAATATCTTTTTATAATAAACTCCCTCTTATTTTTAACCAACCCAATTTTCTTTCTCAATCCCAAAACAATTTCTACCCAAAACCCATTTTCCCCAAAACAAAACAATTCATTTTGGCCCAATCGAACCGGCCCATTCGGCCAAACCCGAAGCCCAATACCCATTTCCCTTTATTTCCGCCTTTTATACCCTAAACCTAAACCTAACCAAAAACAAAAACAAAACAAAAACCCTAACACCCCTAACCCCCTCTGTTACGCCGCACGCCTCTACACCCCTACCCCTACCCATATGTCGCCGCACCCTACGTCTGACACCACCAATGGCCGACACCGTCGCCTGACACCACCAACCTACCCCATCACCTCTCACCGCAACACATGCCCCAAGAAATCGCCTCAAAAATTAGTTTTTGTTCCCCCTTTATTTTGAAATTCGAATTCGATTTTGTAAGGGGTGTGGGTGGGGGTGAACGTCGGGGTGAGTGTCTATAAAAACCCCCATTTGCTCGCTGTTTTAGGGGTCGGATTTTAGGGTTTTTCAGGTCGGGTTTTCAGGTCGTTTTTGGTCGATTTTTAAGTCCGAAATTTAGGTTCAAGTTTTGGAGATCTGAAATCTTATTAAAGGTTGTATTGTATTTTGTTTGTGTTATTCTTCACTAAAAATCCGAAATCTTCTTAAGAGCATTTCTTCTTTCTTTCTCATGTGTTCTTCATCTTAAGGATTTCGAAATTATTGGTTTTTGGTGTTGAAGAATCTGATTTTTTTTTGCTATTTTCCCACTGTTTTTCGGGTCGGTCGGGTCAAGTCGCATTCCGGGTCCAAAAATCAGCAATCCCAAAATCAGAATTTCAGAATTCTGAAATCGCAAAATCAGAATTCCAAAAAATAACCTCTCCGAGCGGATTCGACGATTTGAAACGACGCCTCGGTTCGCTGCCCGGAGAAGGTCAGTAAACTCACTTTCTTTCTAATATTTTGCTATTTAATTCATATTATGTGTTCTATATAATGTGATTATGTGTTTTTTGTTAAATGTATTTGGCTTAATTTAGTTGTTGTTTAAGTCTGTTAGTTTAGATTAAAGCATGTTAGTTATAGCTTATTATAGTGCGTTTGGTGTTGATTCATTTCTCAAGGGGTAAACATGTTTAGTATGTATTAATGACTACTTTAGAGCATATAATTAGCTGTCAAAAATGATTAAGGGACTGCTGGTTTTATTTTGTTATCTAGGAGCATGTGTTTATTCTATCCTGGCTTCTGTATTTGTCCATATGAGCATGTTTTGTTACAAATAGTTAAGTATGTACCATTTTTTAGAATGGCCCTAGACTTTATTATATTTCCATTGTCCATTCCCCTTTAATATCCTGTTAGGAGGTTCTAAGTTAATTTAGACCAACCCTCCATCCTTTGCAGTCTTTGCATGAAATCTGGGTGAAGTCTTGAGACTCCTTCCCGCTCTTTCACCTTTGGTTGATAGTCTAAGACCGTGAGTTGATTTCAAAAAACCTGTTTGTATGAGGAAAAGTTGAAATGCGATCTTTGTTTTACTTATGCATGAACTGGACCTATCTTTTCTCTAAGTTATTAATCTAGGCATGATCTCTTAAATACCATGAAGCATGATGCATGTTTGCGTCCAAGTCTGAATATGCTAATGTGGTTTGTTTGACTTTGATGTTATAATATCTTGTGTTCCCTCCTATGGTATATGGGTCTGGTCTTTATGTTTGTAATGGCCTAGTATTGCTTGTTTGAATCTTAAAAAATGCACAATTGTATTCTCCTCTCTCTTTGAATCTAAAACTGCTCATAATTGGTTGTGTCCTTGTATTTTTTTTTTGCTCTGGTGAATATACAGTGATATATTTCAAGGTATACACCAGATGTATATCAAGGTTGTATATCCTTGTATACCTCCAAGCATATCATGTATACTTTGAATATTCCATGAATATCAACGCCTCTACATGGCTGAGTATGTATCTGACTGGAAGGGTTTGTATTTCATGTTATATGAATCCTCTATGTTTGAAATCACTCACTGTTCTACAAGTTTGAATGATAAGTCTGTGTTTCCAGTCCTTCCATCTCATGTCTTGTTCCTGTCTTTGTTTGAGACTTTCAGAATATATATGGTAAGGCTTTATATTTATCTTGTTATGCTGGTTGAAAGCGAAGACAAGCTTCGGGTTGGGTTTAGCCTTCTTCGATAGCCTGCCATGCCTAAGGTTCAAGAAGCCTTTTGAATCTTGTTGTGCCATCGGAAATGAATGGTGGTAGCCCTCTTTGTCTTCTTATCTTTCAAATTTGAGGTTTAGTGTGATTAGTTTTTAAGTTTACCTTTTCCTTTATGTCTTTGTTGTGCTATCAGTGGCTATGGTATCCTGTTGCACTTTGAGATTCTGGATACATGCCATTTTTAAATAGTTCTCGTTATGGGTTTGTTTCCTTTTGGCTGCTGATTCTGAGACGGCCAGTTGCTGCAATACTTGGGCTGATTACTGCACTTTTGAGCCATTATTTTGATGTTGCGTTGGCCGCGCATAACTGCTGCAATCTTGACCATTTACACCTCTTTTCGGAAACATTTTACTGCTGTTTTTTTAGCACATTTGATGTCTTGTCACTGCTGTATTTTAGCCCAAATTGCTGCTGTTTTCTTGGCTGAAAACAGCTTCTTTAAGACTGTTTCAGACAGCCCCACTGTTGTGGTATTTTTTTAATCCAATTGCTGCTGTTTTTCTCGGCTGAAAACAACCGCTTTAAGTCTGCTTCGGACAGCCGCAATATTTCTAAAAAATCTATTGACTTGAACAGAATACTACACTTAGGCCAATGAAATTGAATTTGAGGCTTCGTTCCTTCGAAAAATGCCTCTCGGTATAGGCTTGCTACTTTGGTATAATTGACTGATTTGAACATGATACTACATTGGCCGATGAAAATATCCATCGATTTTGAAGCCTCCACAGTTGGAAAGACGGAAATATAACTTCAGGGCAAGGATGAGACTTAAATCTTTTTCTTATTTCATCCGAGAGACCAGCATGTTTAGTAGGCGAGGCAATTAAAATGACCACCGAGTTATATGTTTGCAGCCACGACGTGATTGGAATGGTCTTTTTTCAAAATTTAAGTCTGAGCCCTCCGTAATAAAAACATTTACTGTTTTGGATACGGATTCGAAGTTATTTATATTTAACTGTTTCTAACCGTTTGTTCTTGACAGCTTGCAAGGAACAAAGTCAACTAAGGCAGATACTACTCGGAGATTATTTATTTTGTTGTTTTTACTTTATTTAATTCAGCTTCATCTCGCTATGTATTGTAATATTATTTATTGCACTTATGTAATTATTGAAATGCTTAGAATAGGTAGACTTAGAATTAATTCATAGGATAGTCTAAGATTGGAAACCCGCCGCTAGCTTATTTACTTGTAGGCTCGGTTAATTCAAACTTAGAAACCCTCCGCTAGTTTATTTATTTTTAGGCTCGTCATGCATATTTAAAATTTTCAAAGCAAACTTTGATCATCTTCTACTCACTTTATTAATTGTACAACTCAAAATGATTTCCAAAAGTTACTTCTTTGGCATTATAAGTAATTCATTTTTCTCCTTGCTATTAATTGTCCCAAATGCATACTTGTACAACATGCATCCTTTACTAAATACTTGCAACATCATTTTGAGTTTATATTTGAAAACATGCATTTTCCTTAGCACAATAACTAATCTGAGTTTGATCGGATAACCGCAAGTTAGCGGATCTTAAAGGATGCCTAACCCCTTCCCTTTAGGATAATAAAGAACCCTTACCTAGAATCTCTTTAGTTTCGCAGACCTTAAAATTGGAGTTACATTGTAGCTTTTATTTAATATTTAGGTGTCCTAATTCACCTTAGAATAATTAGGTGGCGACTCCTTAACCATTTACCCAGGAATCACCGACACGTTGTGCTCCGCTTTGACCCGCGGGTCGAAAAATGGTGCGACACCTGTTTCTATGCATTCATCAAATTTTATTTTTTTTGTATTGATTCTAAGTCATTTGTTTAAATGTTGTTTGATTCAAATCCTGGTGACTGTGTGCTTACATGTTTCATACATATATTGAGTCAACTGCACATTTACTATGTATTCCTAGTAGATAGCATGTCTAACACATATCCTGGTGATTGTGTGCTTATTTTTATCTTGAGTAAGTATTACATATCTAAGATGCCACTCGTGAGTGATTGTCTTCTCATTCCTATGTCCAAATGTGTAGTCAAATTTGGTCCTTATACTTAGTTCGGAACGGAGCAGCTTTGTATGCTTAAAAGAGTCATCAGGTGGGATAAAAGGCATGCGTATCACTGTTCCGATTTGTTTATCTTGTCAAGCATGTTATGCCCCTCCCTATCTATGCAAACATCCTTGAGCTTAATGTGAAGTATGACTGAAACCTAACACCCTTAGCTTAATTTGAATTAACTTTGCATTGTGATTGGTTAGGTACTGGTTTTCCATTTATTCCTTTATGAAGCTGGTCCTTGGTTATGTTTGATAAATAAGCAGCATCTATTTTGTCATGTAATTTAAGCTTATAGATGTACATGGTAACTACGCCCTATTCTAAGATGTCCTAGGACCACTATGTGGTATGTAAATGATCATTTATGCTTAGTTGATCCGCCATTGTTCTTTGTGTCTGAAAGGGTTGCCCTCTAAGAAGTTATTTGGCCAGTCTTGTGTGCTGGTCCTACTTACTAGCAGTTGTTACACTCATCCTTTCTTGTCTAAGTGCAAAGTGCCTCCATGTTAACATAAGAAGTCCTTCAGGTCATATGGTGTATTACTTTTCATGAAATTATTTATTTACATTTCCTTGTGTATATATTTTCACGTTCTATCTACTAATCATTATCTTTTCTTTCGTTTACATGAAATGCATTGGGAGCAACGAAGAGCTTCGTTATGAGACTCATCATGGCTATTGTCAAAACGAAGACTCGCATCCACGTTCATTGAATTCTCCGGCCTCGGAATTTCTAAACAAACAAGGCTGGATGACATCATCATCTGCCCTAGTCGCTACCTTTAATTCTTTAAATACCGCCTTTTTATTTTTCCGGTTGTAATTTAATTATTCAGTTTGTATGATCATTAGAAGACGTAGGATAATTAGGCCTTGAATGGATAATTAATAAGGTAGTTTAAAATTCGAAATTCGCTGCTAGTTTATTCAATTTAGGCTCGGGTAATTTAAAATCGGAGATCTGTCGTTAGTTTATTTATCTTAGGCTCGTTATGTATGTTTAAAACTTTCAAAATAACTTGGTCATCTCTTATGCACATTAATAATCATACTAATAAGGTTTCCTTTTATTCAATTTGGAATTCAAAATGACTTCCATAAAAATCACTTCTTTGCATTATAAACAATTTGCTTTTTCTCCTTTACTATCAATCGCAAAATATGTATTTTATAAATAATGTCATACAAATGCATACCTTTATCTAAGGAAATCAATTTTACATGTATTTTTATAAACAATGTCATGCATACTTTTCGAATTTAATGTCGGGAATTTATTACTCAAAACCGCAATCACCTTTGCGAAACTCCTCAAATATATAAGTGGTAAAAATCTTTTACGTTGTCAAAATGCATATTTTTATTAACTACTTGCAAAATCCTTTTCAATTAACTTTATATTTTAAGCATGCATTTTTCTTAGCATAATAATTAACCCGAGTTTGACCGGATAACCGTAAGTTAGCGGATCTTAAAGGATGCCTAACCCCTTCCCTTTAGAATAATAGAGAACTCTTACCTAGAATCTCATCATTTGGCAGACCATTAATCGGAGTTCACTTTGCAGCATTTATGTTAACATTTAGGTGTCCTAATTCACCGTAGAATAATTAGATGGCGACTCCTCAACAACTTATTAATTCAGGAAACGCCCGTACGTCGCGACCATGTCGGATCTCCCTTCCTTCGGGACCGGGCGGTTAAAAGCGGGTGCGACAGCATGGCGACTCCGCTGGGGAGAATGAGGTTCTTAACCATAGCAAACCCAGGTTAATTATCACTGACTTTATTTTTTCTCCTTATTTTATCTTGTGCTTTAAATTGTTTTCTTTATGGAAATTTTGTATGCTTAGCTGCTTTAAGTGCTACTTTCTTTTACTGTTTTTCTTAAACTGGCATTCCGCTCATATTTCCTCCAATTCGGAAAATTGACACTATCACACATACACGCGAGGTGTGTTTCGTGCATCAGCAAAATTTTCTTTTAAATTTCCAAATTTTAGGAGAGTTGGTGTATACGCGGAGAGTCCGGACCATCCGGTGGCCGCCTAGCCTTCTCACTCCAGCAGTCCGCTCGGCAACATTGGGTCTAGTAAGACAAATCTTTAAAAAATTAGGATAGAGCTATAACACCCTTTATTTTAAGACATGCATACATACATCTTAGGTGGTTCGATCCTTGGTATTGACTCCACAATTAAGAAATCCACCAATTGTCGACGGGTGTCACAACCCAACGACCAATCAGCATATGATGTATAGCGTGATATTGATAGATGGATCCAAGCCTAATCAGGACATGCCGGAATTGGAAAAGATATCAACCTTTATTTCAAATAGAAGGCATTTCAATTTAGTGGTTTGGATCAATCTATCATAATCTCGCATATTTGGCGTTTAGGCCCATCTTTGGCATAAGAGAGGCCCCATACATGTTAGGACGCGCATTTAATTTCCATACAATTTGCTTGCTATTTTTGCTGATTTCCACTCTGTGCATATTATTTGAAGCAATAATTACTCACCTTATACTAACTTGATTTTCTTCATTTTTTAGAAGGTTTATTTTGCCTGATTTATTTCCCCAGAAGGTTGATTCGCGTAAATTAAAACTAGTGGAACACCCCTACTTCACAAGATCAAAGGCACGATCATCCAGCGAAATAAGTGATTCTGGCGCATCCGAACAGACAGGCATGGGACTTGTCGCTCTTCCGGGAGGTGAACCGGAGACTTCGGAAAGGAGAAATACTACCGTCCAGGATGAATACCTCGTCTAACTGTTGCAACAGATGGCAACCATACAGATTGAGATTGAGCGGCTCCGAAATATTACCAACCTGTCCATCAGCCTCAATACTCCACTCCCTGAACTAGGGACAAGTGCAACTGCACCGCAAACCTTTCCATCTCCCGAACCACCATTTCCCCAAAATCCCTCACTAAGCAAAACCAATCCGCAACACACCAGCCCGCATCACACTAACCCATATCCTATCAACCCACAAGCCAATCCACAACAAAGCCCGCTACAAAATGATCTAGTATCCTTTACAACTCCATATGCGCCTCAAGCTCCACTTACCCAAACTATCCCACTCATCCAAAATATCCCTCCCTCGCAAAATTATCAGGAAACCCAACAAATACACATGGAACACATCGCTAACCATAGCAAGCAGTATGTGCCACCGGTATATGTAGTGGAAGCCCAACCTTTCATTACCAACATGCCAAACATACCTCCTCAGGAAATTGACTAGTATGAAGAGATGGAAAGGCAAGTAAGGATCATAACCGATGAAAGTGTGGAGAGAAAAATTCATAGCCTAAAAGAAGCATTCAAGAATATCCAAACAAGCAAGGGGCATAAAGGAATCGAGTACGAATATTTCTGCATACATCTCGGCGTTGAGTTGCCTGTCGGAGATAAGGTGCCAGAATTTGACTTGTTTGATGGGAAAGGAAATCCTCACGCTCACTTAAGATCATACTGTGAAAAGCTGGTTGGAGTAGGTAAAGACCATGCCATCATAATGAAGTTGTTCGTAAGGAGTTTGAAATGAGAAGCGCTCGACTGGTACACAAGCCAAGATCTGCGAAAATGGCGTAATTGGGGCACGATGGCACACGATTTCATGGACAGATTTAGGTTTAACACTGACACAGTCTTGGATAGATTTTATCTAATGAAGTTAGAAAAGAAATCCACATAGACCTTCAGAGAATATGCCATGAAATGGAGGGCAGAAGCAGCAAAAGTTCAACCCCCGATAGAGGAAAGTGAGATGACCACTCCCTTTGTGCAATCTGTGAAAGATGAAACATACTATGAAAGAATGATAAGCGTCATAGGACGAAGTTTCTCTAAAGTTGTAAGGATGGGGATTTCATAGAAGAGAGTATCAAAACAAGAATAATTACAAATTTGGCAGCGTTGCAAGCAACGAGTAAGGCAATTCAATCGGACTCGTTTGGGAGAGCAATAAAGAGGAAGAGGGACAGAGTGTCCCCTGTCATGGCGGTCTGGAAACATAGGACAAACCAAATGTTGACACTCAATTTTGTCCCATCTTTTCTGATTTATTTACAATTTTAAATATTTTTGACACCTCAAAATAATTTTAATATATATATATATATATATAAAGCTTTTAATATCGTCGTCCATTGTCAATATCGTCATTATTTTTATTATTCGCATTTTTACTATCATTTGCCTTTTAAAATCATAATCATAGTTTTTATCCTAATACTCCATGTTATTTTATTTTCGCAAAATGGCATTGTATTTTTATTTTTAATTAAGCATTAAGCATTAAACATTTTGTAAATATAATATTTTTTATCACATCAGTATTTTTTATCTTTATAATTTAAATCTTTTGCAAAGTATCTTTTAAATATTAAACCCCTTCTTCTATTTTTAACCACAACTCATTTTTTCCTTAACCCAAAACACAAAATAAGCCCAATTTGTCATCTAACCAAGAGGCCCATTTCGGACCCCCAACCCATCGGCCCAACCCTCACCCATCGGTCCACTACCCCCAAGCCCAATCCCTTTCTTTTATTTCCCCTTTTTAACCTAAACCTCAAACAAAAACAAAAAAAAACCCTATACCCAATACCCATCGACCGGTCGCACACCACTGCTGCCCCCCTACCCCACCTATGCCAACCTATACCCCTACCCCCATATTGCCTCACCCTACACCCTAACACCGCCAGTCACCAAACCCATCAGTCACACCTAACCCATCCCCCCAAAATCCGCAATTCATACCCCAAAAATCAGATTTTTTGCCCCCTTTTTATTTTGAAATTCGAACTCAAATTTTGTAAGGGGTATGGGGGGTGAACGTTGGGGGGGTACCATCTATAAAACCCCCCCTCTTGTTCTTCATTTTGGGGGTGGAATTTTTAGGTTCGAATTCTTCTTAAGGTTGTTTGTTTCTTCTTTGCATGTGTTCTTCATTTTAAAAGGGGGCTGGAAATCCATTTTATTTGGGGGATTTCGGGTCTGAAAAATAAAAAGAAAGGGTTGAAATCCAAAAAGAAAAAGCATCGAAAATTAAAGGTAAATCTGAATCTGAAATGGTTGGTTTGTTGTTAATCTTTGTTTTAAAAAAACTTTTGTTCCCTAATTTTCAATCTGAAAAATACCTTTTGAATACTAATTTCAATCCCCAAAAATTTGTTTTCTTTTTTTGTTGTTCTCTGTTTTCGGGTCGGGTCGCGTATGCTTTCTGTTTCGAGTTGAAACCAGTGCCAAAAATCTGAAAAATAGGTTGGTTCTTATATGATTGATTGTTAATGGTTATCTTTTTTACCTTTGAATGGTTATCTGAAAATTGCAATGGAAAACAAATGTGTTTCTCTGATTTTATATTGTACTATTCAATTCGAGGTACTATGTTACTTTGCCTTGCTACTATTTTCTTGATTCTAATGTGTTGGACTGATGTTGTGCGATTTTCAGTTTTCCGATCACTGTTCTGGGTTGGGTCAGCCAGGGTCGAGTAAATTTTCAGATTTTTGTGTTCAATATTTTGTTGTTGGTTATCTGAATATTTGAGAAAAACTTATTTGAGTCGGGACTTGCTGATTTGGGTCGGGTCATCGATTCGAGTCGGGTCAGCTCGGGTCGAGTAAATTTCTAGATTTTTGTGTTTGATATTTTGTTGTTGGTTATCTGAAAATTCAAGAAAAAATATATATTCGAGTCCGGGCTGGGTCGGGTCGGATCGACCCAAAATTCAGGTCGGGTCACTATTCCATCTCGGGTCGGATTTTTACAAGCAGATTCTGTTTCGGTTCAAAATTCAGAATTCGGGTCAGATGTTTTGATCGCAGACTGTTGATTTATTTTGGTATTTGAATATCTATTACGCGGCAATTTTGTTATTTTACTGATTTAAACAAATACTACACTTAGGCCAATGAAATTGAATTTGAGGTCGTGTCCCTTCGAAAAATGGTTCCTGGTTTCGGTTTGTTGTTTTGGGTATAATTTACTGATTTGAACATGATACTACATTGGCCGATGAAAAATATCCGTCGATTTTTTAGGCCTCCACAGTTGGAAAGATGGAAATAAAACTTCTAGGCAATGATGAAACTTAAATCTTTGTTTTATCCGAGAGACCAACAAGTTTGGTAGGCAAGGCAACTAAAATAACCAACGAGTCATATTGTCGCAACCACGACATGATTGGAATGATCTTTTCAAAATTTAAGTCTGAGCCTTCTGTAATCAAAACATTTGCTATTTTGGATATGGATCCGAAGTTATTTATATTCAACTGTTTCTAACTATTTGTTCTTGACAGCTTGCAAGGAACACTAAAAAAAGTTAAGGAAGACAAGTTACCCCTCGGAGATGATTTATTTTATTGTTGTTTTATTTTATTTAATTCAGCTTTATTTTATTATGTATTGTAATATTATTTATTGTACTTGTGTAATTATTGAAATATGTAGACTTAGAATTAATAATCTAGAAAGAGTAGATTTAAAATCGGAAATTGCTAGTTTATCTATTTTAGGCCAGTCACCCATACTTTCAAAATGTTAGTTTATTTATTTTAGGTTCGTCGCTCATACCTTCAAAACGCTAGCTTATTTTTGAACTGTTCAGAATTTTTAAAACTATTGGTCACCTTTTACTCACACTATTAATCATACAAAATAAAGTCTTATTTTTATCCGATAAGTTATTTAAATGACTTCCTAAATATCATTTTCTTTGCATTACAAATACGTTGTTTTTCTTCTTACAAAAATCACTTTATATGTATTTATAAACAATGCCATACAAATGCATGTTTTATCCAAAAAATCACTTTGCATATATTTTGTAAATAATGCAATCAAAAGTGTGTTTTTTTCAACAAATTACTTTGCATGTATTTTTGTAAATAATACAATACAAATATATGTTTCACCCAAAAAATCACCTTCTATATATTTTTATCTTTCATACAAATGCATACTTTTATCCAAAATCAACTTTATTTTTTTTAATGTCATACAAATGCATACTTGTACGAAATGCATCCTTTTACTAAATACTTGCAACATCATTTTAACTTTATATTATTAAACATGCATTTTCTTAGTACAATAATTAACCTAAGTTTGATCGGATAACCGCAAGTTAGCAGATCTTAAAGGATGCCTAACCTCTTCCCTTTAGGATAATAAAGAACCCTTACCTAGAATTTCATAATTTCGCAGACCAGTAAGCGGAGTTCACGCTGCAGTATTTAGTTAACATTTAGGTGTCCTCATTCACCTTAGAATAATTAGGTGGCGACTCTTCAACAATATTTAATCAATCCAGAGAGGGAATTGACGCCATCATGTCACGAGCCGCGGTTAAAAACGGGTGAGACACCAAATATCAACCTACCAAAGCCCATCATCCCAGCCTCCCTACTACAACCAAAACACCCAAAGTCCTCAGCTTTCCTATTATAGCCTAAATGACCTAAGCCATCAACTTTACTATCAATACTTACCCGCTCCCTACCCAGTCTACCATACCCAGCCAATATATAGCCTACCTCAAGCGCATGCCTATCCGAATCCCTCACAATATCAACCCGCATACTTACCTCAGCCACGAGTCCATCCCCGTGCAAATCACGAAAGAAAGCCAGTCAAAACCTATACACCTTTAGCCGAACATCGAGCCCAGTTGTATGAAAGACTAAGAACCGCAGGAATACTCTAAACTATCCCAGGAAATATCCCCAATCCTATTCCCAAATGGTGCGATGAGACTAAGCATTGTGTATACCACTCTGGAATCCCTGGACACGACATTGGAAATTGTTATACCCTCATAGACAAAATCGAGGCATTCATCAAAGAATGGGTTATCCAATTGAAAAGAGATCCCCCTAATGTAAACAATAACCCTTCATGATTACTGTTGATGAAGAAAACACTTTTAAAGGGACTATTGTGCCAGTCTAGAGAGAGGAAAAGGTTGAATCAACTGCCCTTATCAGCTCTATAATTACAATCCAAGTGAGGGCACTGTTTGAAGTTGAAATGCTTCTTCTAAAGCCGCGGATCATGACACCGTCTTTTCCTAAAGATGTCTTATCGACCAATCTTCAAAGGAAAAGAGATGCTTCTTTACCAAAGCCTGTTCCACCTCTGAGGACGATGCAGCCAACCTCGTGGGAGGAATCAAAAGTCTTTTCATTACTGAAGAAGAAGCAAAATGCAATGTAATTCTGGATGATTACGCTGAAGATTCAGCCATTTGGGATGTAGAGCAGGGAGATGTTTTGGAAAATTGGACCTGTACCCCAGCCCTGTTTCTCCGGGAAGCTTGGTAGAAATTGCATTAGTACTTAATGAAACAATGCGATTCAGATTGAGATAAGAATCTCATCTATGCATTTAATGTGATTTGCCTCCACCTTTTGAAAGCTTAAATGACAAATCCACATTGCTTTTGATTTTTCAAAATTTGTTTTGATTAATAATTTTCTTTTCTCTTTCATCATGGAAACTAATAAATCTGTCGATAATATGAATGTGACATGTAATAAAACAAGCAAACAAAGTCCAAACGATGAACAGGACTTCGAAGAATATGAGAAAAACTCACAATCGAAAGAATTGACCGAAGAATATGAGCATTTTGAGAATAAGCCAAAGCCAAATTTGGATGAAACAGAGGCAGTAGATTTGGGAGACGTAGAACCTGTGAAGGAAACAAGAATCAACGTCCATCTGAGCACCACACAAAAAATGAGTTGGTGGATCTTTTGAGGCAATATATCGACGTATCTGCGTGGTCTTATGACGTTATGCCAGGTTTGAACACAGATCGATATCAGATGAATGGAGCAGTCAAGGCAGCCAACAAAAACATCAAGAGAATAATGCGGAAGATGGTGGATAATTATAAATACTGGCATGAACATTTGCCCTTTGCACTTTTGAGCTATCACACTACAATCAGGACTTCTACTGGGGCAACACCGAATCTTTTGTTCTATGAAACAGAAGATGTGTTACCAACAGAGGTAGAAATACCATCTCTGATAATTATCCAAGAAGATGAGTTGAGCGAAACCAAGTGGATACAAAATTGGTTGAGCAATTGATGTTGATTGATGAAAAATGGATGAACACAGTTTGTCACGGACAACTTTATCAGAACAGAATGGCCAAAGCTTTCAACAAGAAAGTAAAACCAAGGATTTTCAAACCGGGGCAGTTAGTGTTAAAATGTATGTTCCCACACCAAAATGAAGCTAAAGTAAAGTGTGCACCTAACTGGCAAGGGCCTTACATGGTTCGCCGAGTGCTAACTGAAGGGGCACTAATCCTAGCTGAAATGGACGGCGAGGTATGGCCAAAAGTTATCAATGCAGATGCGGTGAAAAGATACTACATTTAGGAAATTTTCTATGTAATGCATTTTCCATGTTGTAAAAGTTGTGCTCCCTTGGCGGGATATGCAAAGAACCCATGTCGGGTTCCGTCTCTTTAAAACCACAAATTTCTCCAAAAATCTCATTTTTACTTGTAACATGAACTACGTTATGACCTGATTCTCTTGGAGGGATACGTAGGCGGCCCACATCGGCTTCGGTCCCATTTTTAGGAAACCTTACAAACCCCTTTAGCTTGTAACGAACTACGTTATGACCTGATTCCTTTGTTGGAATATGTAGGCGGCCTATATCGGCTTCAGTCACACCATTAGAAATTTTTCTCCCTTATCCTGCATGTAACGAAATACGCCCACATGATCACCTTGATAGGGCAGGCAACGAACCCACACAAGACTCGGTCTCGTCCAGTTGAATGTTCATCATCCTCACATACCAGAAACTGGGGCAAATTTTAAGGGTTTATTGCAAGAAGACGCTGATAGACATGGAAAGTATTGGCCAACTAAGTCTTCAGTCAGAAGAAGAACTTTGGATAAGACGTTTGCTTGGTTTCGCTGCATGTCACTATTCGAGAGTTCGACAGAAATTCTTATTAATATGCATACTTTCTTATAAGCAAATTATTTTCAACAAATTATTTTCATTAACAACTAGCCAAGACTGGAAACCAGGCAGGGGCTACAGGTCTGAACCAGCAGGACGTGCAAGTATCAAGAGCCGAAGTTACAAAGTCAACGTGAATCAACCGCCCATCCCCCAAACTCATAAATTTTCTTTAAGTACAAGTTTTCCAGGTTGAAAGAGGAAAGGAAGCCGCAACATTTATGTTCAATTTTGCAAAGAACTTTCTCATCGTAGTTCGGCCCACAAGGATAACGTTCTTGTTTAGCATCTGTACAAAGACATCATTTTGACCTACCAGGTCCCAATCGCATTATATCTGAGCAAAGGACGGTATTTCGACTCACGG
The DNA here is from genome assembly GCA_029783415.1 of Anisodus acutangulus. Classification (NCBI taxonomy): domain Eukaryota; kingdom Viridiplantae; phylum Streptophyta; class Magnoliopsida; order Solanales; family Solanaceae; genus Anisodus; species Anisodus acutangulus. Next base: position 35,052,008 of record CM056508.1, read on the forward strand.
GGTCACATTCTCACCCTCATCTTGTATTGCCTATGTCCACACATTAACTTTTCCTCCAGATTGAGTTTGCAAGAACTTCAACATAGTGTTTCGACCTTAGGGTCACACCATTTCACATTACGTCTAGGCAAGGACGTTATTTGCACTACGTCTATGCAATGACGTCACATCACGTTACGTCCGTGCAAATGACGTCATTTCAATTAACAGGGTCGTATTCTTATTTACCTATTATATTTCATCAGTTATGCACTAACTTTCTATCTTAGGTCTACTCCGCATAAGTTTGAATCGGCATGAGCTTCAGCACAATGTGGAACTATCTCTTACAGCGAACCAAGGCAATTTGTTGGAGAGCTGGACTTCGCAACAAAGGTCAGCGGCGTACTTCAAACGTCATTCCTCTATTTCCCAATATTTTGCCACATCTGCAACCGGTGTCATCATAATTCGATACTGGGCAATATTTTTGAATCTGCGCCAACTTTTGCAATTTCTTCTCCCTCAAAATTCTATCTTCATCCATGTATCCCTATTCTTCGTTCAAGTCCCGATGATCAGGATAAAATTGGATAATCAGTCAACATCTTTGTCCAAAACTCTTTCATCGTCTTCGGCCAAAGAGGGGCAGTTGTTGACACCTATTTTGTCCCCTCTTTTCCGATTATTTGTTTGCGTTTTAAAATGTTTTGACATCTCAAAACAATTTTAATATATATACATATATGCATATATGCATATATATATATATATATATATATATATACATATATATATATATATATATGTATATATATATATATATATATGTATATATATATGTATATGTATATATATATATATATATATATGTATATATATATATATATATATATATGTATATATATATATATATATATATGTATATATATATATATATTATTCTCAATATCAAAGATTATTATTCATTCGGATTTTTACTATCATTTGCTTTTTAATATCATAATCATAGTCTTACCATAATACTCTATGTTATTTTATTTTCCCAAAATGACCTCGCATTTTTTTAAGCAATAAGCATTTCATAAATATTGTATTTTTATTTTTGTCACATCGTTATTTTTATTTTTATAATTTACATTTTCTTCAAAGTATTTTAATAAACCTTTTTTTACATTTTAATCCACAACCCATGTTCCATTCACCCGAAATATTCCACCAACCCACAAAATTAGCCCAGATCCGCAGCCCAAATCATCAACCCCGACCGGCCCAATTCACCCACTGACCCGAGCCCAAATTCCCAACTAAAACCCATCCTCATCGTCCAAAACCCAAACCACAAAACCACCCAACCCGACGGCCCATTCCATAAAAAACCCATATTGTCCACTTCCAACCAAACGATGCCAAAAAAAACCAACAGCCTTTCACCGTCGGACAATCACCTCACCGACACCCTTGTGCATCCACATCCTTTCCTCCATCAATCACTCATCCCTCTCCCTTTATTGAAGACATTTGAGGCCTGCAAAAGCTATTGGCAATAGTTGTGAAGAGGAAACCCAAAATCCATCGGTTATGTCTTCAAACTCGATGGGTAAAGGCACCAATCCATATCCCCTTTATCATCAACCCCTTCCTTTTCAAAATCTGTGAAAAATCGTCACTTCCCCCCCCCTTCCCCCCCCCCCCTTATTTTTTATTTGAATTCGAATTTTGAATTGAGTCTCAAATCTGAGCTATAAATAGAGCCCTTTAGGCTGTGTTAAAGGAGGGTTTTTTTTCGAAGAACAAAACTCTCGGTTTTTTTAAAAGATGTCGACCAAAAAATCCATATTTTCTTACTATTTTCAAAGGCTGAAATTCCCCTTTGAACAGACATTGGCTATCAAAAAATCCCCTCTTTTACTCCCAATTTCGGCTCGACAAAGCCATAAAAACACTAAGCTCTCATTCATTTCCATTAACAATAACTTCTCCGTGCGGGGTCAATGGTTCGAAATGATGCCTCGGTTCTCTGCCCGGAGAAGGTCAGTGCGTTCGAACTTCTCTTAGTCTCTCTTTTAATTTAATGTGTGTTTATGTGATTTAAATTTCTTCTAGAATTGCTTGATTAGTTTAGTTAAGGAAGAATAGTGTTAATACATATATGTTCTAGGTCTCTGTTTAACATGTTATGAGTTATTGCACTAATCTTTGATTAGCAGAATCTTGTGATGAATCGATTAGTGCTTAATGTTGGTCGGCTTGTGGGCATTTCGGCTTAATTAGTTAGTGATTAGGTCTATGTCCACTGTAATATGTTAAGTATGATGTTAAATATCAGTCTAAGTTAGTAGAATGTGATTCAAATTGGTATCTTACGATGTTTGATAATGTTTTGTTTGCTCACCAGTCTACCTAACCGACTTTTAATACTGAAACATGCTATGCTAAGTCCATATTCATGCATTAGAATTGTGTATAAGCTTTCTAGTACTTGTTCTTAGTGTTGGGGATAGTGAGCATAATGTATGACTATAATTTTTGTGTTAGTCAGAATCTAGAGGTGTTATCATGCTTAATCCAGTTATCTATGAGAGGTGATGCTAACTGATAGAGGAATTCTGGTCATTTTTCTCATAAGTCTAAATGTGTGTCCACATTTTCCCCTATCCCAGTTTGCTCTTAACTGCTATGTGACAGGTGTTTAAATTTGTAATATGCTTGGAAACAATCCTACGTAGTCATGTCAACATCAGGTGTTATGTTTAATTACATGCTTGCTCTAATTAGTTTTTGGTACATATACTACACCACATCAAGAGTCAGACTTGTATGAGCCTATATTTATTTCTTTTTTAGGACTAGAGTGACCAATAGGCTAGAATTGTGCTTGTGCATATTTGTTTTGATCTTACTGGTGTAGGGAACACTCAGAACATCATTTCTAGGCCACTCTCTCTCTCTCTCTCTCTCTCTCTGATATAAGCATGCTCTTCATTCACTTGCACATACACATATGCCTGCCTATTTTGATATCAACCTGTTTCTATGCATTCATCAAATTCTATCTTTTTTGTATCTATTCTAAGACATTTGTTTAAATGTTGTTTGATTCAAATAGTGGCATACCTAAGGTTCTGTGTTTATGCCTTAGCCTATAATGGCCTATATGTCTAAAATGTTGGCTCTGTTTGGCCAATAGGACATCCCTACATGTTTCATACAAATATTGAGTCAACTGCACATTTACTTTGTATTCCTAGTAGATAGCATGTCTAACACATAACCTGGTGACTGTGTGCTTATTTTTATCTTGAGTAAGTCTTACATATCTAAGATGCCACTCGTGAGTGATTTCCTACTCATTCTTATGTCCAAATGTGTAGTCAAATTTGGTCCTAATACTTTGTTTGTAACGGAGCAGCTTTGTATGCTTAAATGAGTCATCAGGTGGGATTAAAGGCTTGCGTATCACTGTGCCGGTTTGTTTATCTTATCAAGCATGTTATGCCCCTCCCTATCTATGCAAACATCTTTGAGCTTAATGTGAAGTATGACTGAAACCTAGCACCCTTAGCTTAATTTGAATTAACTTTGCATTGTGATTGGTTGGGTACTGGTTTTCCATTTATTCCTTTATGAAGATGGTCCTTGATTATGTTTGATTAAGAAGCAACATCTATTTTGTCATGTAATTTAAGCTTATAGATGTACCTGGTAACTACGTCTTATTCTGAGATGTCCTAGGATCAATATGTGGTATGTAAATGATCACATATGCTTAGTTAATCTGCCATTGTTCTGTGTTTCTGAAAGGGTTGCCCCCTAAGAAGTTATTTGGCCAGTCTTGTGTGGTGGTCCTACTTACTAGTAGATGTTACACTCATCCTTGCTTGTCTAAGTGCAAAGTGCCTAAATGTTAACATGAGAAGTCCTTTAGGTCATATGGTGTATTACTTTTCATGAAATTATTTATTTACATTTCCTTATGTATATATTTTCACGTTCTGTCTACTAATCCTTATCTTTTCTTTGGTTTACATGAAATGCATAGGGAGCAACGAAGAGTCTCGTTATGAGACTCATCATGGCTATTGTCAAAACGAATACCCACATCCACGTTCATTGAATTCTCCGACCTCGGGATTTCTAAACAAACAAGGCCGGATGACATCATCATCCGCCCTAGTCGCTACCTTTAATTCTTTAAATACCGCCTTTTTATTTTTCCGGTTGTAATTTAATTATTCAGTTTGTACTATCATTAGAAGACTTAGGATAATTAGTCCTTGAATGGATAATTAATAGGGTAGTTTAAAAGTCGAAACCCGCCGCTAGTTTATTCATTTTAGGCTCGGGTAATTTAAAATCGGAGATTCGTCGGTAGTTTATTTATCTTAGGCTCGTTGTGCATGTTTAAAACTTTCAAAACAACTTGGCTATCTCTTATGCACATTAATAATCATACTAATAAGGTTTCCTTTTATTCAATTTTTGCAATTCAAAATGACTTCCATAAAAATCACTTATTTGCACTATAAACAATTTGCTTTTTCTCCTTTACTATCAATCGCAAAATATCTATTTTATAAATAATGTCATACAAATGCATACCTTTATCCAAAAATCCACTTTACATGTATTTTATAAATAATGCCATACAAATGCATACTTTTATCTAAGGAAATCAATTTACATGTATTTTTATAAACAATGTCATGCATACTTTTCGGATTTTATGTCGGGAATTTATTACTCAAAACCGCAATCACCTTTGCGAAACTCCTCAGATATATAAGTGGTAAAAATCTTTTACGTTGTCAAAATGCATCTTTTTATTAACTACTTGCAAAACCCTTTTCAATTAACTTTATCTTTTAAGCATGCATTTTTCTTAGCATAATAATTAACCTGAGTTTGACCGAATAACTGCAAGTTAGTGGATCTTAAAGGATGCCTAACCCCTTCCCTTTAGGATAATAGAGAACCCTTACCTACAATCTCATAGTTTCGCAGACCATTAATCGGAGTTCACTTTGCAGCATTTGTGTTAACATTTAGGTGCCCTAATTCACCATTGAATAATTAGGTGGCGACTCCTCAACAACTTACTAATTTAGGAAACGCCCGTACGTCGCGATTGTGTCGGATTTCCCTTCCTTAGGGACAGGGCGGTTAATAGCAGGTGCGACACCGCCAATACAGAAGAGTGGAAGTGGTCTATCAATCAAACTCCCAAAAATAAAGAGGCACCACCGAGAGTTGCAGCCAGGACTCAGAAAAAAATAATGCAACATTCCAAGGCCTTGCGTAAGATGCAACAGACATTGCTTCTAATTTCCAACACCAAGGCAGCCAAAAATCAGGAGATTCCTGAGTCTGCCGTAGCCGAGGCTATCGAACGGGCATTCGCCTTAGTTGTTTCAGGGGCAATGTCGCCTGAAGGAGAGGCGTTGGGTCAACTAGAGCTAGATGAACAGCCTACCGACAACCCGAGGGAGGAACCCCGGCAAGAGAACGTGGCCTCGGATGGTCCTTTAATTGAGGCAATCCCACAGATCGTGCAAAGGATTCAGTTAGAGGATCCCCAGTCGATCCCCATTTGTCTCCAAGAAATGGAAAATATGAGCTCCTGGTCAGCCGAATTGAATGAAGAAGGAGACTCTGTCCTCGATTTATTTAGCCAAGACCTGTTTGATGAGATGTGGGTAGACATTGAAATGGTCAGCCTAATCCCATGTGAGTTCTGAGCCAGTCGTTCCATGTTGGATAGCCTAGAAGGTGATGTTTGCATAGAAGATGCAGAATGGACAACAATAGCTGATACCATGGCTAGGGATGCTTTGGGTACCGCGTTTGGTGCACCTATGGAAGAGATGGTTAAACACCTCAAGCCCCTCTATGTGAAGGCTTACATCAACGGAAAAATCATTGGTCAAGTGTTCGTCGACAATGGGATTGTGCTGAATGTGATGCCATTACTTACTTTGAAAAGCCTCAACAAAACTAGAGAAGATCTCATCCCAACTAACATGAAAATGGCTAGCTTCATGGGAGAGGCTTCTGAAGCATTGGGGATTGTAGTAACAGAAATCATTGTAGGTCCAAAGACAGTTAGGTCTTCCTTCTTTATAATAGATGGCAAGCCGTCCTACGCCATTCTGCTGGGCAGGGACTGGATTCACACCATTCGATGTCTTCCTTCTACCATGCATCAAAAGCTCATCTTTTGGGAATGAGACAAGATAGAAATCGTCCCAGCATATAATAACCCGTTCTAGCTAGGAGTTCAGAATGTAGAGGCTATCCTCTATTCACCTTATGTGGCTCCCATAGCTGTCATGGAGCAATATGATGAAGGACTTTGGGAATCTTGTAATCTTACCTCGCGAGGGTTTAAAATGAAATAATTAGCCGAACCAAGGCTTACCATGGAGGATTTAAATGGTTGAGTAGACACAAATCATATGGGACATATGGCATCGATTGAGCACCCTAAACTTTGAGGCAAAGATAGTCGAGGCATCGCAGATGGGGAACCACGACGTCGAACCAACGCTTGCAGCCGAGGAAATTGAGCTGCCAATGGAACTTGAATCGCCCATAAGAAGGACTATGCCTAGTTTTGAGTCTGAGGATCATTTAGAAGACATCAACTTTGGCACTGAAGAAATGTCTAAGCTAACACATATTAGTGGTCTACTGAAGGAATAAGACAAACAAGGCATAACAGCCCTTCTACTGCAGTATAAAGACTGTTTCGCATGGGATTATCATGAGATGCCTGGGTTGTCACGTACCTTGATATAACATAGATTGCCAATCAATGAGGGTTTCAAGCCCCAAAAATAGCCGCCCAGAAGGTATCACCCTCAGTTGATACCTCAAATCAAAGACGAGATCGAATGACTGCTGAAAGCCGGCTTTATCAGAATGGCTAAATATGTGGAATGGTTAGCGAACGTCGTACCAGTCAAGAAGAAGAATGGCAAGGTTCGGGTATGTATTGATTACAGAAACCTAAATCTAGCCACTCCTAAATATGAGTATGTCATGCCAATAGCCGACATGCTAGTCGACTCAGCAGCCGCTAATAGTGTGTTGATCTTTATAGATGGATACTCTGGCTATAATCAGATATCGGTAGCCGAGGACGACATTCACAAAACCGCCTTCAGATATCCAGGGGCGTTGGGCATTACGAGTGGGTAGTTATGATGTTTGGTCTGAAGAACGCTGGTTACACTTATGAAAGGGCAATGAACACCATCTTCCACGACTAGATCGGTAAAACTATGGAGGTCTACATCGACGATGTAGTAGTGAAGTCAAAGGACTTCAAGGATCATTTAGCCGATCTTGAACAAGCATTAAAAAGAACGAGGATTCATAATCTCAAAATGAATCCAGCCAAGTGCATGTTCGGAGTATCGGCTGGCAACTTCCTTCGCTTTTTGGTACACAAGAAAGGCATTGAGATAGACCATAACAAAGCCAAAGCAGTAATGGGATCCGCACCACCTAAGACAAAGGAGGTACAACTCTTATTGGGAAAAATCAATTTCTTAAGGAGGTTCATATCTAACTCGGATGGCAAGATGAAGGCTTTCTCACCTTTCCACAGACTTAAAGAGTCATAAGAGCTAGTATGGGGTCTGGAACAGCAAGAAGCCTTTGATCAAATTAAGAAGCCTTAACTACTCCCCCCCATATTGATGCCTCTCGTACCGGGGAAGTCATTGAAATTGTATATTTTGGCTGCAGAATTATCTATCGGCTATTTGCTAGCATAGGAGTATAAGCTCACTGCATTTTCTCTCGAGTATAAGCCACTCAGGGCCGTCAAAGGCCAGACGGTAGCTGATTTCTTGACATACCACCCCTATGTAGATGCGGAGGACCCATGCGCCCCTCCTACCGCATATATAGATGTCGTCCCTTGGACACTGACTTTTGATGGGTCAAGAACCCACAAAGGAGTCAGAGCCGGGATAATGATAATCGATCCTAGAGATTAAATATGGAGGTTCTCTTATCGGTTAGATTCTGACTTGACAAATAACCAAGCCGAATATGATGCTTTCATCATAGGACTCAAACTCCTAGTCTCTATGAAAGAAAAATACATCAGGATTCGCGGAGACTCTCTGTTGGTTATCAAGCAGCTGGCTGGGGAATATGACTGTAAGGATCTAAATTTGTTGGCCCGTTACGAAATGGCTAGCTGGTTACCTAGTAGGTTCACATCATCTACATTAAGTCATGTTCCCAGAGGCATGAATGTTGATGCTAACGACTTAGCGCAATAAGCTTCTGGCTTTAGAAAGTCTCTACTCACTATAGAGTATGACGAACTACCAGCCGAAGTGTTAGACATTGATCAAATCGACCTACAGAGGCAGTTAGTAATTGACTACCTAAAAGATCCCTCAAGGTCAAAAGAAAAGCCTTGAAAAATGCGCTCATTGATGATGACCTTTATAAAAGGAGCATGAATGGAGTACTACTCAAGTGCATTGTCAAAGCAGAGGCCTGGAAGGTCATGAGAGAGGTCCATGAAGGAGTATGTGGATCACACAGAGCAGGGCCAGCGATAAAGTGGTTGATCTACTTCCATGGCTATAATTGGCCTACCATCACAGCTGATTGCTTCCAGTATGCAAAAGGATGCGAAGAATGTCACAGACATGGACCAATCCAACGGGTACCAACATAGTTGCTGCACCCAGACGTAAAACCTTGGCCCTTCAGAGGATGGGCTATGGACCTCATCGGCAAGATTCACAAACAATTGGCTAAAGGACACAATTTCATTATTGTGGCTACCGATTACTTCACTAAATGGGTGGAGGCTCAGCCGATGAAAATGGTTCATCAGACAGATGTCAATTAGTTTATGCAACACCAAATCATATATAGATATGTATCCCTGAGACGATTACAACTTATCAAGGGACGATGTTCACTGGTTCTATAGAGCAGCCTTGCTGAGAAATTTGGGATCACAATGATCAGCTCTTTGCCTTATTACGCCAAGGAAAATAGGCAAACCGAGGCAGTCAACAAACTTATTGTGGACACAATTAGTAAAAACGTTGAGGATAAACCAGGAATGCGGCATCTCACTCTAGATGAAGCCGTTTTGGCGATCATGAATTCTAAATCTACAGCTACCGGGATGATACCTTATCGGATAACCTATGGCCAAGATGCAGTGTTGCCATTGGAAATTAATGTAAAATCATTACGGGTGGCCAAGCAAAACTCTCTAAGTTTAGAGAAGAGTTCTAAGAAGTTTGCCGAAGGAGACTTAGGTTGGAAAACCATTTTGCCGATTGGGATGAAGGATATTAAATTCGGCAAATGGTCACCAAATTGGGAAGGACCTTTCGTAGTAAGCCAACAGATCACCGGCAACGCATATCGACTAATAAACATGCATGATAAATAAATGGGCAGGAATGTAAACGACAAGTATCTAAAAAGTATTATCCTTCAATTTGGGGCATGCATGAATAAACGACAGCCACAGACCGGCTGTCTGGTCGCACAAAATAAGTTAATTCCTTCTGAAAGAAGATGTATATCTAAATGACAACCACAGAACGGCTGCCTAGTCACAAAATATAAAGTCAATTATTTCACGCGCCTGTGTCATAAGGTTGGTCGCACTGCTCAGGCGAAGGAACGCCATACCAAGTGGTCAAAGATAATGGCCCATCAGATCTGCGGGGTTTACCCTAAATTTGCTCAAGATTGCCGAGAGCAATGCTAAAGTTAAAGGGTAGGATATGGATTCCCACAACAAGTTAACCAAGCACAAAAACAGAGGCGCCACACATACCCAAGCCCGACGTTCCAGCGGAAATCAAATCTCGATGGTGCAGCGGCATCAACAAGGACCAAGGCATCAGTTAGGTCTTTATCGGCTAAAGTGGTCCCTTATAGCTTCTGAGAAGAGGAAGAAGAAGCCATGACAATCGAGTAAGAAGAGGGTCGAGATTAGGGTTTTTATGCAGAAGGGAAGAAATTGGAGATCAAGTGAAAAATTCTCGAAAAGATGTTTCTTCTTAAGCGGATCATGATGGAAAGCGAAAATTAGGGTTACCTTTTCTAATGCACGATTTGAAAATATTGAAACCAATTCGTGGTAGCAAGGACACCTCGGTTGAAGGGGAAACCCCGTTCAAAAGTTATCATCATTGCATGCACTGGAGACAAGACTATTAAAGTGACATGCGCGGCTGTCAGACTGAAAATGACGGCTACTTTCGGATACATCAACTCAACAGTCACACTCGAGTTAATGTAAGGGGGAAATTGTTAACACTCAAAAATAATTTAAGTGTTTAGCCGAATTCAGTGAGTGCCGAACTATTTCAGAGCCGAATTTACTCATAGCCTTTGACTACAAGAACTTCATCGGCTACTAAGTCATTTTAGCCAAAGTTGTCAGTTGGAGTTACAATTGGAACCCACTCATGTGCAGACGCCTCAACGACCAAGTCAAAAGGGCTTTCAGACCCCCATAAATGATAACAGCCAACGACAACTAAAAGAAAGGGTCATTATGCGAGCAAGAGGAGTAGAGGGTGAGAAAATCGACACCACCTCCCCCATAGTCGATCATTGAACTTGGTGGGTTACTTGATGGCTAACATGGGGGGGCATGTTTGTACAATTCTTTTTCATTTTGTACTATAAATATCCATTCTTTGTATATACGGGACACACAATCAATCAAACAAATCAAAATTTATCTATCTTTTTATCCTTTACTTTACGTTACTTTACTCGACTGTATTCATGTTTCTTACCTCTTAGTTTACTCATGACCACCGTCCTAACGCTTTCTGGAGTAGTTGGAAAACCCATTGTTGTACACTAGAGTTCCATCTCCAGCCCAAATCGCTTAAGTTAATAATCAACTTGTCTCTCAATTTTATCAGCCGATACAATGGAAGATAGCGGAATTGGGGCCAAGAACAATATATATATAATTAAAAAACGAGAGATGAATAATGACATATCTTTCATTAAATTAAGCCTGTTTGGCCAAGCTTATTTTTCTTCAAAAAGTGTTTATTTTAAAAAAATTGATGTATTTGGCCAAGCTTTTAGGAGAAAATAAGTGTTTTTGAGGAGTGGCAGAATCAGTTTTTCAGAAACTAAAAAATAGCTTTTGCCCAGAAACACTTTTTTAAAAAAGCACTATGAGAAAAATACACTTACAAACACTTTTTAAATGCTTTGTCAAATACTAATTGCTGCTCAAAAGTATTTTTTGAATTAATTGACAAAACACAAACTATTTCTCAATAAATGTACTTTTTTAAAAAGAACTTTTGAAAAATGTATTTTTCAAAATAAGCATATTTTATAAGCTTGGCCAACAACAACAAGAACATACCCAGTGCAGTCCCACAACGTGGGGTCTGGGAGGGTAGAGTGTACACAGACCTTACCTCTACCTTGGTAGGTAGAGCGGTTGTTTCCGCGAGATCCTCGGCTTAGGACAAGCAAAGCAGAAGAAAAACAGTTAGACCTAGTTAAAAGGTTAAAGCAGTATGAAGAAGGAGCAGTGACTATCACAGATAAAAGAGATAAACCAAGTGCACTAAAGAACGTATAGCTGAAGAAATAAAACTACAGAGAACTATAAGGCAATACTACACCTATTCGTATGATATGCTAAGTGGGCCTACAGTAAGAACACTACAACTACCAATTTGCAAGCATAAGTATGACTACGCTCGAGTACCTACTACTCTCCTATCCTAATATGTGTCCTCCACAACCCCTTATCTAAGGTCATGTCCTCAGTAAGTTGCACTTACGCCATATTTGACAAGTTTGGCCAAACAGACTATAAGTCATTTAAGTGGGAAAACAGGAAGAAATACAAAAACATGCACACCAATATCGAATGAGAAACAAATTTTAGGATTAATCAAATAAAGTTGAGAATAGTGGTAATTCAACTAAGCCTTAAATAACTAGCCATAATTCAACTAGGCCTTAATTTTTTCACTTGTCAGTTGCCATAATTGAACACTATTTAGTGATGCTCAATTAAAGTAAAGACTATACTCCCGTTTATTTTTACTTGTCCACTATATTAAATATAAATGTTCACTTTCATTTAGTTTAGTTTGAAAAATTAAGAGATAATTTATCATTTTATAGTACCTATTTTACTTTTATTATTAAGTACACCCTCCATTCACTATTTTACTCTTTTTCAAGTCTATTAAGACTATACACCAATTAATATGAGTATTATGATAAAAAAAATATACTTTATTTGATCATTTTCAAGGGGCGTGCAAAGTCAAAAGTGGACAAGTAAAAGTGAATGGAGGGAGTACTAATTATTTCTAATTCATTTTTCAATGAGTGGGATGAATTAATTAATAAATAAGGGTGGATCTAGTAAAATTACTATTTATTTATTGCTTTTTAAAGGGTTATCAAATCAAACATGGACAGAGGGATTATGAACCGGTGATTGTTTACATGTTGTATCTAACTATAAGAGATATTTAAGTATAATAACTACACTTTAAATAAATTACAATTCATAGTTATATGATGTATTCTAACTATTCCTCATAGCTATTTTATATTCACGCATCCAAAAGCTCAGATTTCAAAAGGCACGAAGACCCTTGTCTTCCTCTCCTCTCCATCATCTCTGGTTGCCCGAAGGCGACCCCTGACCCCCTCAAACCCACGTCGAACCCTCAGGCGACCCCCGCTAGCCCCCTACGACCCATCTTTCTTTGTTCTCCTTCTTTACCACTCTCAAGACTACTTTATTCCTCAGATCTGTATTTTTTAAGAGTTGTGAAAGAGTGGGCTCGTCCGTGTCATGCCCCACACTTGAACTATATACATGCAAATACTAGACCTGACTCAACTCTAGAGAGAAGTGAAGCTTACACCATCTCGTTGAACATCTGTACCATTCTGTCTAACATGGTACATATGTTCACTGATATAGTGTAAGCTCCACTTTTCTCTAAATCTAAGTCAGGTCTAGTATTTGCATGTATAGAAATTACGAGTAGGTCGAGGCCCCCGCCCTACACTTGTACTAGTTACTCAATTGTAAGTACTCATAAATGTTTCATAAACAATATAGGTGGGTTCAGTTGTATTTAGACGCATGTCATGGGACAAATGGCCACCTTTGATGTATAGAAGTGAACTACAGACATTATTTGTTTCTCAAAGTTATGTCATAATTTGTGCAGGTTCATAGTAGTTGCATATAGAGCATAGTCCGTCCCATTCAAGTTCGGGGTGTACATTTGTTTAATTGTATTTCTCATGTCTGGATTTGAGTGTATTTTGTATTTTCACCGGAGATGTGACCAAATTTGATTATATTCTTCATTTTTAGTGTAAAATACATAATATTTTTTGTATTGGCTTATATTTTTTAATACACCCGAATACACGCGAAATATGTAAAATATAATTGTATTTGACTGACTGTATTTTAAAATTTTGTATTTGAATACACATAAATACACGCAAAATAGCTTAAAAGTAGTTACTGATCGTAATTATGAAAATAGTAGATATGGTTGGTTAGAAGCCTAGAAACTATAGTTATTTATGTAAGTTGCTCTTGTTTATATATGCATTTATTTTACTCCCCCGGTCCCGAATTAATACTAGTCATTTTTAGCACCAAAAAATTATCCCAAAATAATTTTTGATAAATCGGAAGAAATGATATGATATGGGTTAGAGTTCTCGCAGATATCAATTAAAGTTGACAATTCTTTCCAACTAAAGCCTTAGTATTGAAGAATTAGTTATCATTAATATAGCTCAAAATCTCAAAAATATTTATTATTGCTAAAACTATTAACGTATATTACTAAAATACACTCCATATATTTTGTAATATTTAGTGTTGTATAATTATGGTAGATATAGGATCCTTATTGTAATAGGTTTCACATTGTACACACTATATATATTTATATTAATGAGAAAGACTCCCCAAGAGAGATTAATACATTCTTACATGGTATCAGAAACCAAAACCTAAACCATATTTCTTTCAAACAACGGATGCCCTTCTGTCAGGAAGACCAAATTTTTTTCTCTGCTTTTTCTTCAGCCGAGAACAGCACCTTGTCAGTAGAACAACAACTGTTCAAATTCAACCAAAGTGTCTTCTCTTTTCAAATTCAACCCGAGAAGCACATAGTAGTAGCATTGTCTTCTCTTTTCAAATTCAACCAAAGTGTCAGAAACACATTACTTCTCGTACGTTTTTCTTTTTCTTTTTTTCCTTTACCGAGAACAAAGCTTTATCCTCTTTTTCTTCCTTCACCAAAAATAATCCACTATAATGACTTCTCTCATAATCTCCGTTAGGAAATTTGCCACCGATAATTCTGTATCAATTAATTTTGATCCGTTTATATTTTCAGTAACGGACCTTCGTACTGGGAAACTCCTTACGATATGAAATAGTGAGGGTGATCTCTATCATTTCCTATCCACGCCCGATGCTAGTGTCAACCCTCCCACATCTCTAACTGCCCATGTCACTCCTCCCACCGCCTTAGCAACTATTTCTCCGTCAACCTGGCACAATAGACTTGGACACCCAGGAGCTCCTGTTTTTAATTATCTTAGAAACAATAATTTAATTCATTTTCATAATGGAAAATTTGCCCAACAGTGTCTTTTCTGTCCTTTAAGCAAACATGTTCGCCTTCCGTTTCTGTTTTCTTCAAGTGTCACGTATTCTCCATTTGACATTGTTCATGCAAATTTATGGACATCTCTCATTACTAGCTCACTGAGTCATAAATTTTATCTCGTCTTATTAGATGACTTTTCTCACTTTGTCTAGGTCTATCCGCTTAAATTCAAGTCTGAAGTATTTGTCAACTTTCTTGCATTTCGTACCTATGTCAAAACACAATTTGAAAAAGACATAAAATCGCTTCAATGCGATAACAGTTATGAGTTCAATAATTCCATATTTCATAATTTTTGCACCAATAATGACATGGTCTTCCATTTCTCCTGTCCCCACACCTCACCCTAAAACGGAAAAGCCGAACGAATCATCCGTACTATCAATAACATGGTTCTTACCATTCTTTTCCATGACTCTTCCCCTCCCTTGTGGGTCTATGCTATGAAAATGACCAAATATATTTTAAATATTTTTTCCACTCAGACTCTCCAAAATAGAACACACACCGAAATTCTATTTTCTAGGATCCCAACTTATGAGCACTTATGAATTTTTGGCTGCCTGTGCTACCTAAATCTTGCCTCCACGGCCACTCATAAATTAGCATCCCGAACTACTCTGTGTGTCTTCGTAGGTTTCCCGTCTAATCATAGGGGCTATTTGTGTTATGACTTGTCCACTAGTCAGATTCACGTCTCTCATCACGTCACTTTTGACGAGACGATTTTTCCTTTTGCAAATATTCAAAAATTTCGAAATACGGACTACACCTTTCTAGACGAGTCTAACATCTCCCCCGTCATACTTTGCGAACTACATCAGTCCACCACCACTTCTCAGTCGCCACTGCCCATCACTGTCACCACCAAAAATTGGTCAGACCTCTCGTTGCCGATTGCCGGAACCACCACCAACTCTTTGTCGACATACTTCCTGGTCCATGTCTCCCCTATCAGCCAGCAAAATCAAATACCAGTCACTGTGTCACCCACCGCCGCTCTTCCAGTCGACCACACCGACACTGTCACAACCTCCACCCGGACTCCATCACTGCACCGTCACCTCGACAACCCATCACAGTCCCATCCTTAACCCAGCCATCGTAACCCATGACCCTACTTACCAATCGACCCATTCATCGTCACCTGTACCATCATCGGACCACCCACACCAAATCGACCTCACTAGATCTCGCCTCCCACCTAACTCACCATTGTCTCCCGTATTAGCCAACCCAATACCCAGTCCCATCATCCAAACCCCAACTGACACCGTAATTGACCCTAGTAACCCGGTACAGCCCACCCACCAAAACACCCAACCTATCCCTACCCCCTCGCACTATATGGAAACTCGTACCCAACACGGGATTTTCAAACCCAAAGTCCAATTTAACTTATCCATATCCCCAATTCCCAAAAACCCAAAATTAGCCAAACTAGACCCAAATTGGAATGCGGTCATGTGTGAGGAATTTAATGCTTTAACAAAATAGCACATTTGGGATTTGGTTCCTAGATCGGAGGGGATGAATGTGATCTGATGCATGTGGTTATTTCATCACAAGTTCAGAGACAATCGTAATCAATAGAGATATAAGGAAAGATTTGTAGCTAATGGCACTAATCTGTAGAGGGTATTGATTGTGGTGAGACGTTCATTCCGATTGTTAAACCGGCTACCATTCGCACAGTTCTAAGTATTGTTATGGGTGAGCATTGGCCGATTCATCATCTTGATGTGAAGAATGCATTTCTACATGAGGATTTTAAAGAAACTGTTTACATGCACCAACCGCCGGATTTTGTCCATCCAACAGCCCCTCAGTATGTTTGTCATCTCCGTAAGTCACTATATGATTTGAAACAGGCCCCTAGAGCGTGGTATGATTGCTTTGCACAGTACATTATGTGGATTGGGTTTGTATGCAGCAAATGTGATAATTCTCTATTTATTTTTTATAGTGGTAGTAGCATTGCTTATTTGTTGTTATATGTGGATGACATTGTGCTTACTGCATCCTCAAATTTGTTTAAAAATATGATAATTGCATTGCTTAAAACCGAATTTGCTATGACTGACTTGGGGAAGTTGAGGTACTTTTTGGGAATATCAATGACTAGATCTGCAGATACTATATTTTTGTGTCAACGCAAGTATGCAGAGGAGATAGTATACATGGCTAAAATAGTGAACTGCAAGATAATTTCCACTCCGGTTGACTCAAAATAAAAGCTTAGTGTCGTTTATGGTGATCCAGTTTCTGATCCTACCCTTTACAGGAGTCTTGCAGATGCACTACAGTATCTTACTTTCACCAGACCTGATATTGCTTATGTTGTTCAGCAGGTATGTTTATTCATGCATACCCCAAGGGAGCCTCATTTTACTGCCCTTAAGCGTATCATTCGATATGTTAATGGAACACTTGATTATGGATTGAACCTATACCCCTCAGCACGAACCAGGTTGTTATCATATACGGATGCTGATTGGGCAGGCTGTCCGGACACGCGACGCTCCACCTCCGGCTACTGTGTGTTCTTAGGAGATAATCTCATCTCTTGGTCTGCCAGGAGACAAGCCACATTATCCCGTTCGAATGCAGAAGTAGAGTATAGAGGCGTTGCTAATGTTATTGTTGAGATCTGTTGGCTCCGAAACCTTCTTTTGGAGCTTCAGTGTCCCTTGCGTAAGGTGTCTTTGGTTTACTGTGAGAACATATCCGCCATAAATTTATCTCATAATCAGGTTCATCATCAGTGAACCAAGCACATAGATATGGATATACACTTTGTTCGTGATAAGGTTGATATCGGTCATGTTAAAGTGTTGCATCTGCCTTCTTCATATCAGTATGCGGATATCTTCACGAAAGGAGTTCCTAGACAACTATTCCTCGACTTCAGATCCAGTCTTAGCATTCGGCCTCATCCCGCTCCGACTGAGAGGGTGTATTAACATATATTACTAAAATATACTCCATATATTTTGTAATATTTAGTGTTGTATAATTATGGTAGATATATGATCCTTATTGTAATAGGACTCCACATTGTACACATTATATATATTTGTATTAATAAGAAAGACTTTTCAAGGGAGATTAATACCTTCTTACAAAAACTAACTGTTAAAATGTGATGAAAGGAGTATGTAAGAAGAGTGATTACATCTCCAATATTAATGGGTCATTTTAAAAATGAAAAAGGAATAAAAACGCAAATAATAAACAAAGGTGACTTTCTTACGACGCAACTAGATCATTTGTACTTCCATAGTTAGTTCTGCATTAATCTCACAAGAAAGCTGGTTTTTCAATGACCTATAATTAAAACCTTTTGCAAAGTTTGGTGAGCGAACATCTTAATTAGGGTTCTCTCTATAGGTTAGCCTCATGGTTTAAGCTGTGAAATTAAGCTTCCTTTTTTCCCAACCAAAATGCAGAAACTTGTACTGTTCACTAATGCTTTTGCTTTGATTAAAAGAGACAAATAGACCAGCTTGTTGAACCATACCTTTAAAAAATGTTTTTACTATTTCATAAGAAAAATTCTTCACATTTGTGTTATTGTCTTCCTCCATATTTTATTTGCAGGATCATATTGTCAACAGGAAATCCGAAGACAATAGATACTCTTAATTTTGTCCCAATTTATGTGGTATCATTCAAATTTTAAAGTCAATTTTTTAAATATTGACAGGGTTTTTTTCTTTGTTTTTTTCCGCCCATTTTGAAGGATCTATAGTGTTTTCACACTTACTCTACATCGTGACTCAAACCCTGAACCTACCGGTCATGGGTGGAGGTGTTTTATCTATTAAGCAACCCTCACTTGTCTTTGACAAAGAATTCATACATGAAATCTTTAAAAAATTTAAAATAAAATATATATTTGAAAAATATTTGAAATTATGTAAAAAGTACTCTAATTCAGAATAATTGACAATTCAAAATTTTTACAAGGCATATGCAAAAAACATGATCAAAGAAAAACTCATCTAACTCACGAAATTCAAAAGGGGTCACATAAATTAAAATATAGACATATTTTGTTTGTATTCTATAAAATGTTACAAAATTTCCTTTTTAGATTTGAACACAATAATTTAATCAACAATTTCTAAACAAAATTCTCTTGTTAATTCTCAAGTTGACTACTTCTCTTCTCTCACCGCAATAGTTGTTAGTTGAGTGTTTATATCAGAAAAAAACAAACTCTTGCGTATCTAACTATTAGCTAATGTTTTCTCTTTTTTTAGTCTTCAACTATAAGCTAATGTTATTTGTTCTTTTCTCACTTTTTTCAAATTTCCCAAGTCTCTCCTTTTTTATAAAAAATCCCTTGGTATATATTGGTACAATGAAGTCAAAGTACTAACACAATTGCTAGCCGTTTTGGCGAAAAGGAAATTAAAAGCTGAATATGTTAAAGTACTTGGTACACCTAATTTAATAATTAGTTGCTCTGAGAGAATGTTTTTTCTTTCTTTTACTGAAGCAAAATAACCTTTATAAGAAAATATTACATTATCAAATCATTTAAAAACTTATAATAACAAGTAATATTCTCTAATATCAAACATAATATAGTAGTAACCTAAAAATTATGGTACGTACGTAATCTGCTGTTATAGTAGTAAGTAAACTATATTAATCTAGCAAAAAAATTAGTATACTATTTTAGTATATAAAATTTCAGTAGTAATGAGCTTATGAAATTTTGTTGTGCCGAAAGATTATTGACTGCAAAGATGCATAAGGCAGGTAGAAAAGACTAAAGATGATCAAATTAATCCTTAAGGGGAAAAGCATATATAATTGCACGGCATCTAAGAACTAAAAAGTAGGCTGATTGAATGTTAATGTAGAATTGCTAGGGACTTTCAACTACTTGGACCCAACTGTCATTAAGTATCAAGGAGAAGACTTCTTATAAAATGGTTCTCCTTTCCCCTAACTCCACGAAGTGGTGAAACCAAAATTTTATTAACGAAATTTAAAGTAAATAAATAAATTTATAAAAAAATAAAGAAAAAAGTAATATTTATTATAATATAAAAATAAATCATATTTATATATATATGATAGAATTGTTCAATCTAGGGAATTCGGATAAACCCTTGCGCTTAGCTCAGTCTCTAACCTCACCTCTCACCCTTATACCCTGTACTTCTCTTCTTCATAATAGAGAGTTTATGCTCTCACGGCAGGCATCATCATCAATAAATTCAATATTTAAACTTAATGAACTCAATATTTAAAGCTTCTAGTAATAAATTCATTGTACTTTTAATATTATAAATCTACTCACATATAATATTTGTTAAAATTTTAATAAGTTTCACATATACTCCATATTAAATCTTAGAGTCGAAAATACTTTATTGGGATGAATCTGTTGCACAAGAGTTGCATTGCATCTGCCACCTTACAGAGTTTTGTTTTATTACACAATCAAGTAATTAAGGTGACCTATAACAGTGGATAACTTAATTTTTGTAGCAAGTCTGTTATGATAGTCTAAAAAGGTAAAAAAATTAAATTATCGATATATATATAACTTAATTTTTTAATAAATAAAAAGAAAAAATTAGAAAGCACTTATGTTCAACCACATGACATATTCATGGTTAGACTTTGAACAACAATTCTAACATGGTCATCTTTTCTCATGTCTTTTTAAACCCCTCCCTTCTCTTCACATACCCCAACCAAACACACACATACACATAATCTCTCATTCTTCCTTGTCCCACCCATACTTCCCTAAACCAATAATAACATAAGGGGGGGAAATGGGTGCTCTTCCCCATTTTGAACCAATCTCAAAATGTAACAAAGAGATGAATAGATCAAATCAAACAATTGCATCTGATTTAGATGGAACTCTCTTAGTATCAACAAGTTCATTTCCTTATTTCTTTCTTATTGCCTTAGAAGCTGGTAGCCTTATAAGGGCATTACTACTTCTATTAGCTGTCCCATTTGTTTACTTTGTTTACATATTCATCTCAGAATCTATTGCCATTGAAACCTTAATCTTCATTTCATTTGCTGGATTAAAGATTAAAGACATCGAAATCGTGTCGAGGGCTGTTTTACCTAAGTTCTATTCCGAGGATGTACATCCACAAACTTGGAAAGTGTTCAATTCTTTTGGAAAGAGATATGTTGTTACTGCTAATCCAAGAATTATGGTTGAACATTTTGCTAAGCACTTCTTAGGTGCTGATAAGGTTATTGGGACAGAATTAGAAGTTTCTAAATCGGGACGTGCAACTGGATTTGTTCGAAATCCAGGTGTTCTTGTTGGATCACATAAGAGGGCTGCTGTTCTTAAGGAATTTGGAACAAATGTACCTGATTTAGGACTTGGAGATAGAGAGACGGATCATGATTTCATGTCCATATGCAAGGTAAACTTTACTATTTTAATCTAATTTGGATTTAACTTATATACTCTGTCAGTATAAAACAATTTTTACGCTATCAGTATGTTTTAACATGTTGTAACAAATAATTTGTCTTATCTTTTTCATGTTATAACACTACTAACAGGAATTAGCGACGGACAAATTTTATAACTAAACAGCAAAATTCGTCACTAATCCTATCTAGCATTGGGTTATCACAAATTCTATTACTTACAAGCAATTTAGCGAACAACTAAATTCAGTTTTTTTTTAAAGTAATCTCATATTTTATGGACGATCACGTGTAGTTATCTTAGTTATCTTTTAGACGACATGATAGTGTAAAAATCATTTACTATGCTTATTTTACTACATTTCCACATGTCCTTTTCTCTCAAAGTTGTCTTATAATATAGGCAAGTTCAATATCTTTATTAATTTTTGGTGGGGTTGGTAAGAAATTATAGTATAGTATAGTATTTTTTTATTTTTATTCACGTGATTGCTTTTCCTTTTTGTTAAACATTTTCCTATCGTTATAAGTAGTACGTATACAACACATGCATTAACATGGAATTAGATTAGCTAGGATCATACTAGTTAATTATGTATATATCAATCAAAAGTAGACTAGCTATACTAAATAATTGTTGCTAACAGTATATTTTGTTGTATCGTGTATAGAAATAAAATATCTATATTTATGGGCTTACATTTTTTACTAAAGACTTTGTATGAGAGCACCGATTTAGTATGACAAAGACCAGAAAGAAAAAGGTAGATCTTATGACTTGCTGTATACCTACCTAGATTAGTAATTTGTTTGCTTGTTGTGTTTCTTTTTTTTAACATATACTATACAACAAAAAAATATTTTGTCAGTTTTGTATTATTCGTACTTGGTTATATTGATGACCTTTATTACAAAACGGTAGCAAAATCGGCAAGTCATCATACATCTTTCACTTCCACCTCATTTTTCATTTAAGATGTACCTCTAAAAAGATAACATACCAAACCTATGAGTCTTTCTCCCAACTATCTATACTTTTTGTACTTTACTTTCACAACAATTAAGTCAATTAGATAGAGAGTATTGTATTACTCCAGTTTCATTCTATATATGTGAAGCTATTTTTTAATTATTCTGTTCCACAAAAAAATGACACATTTTTATATTTGAAAATATCTGTAAAATTTTTATTTTAACCTTAATGAGAAGATTTTCTAGCAATTATATAAATGTTATGATATGTTTAAGATCATAAGTTTCTAAAATTTTACAGCAACATTAATATTATGACATGCTTAAAAGCACAGGTTTCAAAAGTCTTTTTTTAACTTAAATTTCATATTGAATCACATTATGTCACATAAATTGAAACAGAAGGAGTATCGTACTTTTAAGTTCGTAAAATAAGGTTGTACCTTACACTTATGTTGCTATTTAATTCAGTCACTTATGTTAATATTATTGCAGGAGGGGTACATGGTCCCAAGAACAAACATAGAACCCCTAGAAAGAAATAAACTCTTAAGTCCAGTCATTTTCCATGAAGGTCGTTGGGTACAAAGGCCTACACCACTTATGGCACTCTTAACTTTCTTATGGATGCCAATAGGCATAATTCTCTCCATCCTAAGAGTATACTTTAATATTCCTTTACCAGAAAAAATTGTCAGATACAATTATATGATCCTTGGTATTAAACTTATTGTGAAAGGTACCCCTCCACCACCCCCTAAAAATGGCCAACGTGGTGTACTTTTTGTGTGCAACCATAGAACTGTCCTAGACCCCGTTGTCACAGCTGTTGCACTAGGCAGAAAAATTAGTTGTGTTACATATAGTATTAGTAAATTTTCCGAGATGATTTCGCCGATTAAAGCCGTGGCGTTGTCCAGAGAGAGGGAGAAAGATGCTGCACACATTAAGCAATTGCTAGAAGAAGGTGATTTGGTTATATGTCCTGAAGGGACTACTTGTAGGGAACCATTTTTATTGAGATTTAGTGCACTGTTTGCTGAACTTACAGATAGAATTGTGCCAGTGGCAATCAACACAAAGCAAAGTGTGTTCAATGGGACTACTGTTCGAGGGTACAAATTCTTGGATCCTTATTTTGTTTTCATGAATCCAAGGCCAACTTATGAGATCACTTTCTTGAATCAACTCCCTCCTGAGCTCAATTGTAGCAACGGCGAAAAATCGGCGATTGAAGTGGCTAATTATATTCAGAAGGTTCTTGGTGGTACTCTAGGGTTCGAGTGTACTAATTTGACGAGGAAGGACAAGTACGCCATACTGGCTGGAACAGACGGTCATGTTCCAGTAAAGGAGAAGGAGAAGGAGAAGGAGAAAGAGAAGAACGGAGGAAATAAATGAATTAGTATTACGTACTGGATTATTTTTCTACTTTTTTTGTATTTTTCATTTACTGAAAGGAAAGGAACAAAGATTGAAAAGAAAAAGATAAAGAGAAACAAGGGAATTGCTTATATTGTGATCATGCATGGTGATGATTTTTATCAATAATATGGTTAATATGTATATTGTTTTGATTGGAAGAATGTACAAGTCTTGAATGCAATTTGTGTGAATTAATTGTAAAAATTCCATAGGGTGCCCTATTTTGGTCGCACTATAATTAAGTAATATCCGTCTTGTATTTTTTTTTTTTTTGCACGAGTACTCACTGTCCTCTTGCTCAGGTGCACATGACTGAAATTTCAGGCAATTTTTACATGTAGTTCATAAATGTATGGATAATTGAAGTCCAGGCATACCTGGAAAAAATTGTGTTAAATGAGTTAGTTAGATTTGTTATGTTTTTGACAAATTGATGATTGAAGTTTGTTCTTTATGATATATGAAACTTATGTTTCAAAATTGAGCTTATTAAGAGATTTGGGTGTTGGATTGTTGAAGTTTGAATAACAAATTATTATTTCGTTGGGAAATTCGCACGAAAGCCCCTATTTTGCGTGGTCTTTAATTTTTTCCCCCCTCAAAATCGTTGGTCATTAATTTTCGCCCTTTGACACTTTAAATAACCAAAAAAGTGGTTGAAAATATCCCTGACATCAAAAAAATAAAATAAAATTCGGCCTACCCTTATCTATGACCTAATTTCGCAAAATTTGCCTTGTCCGATATAAGTTCTAGAGGAATTAAGTTATCCTGGATAACTTCATTTCTACATAACTTATGCTGGACAAGGCAGAATTTATGTCAGACAAGGCAAAGTTTCTATAAACTTATGCCGAGCGATTAGTTACTACAAAACTTATGTCGGATAATTTTATTTCAACAGAACTTATGCCGGACAAGCCAAAGTTTCTATGAATCTTTTCCCGACAAGGCAAAGTTTCTATGCGAATTATTTTTTTCCGACTCTGCTGGGAATTGAACCCATAATCTCTGATTTCGTAGACCAGCGGGTACTTTGCCCCATAAATTTTCATTAAATGAGAAGTAGGGGGAAAAAATTAAAGACCAATGATTTTAGTGGCAAAAATTAAAGACCAGTGATTTGAGGGGGAAAAATTAAAGACCGGTCCGTATGAAGACGGCACCATCCATAGCGTGCCTTGAATCAGATTTTCCAATTTCAATTTTATCTTATTTTTATTGTTATTCCAATTTCAAGAAGAAGAAGAAGAAGATGATGATGATGATGAAGAGGAGGAAGAGGAAGAAGAAAAAGAAAAAGAGGGAGAGGAGGAGGAGGAGGAGGAGGAGGAGGAGGAGGAAGAAGAAGAAGAAGAAGAAGAAGAGGAGGAGGAGGTAGAAAGTATCTATGGAGGGTGATCGAAATGATAAAGAAGAAGACTAGATTTTTACAATTATAGTCTTTGTTGAAGTGTCTGGTCTGAACAAGATAAGGTGAAGGTCATTTGGGCTTATTGGTTTTTGGTTCTTAGTTAATTACAACTTCTGGGCCTTTATAAAATTTGGGCTTGCTGCGTACCAAGTATACAAGCCCAATAGATCGCAGAAGACATGTATAGAACAAGAAAAGTTTTGTATAGATTCATTTTCTAGACTATGATGAGATGTAGATTTTTAGTTAGGAGTTTGTTACACATATTTAGTAATTCATTTTAATCCCTAGATATTTGCACAGTAGGTCCTTTTATAAATGTATAAAGAGATGTAATTATTTGATATGCAATACATAGAAAATTTCGCAAATCAAAATTCCTCATCATTTTCTTACCTGCCATAAGTTTACACTAGGAATAGCATTGACTGAAAAAGAAACAGGGATACATCCAGGACTAGAATTTAAGAAGAGCTAGAAACATTATTGGAATTGCTTCCTTTTGAAATTAAAACTACTTTACTAGAAACAACATTAAAATTTCTTCCTTGAGAAATTGAAAATGCATCCTTAAGTGGTCTTGGCTCTAATTTAATAAGCTTGAGCAGATATAGACACTCCCCCCTCACCAAAAACTTGTGCATTCCTCATTGAAGGGTCCTGTAAAACACATCCAATAGAAGTAAATAAAACATGACATTGAAGTTGGATACATAACTTATGAATATATAACAACTTATATTTAAAATCTAAAATATGAAGCACATTATGCAAAGTGAGGGTAGGTAAGATGACAATGCTCCATGTATGTGTCACAGTAATCTTTGAAGAGTTAGGCAAACTTACATTTAGAGGTATAAGGAGAGGATTGAGAATTAAGAAAGAGGCAGAATTAAAACACATGTGCTCAAAAGCACCTGAATCAATTATTCAGGTGCTGAAATTATAGACAGCAAAACAAGACCTTGAGTATTTTAAAATTGTACCAGCTAGAGCATGTGCATTAAGAGCTGAACCTGTGCTACCTCCTTGTGTCATTCCTTCTTGTGTCATTTTCATGTCCTTTATAACCTATTGCACAAGATCTAAACACTAATCCTTGTTTAGCTGATACTTGAAATTTCCTTGGTGTGGTTCATCATGTTTGTTGTGCATTCCTTTATTTTTTTCTGTTGGCATGACTGCATTACTTTGCACTTGATTTGGATAGTTCTCTGTCTTGGTGAATTGAAAATATTCAGAAAAACCTATAATTCTGTAGCAGTCATATTCTATGTGACCTGTTTTTCCACAGTTAGTACATGTCACATTAGGATTATACTTTATTTTCCTTGATTGGAACTTTTGAGTTGGTTTTCCAAATCTCTGAGCAGAATTGCCAAATTTATGTTGTGTATTTCCTCCTTTGTTGACAGAGTTTCCAGATCTGTAGCTTGTTCTTGACTATCCTTCTACCATGAATGAAGCAGAATCAGATAAAACAAATGCATTTGCATAAGCTTCCATTTGATGCTCGTCTTGCAAAAGTATGGAGTAAGCCTGATCCATGAATGGTAAAGGGTTCATCATTAAGATGGTTTCCCTTGCCTGTCCATAGAGATCATTGAGGCTCATTAGAAATTGAATCAGTCTTTGATCTTCTAAAAACTTTACTAATTTAATCTTTCCTCCACAAACACAGATACAAGATCAAGATGAGGTTAGGTTGAGTGAATCCAACTCATCCTACAGCCTCTTAAGCTTTGTGAAATAGCATGTAATGTTATTATTTCCCTATATTAATTATGATAATTATTTTTGTAAATGGTATAACTTTGCGCCATCTACCTTTCCAAATCTCTGTTCCAAACTAACCTAGAGTTCATTTGCATTTTTGGAATAAATGACATTGTCCCTGATGTCTTGTGAAAGTGTATTCAACAATTAGGCTATTACTATATCATTAACACAACTCCACTGCTTATAGTCCTTAGCAGCCAGATCTGGAGCAATATAGTTTCCATTGGTGAAGTCAAGCTTCTTTTTAGCAGAGAGTACTATCAAGATGGATATCCTCCATCCTGGGAAACCTCTTCCATCAAAAATGAAGTTTATCAAGTTCATTCCAGATGAATCCGAGGAGTTGAGGTGGTAGGGGTGATTGACATCAATGACCACAACTGTGTTTTCATTGTTTACGGCATGTGTTAGATCTGCCATTTTATTTGGTTGAAGATGATTGTAAATGATAGTGATTTAACATAAATTTCTTGATTGAACAATATTATAGAGAAATCTGGATCGAGCTACTGCTCTGATACCATGAAGAAATTGTAAGAAAATGATGAGAAATTTTGATTTGGGAAATTTTTGTATATTGCATACCAAGTATTTACATCTCTTTATACATTTACAAAAGGACCTACTGTGCAATATCTAGGAACTAAAATGAATTACTAAATCTGTGTAACATGCTTTTAACTAAAAGTTTATACCTCATCATAGTCTAGAAAAGAAATCTATACAAAATTTGTCTTGTTCTATACATTTCTTCTGCGAATTGTTGGGCTTGTATACTTGTTCCGCAGCAAGCTCAAATTTTGTAAAGGCCCAGAAGTTGAAATTGGTGGAGAACCAAAATCAATAAGTCCAAATGACCTTCACCTTATCTTGTTCAGACTAGACACTTCGACAAAGACTATGATTGTAAAAATCTAGTCTTTATCTTCTTCATCATTTCGTTCACCCTTCATAGATGCTTGCTACTTCTTCTTCTTCTTCATAGCTTGAACATCGTCAATGGAGGGTTTTTCTCCAACAATTACGCATGTTTGAATTAAGCTCATTTACATTTTTCTCTTTTTTTGTTGTCAATTATAATAAGAGAGAAAACAAAATTTGCAGCCTTACTAATTTCCACCACCTTTAACCATCTTTCTCCACTATCATATGTTGCCTAAATCTTTTCCACATCATCTCTTTAATTTGCATAGGGAAAGCATCTAAGTTTGCCCCTAAATTTTGTGAAAACATTTAAAATTTAGTTGGGGTCAAATATGTTTGTATTCATTAATAGTAGAAGCTTTTAACAAGTGTACCTTTTTACAATAGAACGGGGTCAAATTTACACTTAAATTATACGAAATGGTTCATATTTGTCCTACAATTTTGAATAGGGGGGTCACTACTCACGAAAGTAACATCAAATCTTCTTCAATATTGAGAACCTCCAACAACAAGGTCTATATTACTTCAAGCTCAAATTAATTAACTACCCTCAAGTTTCAGATCAGTTTGGAACTCAAACACAACGAACAATTGCAACTACCAAATCAAAGTCCTTACAATTTGTCGGAACTCTATCGACAAATTTAACTTCATGAACTCCTTCTCAGATCATCAATAGTGATGCCAGAGTTCCACACCAGCCTCCTAATGCTAAAATAAACCTAGGTACATAATATTAGCTTCTAAATAAGTTGCCCACATAATTGTTGAGGGAAAGTTGTCTTACAGTAGAGGTAAAATGCTGATTGGAAAAAAAGGGTAAAATGAAAGTCAAAAGATTGTTTGAATGGGGTGATTTTTGTGTGTTGTTTTTGTGAGTGTCGTCGGGGTGAAATGATGGTGAAATAATGATGGTTTTCACATGGTATATCTGAGAGTGAAGAGAATCAATTACTATGGTGATGATTGACTTAGAATGATGATGGTGTTGAGAAAAATGAATTCTGCACAATTTCGCAAAGTTTATGAGCAAATTTGGGTCATTAGAATGATGATGCTGTTGAGCACAATTTCGCAAAGTTTATGAGCAAATTTAGGTCATTTCGCATAGTATAAGGTCTAATTAACAATTTTACCTTCTATAAAAGTCCATATGTTTGAAAGGCTCTGTTGTTGGGGAATAAGGTCGTCATATTTGGACCAATCTTGTAATGACATATATTTGACCATAATTATTGACGGTAGTTTTTGTTTCGTTTTGCTTCTCTTTTTTCCTTTTGGAAAGTTCTCTTTTTCTTCTTTTCTTGTATTAAATGGTAACCCGAAAATATAGAGAAAAATACCCTTTCTGATACCTGAATGTATGAATTAAGTGATTGCTAATATAAGATATGATATAGCGAGACACTTGCTTTCGTTCTCCTACGCCATTTCTGTGAACTATAAACTACTAGAAAAAGTTTTAAACAATTAATAAGTCACCTTATAATTAGTTAAGATGGTGATGGATATCCTCCTAACTGTTTCTTTTATTTCTTTTCGTTTTGTTCTTTTTCCAAAAGTATTTATTTGGTTTCTTGCACCTCCTTGTTTTTTCTCGTCATCATGTAATTTCATATTAGCTTATCTCTTCTATAGTTCTATGTCGGTAATTAATGAATATTTTCTCTTTTTCTTCTACTAGCTAGCTATTTGCTTTTCTAGGAGATGTTATAGAGTTTGAAATTTAGGAAAGAAGAAAGATATTCTCTTTGTTTAAAAAAGATTTTCTTACTTTTCTTATTAGTTTATCCTAAAAAGATTGATATATTTTTATATTTAGAAATAATTTAACTTTATGGGATGATTTACAACACATAAATATCTAAGATTTATTTTAAACCACACATTTGAAAAGTCTTTTTTATTTCTTAAATTACGTACTAAGTCAAACTAAGTCGTACGGAAATGATCAGTCAAATCGCAATATGTCACTTGAGGTTGACAATGTTTATTTCCATTGATTTGTTTTTATGTGTCTGATAGTGTGATGGAGTCCCGCTAAATTCGGATCACACACTATAGAGTTCATTTGTGGGGGTGGCGCTCTCAACATAATTTTTTCTATTCCTAGGGACTCAAACCCGAGAATTCTGGTTAAGAATGGAGAGTCTCAATCATCCCACCACAATTATGTTAGTTAATGGACTGAACCAGAGCATTTACGATGTTTTATAAGTAATAAACTATGATTAATATATAGTTAGGTACTTAGGTTGAGACATAAATAGCATTGACAATATTTTTGGATGAAAGTAAAATAACGACCGATTAAGTAGGTTGCTGAATAACGAGGGTGATAGTAGGCATCAAGCAATTAGCATTAATTAAACTTACTGAAAATAATTGTCGCTCATTGCTGTTGCATGATGTAAACAATATCATTCAAAACAACTCGAACAAAAAAATGAAAGCAACAAAAAACAGTTGATCAACAACTATCGGTCAGAATTAGAGTTGTGTGATTAATCGCCCCTTTTGTTTTCAACGGTAATAGTAGTAATTAATTTTAGAAAACCTTATAAACAAATTCATAGAGATGTACAACGGGATCATATATTTTGTAGAATAAGAGATAGTAAGTAAAATAGACCATCCAATTATTTTCATTGATTGAATAGATATATATACAAGTTACAAACCTTCTCCTACCATAATTCTAACTATACAATATGGTAAGTGTATATCCTAATTATGGTAAGTGTATAACCTAATCTAGGTAACAAATATACTACAATATACACACAATATACTTTCCTTAATACTAAAGATTTTGGCACCAATTGGTACGTGCTAGGCTGTTTAACACACCCCCGCAGTCATAGCGGGCGGTCTTCGAACGCTGAGACTGTCCCTAAAATCTTCAAAGAGAACCGGTAGAGACCCTTTGTAAAAATGTACGCAATTTGATAACGAGACGGGACATGGCATACGCGAACTTGACCCTTTGCAACCTTTTCACGGACAAAGTGAATGTCCATTTCGATATGCTTGGTGCGCTGGTGTTGAATCGGGTTACCTGAGAGGTAGATGGCACTAATGTTATCGCAATATACCAAGGTTGCCTTCGAATGGGACAATGAAGCTCCAAAAGCAAATTACGAGCCAACATGATTCTCGAGACCACATTCGCTACCCTCGATATTCGCCTCTGCACTCGGCGTGATAGAGTTGCCCGACGCTTTGCCGACCATGAGACCAAGTTGTTGCCGAGGAACATACAATAGCCGTAAGTCGACCGTCGGTGTCGGGACAACCACCCCAATCAAAGATCCGTGTAAGAGACAAGTGTGGATGTAGAGGAAGGATACAAGTGCAACCCATAGTCTAGTGTCCCCTGAATATACCGAATGATGCGTTTGATTGCATTCATGTGCTCAACTCTGGGATCATGCATGAATAAACACACTGGCCGAACCGCATATGTAATATCCGGTCTGGTAAAGGTAAGATCTTGGAGGGCCCTGCAAGGCTGCGATAGCGGGTCGGGTCCTCGTATGGTGCACTGCCGCGGCGCTTAGCTTTGGGTTTGCATCAATCTGGCGTGGAAGTGGACTTACAGGATGACATCCCACCCTCTCGATGATCTCACCGCATACTGCTGAGGCGAAACAAACCACCTGAATGACGTTTGACGGCAATCCCCAAAAAATAACTCAACGGCCCTAAGTCCTTCATAGCAAATTCAGAACTGAGCATGGCTATGATAGACCGACGCAAAGCATCGGAGGAGGCAGTCAAGATGATATCATCCACATATAACAGAATATAGGCCAATGACGAACCACGGCGGTAGATGAACAAAGAATTGTCTGACCTGCTGTGTGTGAACCCAATAGTCGAAACAAAATCAGCAAATCGTGTATACCAGGCACGTGGAGACTGCTTAAGCCCATATAATGACTTTTTCAACAAACAGACATGATGAGGGCGGTTGGGATCCCTGAAACCCAACGGCTGATGCATATAGACTGTTTCCTTGAGATCACCATGTAGAAAGGCATTCTTGACATCCAACTGATGGATTGGCCAAGTCTTTGAAAGAGCCAAGCTAAGCACAGTGCGAATGGTAGCCGGTTTGACCACCGGACTAAACGTCTCACCACAATCAATTCCAACTGCCGAGTCTTACCATCACCAACAAGTCGCGCTTTATGTCGAGCAAATGACCCATCCGAATTCTCCTTATGAGCAAAAATCCACATAGACCGATAATATTAATACCATATGGACGGGCACCAACTCCCACGCCTTATTATCAATAAGAGCATTATATTCATCACCATAGCAATTTTCCAATTAGGGTCATTTAATGCGGACACAGGATTGCGGCAAGGGGATCTAGAGACATCGAATGTAAATTAAAATGTCTTTAGGTGTAAAAATACCGCCGACTACGGTGACCGGTCTATGACTCGAGGAAGAAGTGATAGAATTTTGGGAATTTTACGGGCTCGGGACGGGTGGCGTGAGCGATGGGCTCTGGCCCAAAACGGTAAGCTTGATGGACTCGGAGCAGGCAGTTCGAGGTGGTGGCAGCCCGATTCTTTGGAACTATTCGATGTGGAGGCGACGGCGATCTTTGTGGGACCAGCGGCGATGGGCCATTGGAGGATTTTGGGCACGGGAGTTGTTGAAAAATTCGAATAATATACGGGGATATTTGGTCATCCAAAAAATTATACGACTTAGGCTCGGGAGTATGAACTTTCGTAAAAGGGAATTGAGTTTCATCAAAAATGACATGACGATTTATAATGATTTTCTTGGAGGATAAATCAAAACACTTATAACCCCGATGATTTGACGGATAACCCAAAAATACACACGGAGTAGACCGAGCACAAGTTTGTTAATTGTGGTGGATGGGAATAACGGATAACACAAGCACCCAAAAATCCGAAGATGAGAATAAGACGGGTTCTTATTATATAAGATTTTGAGAGGGGAATAATATGTCAGACCTTTAGACGGAATTATGTTAAGAAGGTAAGTGGCCATTTGTAGGGCATGATGCCAAAAATACGGAGGTATGGAGGCATGAATTAGGAGAGTTCTGGACAATGTTATTTATGGAACGAATTTTATGCTCGGCTTTCCCATTTTGTGAAGATGTATGAGGACATGAAAACCGAAAATTTATCCCATGAGTAGCACAAAATTCTCGAAACTCCCTATTGTCATACTCCTCCCATTATCACATTGAATATTTTTATTTCTCTTCGAATTGAGTACGAACGAATGCTCTAAATTTTATGAAGACGGAAAACACTTGTGATTTATTCGCAATTGGAAACGTCCACAAAAATCTAGAATAATCATCTAAGAAGAGAACATAATATCGATGACCCATTGAACTAAGAACAGGAGATGTCCATAAGTCGCTATGAATAATGTCAAATGGCATAGAAGTATGAGAATTGGAGTCTACAAATGGCAACTTAACAATTTTTCCTAATGAACAAGACCGACAAATTGAGTACGACTGCACCCTTACAAGAAATAAAGCTATTTTTATCTAAAACTGATAAAATAGAAGATCGGATGACCCAAACGAGCATGCCACATGGAAGGAGAGATGGCTGCAAAGGCGATGGCAAGGTGGACTCGAAGGATCAAAGGGCATGATAGGATATAGATCCCCTACTATCACACCTCATGAGATGACTCCCGTCTTGAAATCCTTCACAGAGAAACCGAAAGGATCAAATTCAATGTAAATGTAATTGTCATTTGTGAACTTTCGGACAGACACTAAATTTTTAATCAATTTAGGAGCATGTAAAGTATTTTTCAAGAGAAGTGGTGGATTGGGAGGAGACAACGTTTACGACCATACCCTAGAATTGGAATTGAGCGCCATTACCAACAATTATTCCCAGGGGTGCTCAAATTGTAATAAGATGAGAGAGTACACGATTCGAAGTCATGTGAGTAGTGGCCCGGTGTCCATGTACCAATTTGGGTCCGGTTGAGTTAATCCCAATGTGTGCATCGCGGCCTCGATATCGATCGAGTGGGGCTCTTGCATGATGGGCTTATGGAGGGCGGGGCCCGAGGACTCTGGCGGCCGTCTTTGGGCCGAACATTACGGCCGTGGGGGCCGTTCTTTGAGCCACTGGCGATGGGCGCTAATGCCGGGTATTGGGCTCTTTGGATCGCCGACCGTCATTGGCGAGAACCTGCTTTGGAGGGTGCGGGTGCCACTTGCCATCGCCCCGCTTTGGGCCCACGGTGGTGGTGGCCCACTGTACCCCGAATGGGTCCCACTGCCTGTTTGTTGCTCGCCGAAACTGCCACCATAACCACCTCGTTTGCCCCCGCGGTTTTTGTTATTTTTGCGATTATTCTTGCCGCCACCATTATTATGGTTTTGGCCCGAATTATTAACAAAACCCGAAGAACTAGGAGAGGATGCCACCATGACAACTGGGCTTGCTCCGGTAGCCGCCTTTTTAGCCAAACCGGCTTCTTCCAACGTCAGCATGGAGCGGGCTTGATGAAAGTCGGGAAGAGGGTTGCTTTGGCGAAGGAGAGTTCCAACACCATTATAGGCCTCCGAAAGCCCGGCAACCAACTGTAAAACTAGACGATTATTTGTCACTGGTGCTCCAACATTACGGAGTTGATCCGCCAATTCCTTTAGTTTCTTGCAATATGCAGAAACGTTCGGAAATACGTCCATTCGAACGAGAGAGAATTCCTGCTCGAGTGTGACTATACGGGAATGTTGGTTGTCTTGGAATATGTCACGCAATCTATTCCATGCAGCCATAGCCGTGGTATCGGGCTCCATAATCGTCTGTAGAAGGTCCACTGAAATAGTGGCGTATATCCACCGAAGAACGGTAGCATCAAGTGTAATCCATACCTCAGGATCCTCCGCAGGAAGGGGTCTAGCGGGAGGAATTATGTGGTGAAGAACTTGATAAGAGATAGCGTGAATTTTAAACAACTCCGCCCACGTTGCATATTGAACATTTTCCATCTCAAGGACAATAGGGACACTGAGCTTGATATTGGAAACCGTGAGGGCAGGGTGAAAATTGTTCTTAGACATATTTGAAAGAACAAAGAAGGAGGATAAATTTAAGAGAGGTTTTTGAGAGCGGAAGACGAGATATTTGGAGAGAAAAACACCCGAGGGAGGGGGGGGGGGTTCTCGGCTAAAGAAGAAGAGGCAAAAGTTTGAGAGAAGAAAACTTTTGGTTAGACCTAGTCTCTTGATACCATGAAAGAAATAATCCCCTTGATTATTTTCATTGATTGAATAGATATATATACAAGTTACAAACCTTCTCCTACCATAATTCTAACTATACAATATGGTAAGTGTATATCCTAATTATGGTAAGTGTATAACCTAATCTAGGTAACAAATATACTACAATATACACACAATATACTTTCCTTAATACTAAAGATTTTGGCACCAATTGGTACGTGCTAGGCTGTTTAACACAGAAGTTTTAAGTCTATACAGAAAGAATATACGATACGCTAGTTGTTGGCGGAATACGAGTAAGGACTTTGTTTGCTTGAAGGACTATTGCACTTTTAGTGATACTGAGATTGTTCTTATCAGTACCCTTTACAAGTTGGTTTACAAGAGTTCTGATTTTTTCAATCGGATTCGGTAGTAAAAAAAATGAGATACTATATATATTTTTAGAGGATTGAGATTCCTAAGTGTGTATATGTTGAAAGTATATTTATGTCCTAGAGACAATTTGTATTAGGATAAATGTACTTTATACACATTCATATTATTAATAATGGAGATTAATATTTTGGCATTTGCAATTATTGAATTATTATTTGACTATTTGTGATTATTCATTAATGTGCATCCCTTGAGCTTACGTTGTCATTAATAGAGTGAGATATTTTATGATAAAACGTAACTCTTAAAATAGCCTCGACTAATGATCATCGAGAATGGGATATCGATGATATGTGATAAGTCGACATGTGGTCTGCATCACATTCTTAGAGGATGTAGTATGTCTCACCTGCTACGAGTAATGGTTACTCGTGATGGACACATGGATACTTTGGAAGTATTGGCATACCCTGCTGATATACTGTTTGTTATACTTGTCTAACGTATGATCAGCGTGTGTGAGATAGAAGTCCTTAGACTTGAGGTCAATGCACACCTTATCTACAAAGTAATGTACTTTGATCCCGTCCTAAGCTCAAATGCCTTGTAGGTTGAGATACTGCTTGTATTGGATACATTACGATGTGGATTGAAGGTGGTAGTTGAGCCAAGATTAGGATTCATTCCTCGAATGTATATTCGAGAGAACACTCGGATTCTCATTGATATTAGGTTGACTAAGTCATTGGCCAACGCAATAGACATATTTAGAATATGGTCTAGTCGTCAACTAATATAGATGAAATACAATGATTAAGTCATTTGGATAGACACTTGACAAATCCTAAGCTTGATCGGGTGTGTCGTGAATAAAATAATTTTTTCTTACCACATAAAGGTTAAGTTTACTGGATTCGCGTAAAGTACTTCACATATTGAGTTCGTCTTCCGGCGCCGTCTAGGAGTTCCGCGTAGACCTAAATTGATTAATGTTAATATAAGAAGGCATGTAGGGTCACACTATGTCGATTGTCCGTTTCGATCTAAGGATGTATTGAGAGAGTAATTAAAATGTTTGATTTGGAATCGAGACATTTAAATGAATAATGATTACATTAATTAAGTCAAAATTAGATTTTAGATTTAATTAAGAATGCACGGAAATTAAATTGAGGCAGTGCAACTGCACGTCGAGCGCCGCGGCGCCCATACCCTAGGGTCGCGGCGCCTCTGCGTCGATTTTGGGCCAGACTCAAGTTCAAACCCTAATCCAGTTTTTTGACCTAATTTGCAACTATAAATAGAGGCATTCATTTTCATTATTCTACACCAATTTCTGAAAACATTCTAAGCCTTAGAGACTTAGAATCAAATACTCTCAAACCTCTGCCGGATTTCCTTGATTTTCGAAGGAGAAATACATTGAAGCTTGGAGCTTGCATTCGGAAGGGCAACCGCGTGTGCACCTCACAGTAGATAAAGACTCCGAATAATCTAGACTTGTAAATATATGATTTATGTTACAAGTTCCAATTGTTGTATAACCATAACAAAATTATTATTGGGGTAAGTAAGAAACAAAACTTTTAAACTTCCGTTGTGCCTTACTTATGTGTTTTGAACCCAACAAAATCCAACAGTGGTATCAAGAGCTCAGGCTGGTTCAATGGTTATATAACAATTGAATAGAATAATAATATGGATTAAACATAAAATTGGATTAAAATGAGGTTCTTTGAAATCCTATATGTCTTGGACAAATGTTGACCTTTTAGTATCACCCTAAATTATCTCCTATGCTAACTCGAGGAAGTCATTCCGCTCTAACTCGAACTAAGCCAAGTGCGTTGTCTGGCTCATTGCACGGTGCACGGCTAAGAACGAGTAAAGAACGAATGATGGTCGATATGTGCGTTATTGATAATGGTGGGTGATGATAAAGGACATGTGAATTGATCCCTAAATTGGATTTAGGGGTTGAACAATTTTTTGAAAATCAACACAAAAACATTCGTAAGGACGTTGGCGTCGTGGCGCTGACTGGGGTTTCAATGAGGCGTCGCGACCCCATGGTGGAGCGTTGTGGCGCTAATGCTTCGTTTGAAAATTTATGAACTCACTGGACAACAGGCGTCGCGGTTCCATGGTAGAGCGTCGCAGCGCTAATTCAATTGCAGAAGTAGAAATGTCACTGCCACAGTGGGGCGCCGCGACTCCACGGTGGAGCGCCGCGACTCCACGGTGGAGCGCCGCGACTCCACGGTGGAGCGCTGCAGTGCTAGTGCAATTTTTCAGAAAATGGGGTTACTGCCTAAGTGGCGCCACGGCGCTAATGATTAGCAGCGCGACGCTAATGATTAGCGCCGCGGCCCCACCTGTCCAGATACAAAAAAAAATTCTGAGTTCAGAATGTTTAACCCAATATTATTATTATTATTATATAGTATATTATTTGATAAGTATACTGTTTATGATCTAAATGTCAAAATGTTGTCATTTACATTTCTAGGATAGTGTCCGCTATAACTGTCTGGGCAGGCAGCGCCCAGTGATTGATTAAACCCTCTTCTATTATGCATATTGGGTTGACGGTTCCCAAACTATATGTGTTATTAGTTTTGCATGATGTCATATTGGATGTGGCGTTAAAGTGTTGATCTTGGTTAGAACCCTGAATTAAAATATTCTCCAGAACTTTAAATACAAGTCTAAATTAAACGCGTCATCCATTATAATTGTTAGAGTGCAAAATCCTCTTTGGCGATATAAGTAATTATGCCAAAGCATTTGCTCTAAGTCTACGAGGACCGAGACTCTTTCATAGATATCATTTAACGTA
This sequence comes from Anisodus acutangulus, assembly GCA_029783415.1. NCBI lineage: Eukaryota > Viridiplantae > Streptophyta > Magnoliopsida > Solanales > Solanaceae > Anisodus > Anisodus acutangulus. Next base: position 35,090,134 of record CM056508.1, read on the forward strand.
AAAGCAAATGATAAATTTTTGTGGGTATTTACACCAAAGTGTTTGCTCACAAAGGCCAAATTTGCTTAGATACATAAATGCAGTCGTGTAATGGGGTTGACTTACTTAGACAAATCTTGGCGCCAAAGTGTCGGACTAATCTAAGGACGCAAGATTAAATGAAATAATTTGATCAACCAAGCGTTGCGAATAAGTTTTGCAATTGGTTTAGAACCTATCAAGATATGTTGTTGATGTTATCAGCCAAAGCAAATGCGGAGATAACATAGGCTTGGATCTTGGTCCATTATGACCTAAATTAAAGTAGGTATGTATTCTACCATGGGGTCGTGGAAGTATGTTAAAATAGTGGGAGCTAATTAAACAAAAGGTCTTGTTGATTAGCCTAAATGAATGTGTATAATAGAAAATAGATTTTGAATTTGATTTTCGGTCTATCTAATTCTTCAGATTATAAAAGATGTCGAGTTTGTCGTTGAAAATGTTAATTGAGATTAATAAACTTACTGGACCGAACTACCTTGACTGGTTAAGGAATTTGTGAATAGTGTTGAGACAGGAGAAAATTGAATACGTGTTAGACACAGTGTTCTCAACGGTCCATGCGACAGATTCTGAAGAATATGTCTCCTTTGACAAAGATGCTTACCAGAAACATCTTGATGATGCCACTTCGGCATAATGCGTGATGATGTCTTCCATGTCTATGGAACTTCAGAGACAGCATGAGAACATGGGGCCCAATGAGATGCTCGAACACCTGAAGAGCCTATATGACTCTCAATCCTAGATAATGGAATATGTTAATAGAACTCTTCAACTGTAAGTTCAATGAAGGGGGCTCGATCAGCATGTGCTAAATATGATTGGGCTGATAGAGAGGCTTGCTTCGATTGGAACGAAGCTCGAAAAGAATGTCGCTACCACACTCATCCTAAACTCTCTCCCTCGTTCTTTTGAGAACTTCAACATGAATGGAACGAAGCCGACTTTGCCGGAGCTGCACAACATGCTCAAGACCTTTGAGTCCTCCACTTCCAAAGGCAAAGTTGTGCTCATGGTGAGCTCTTATAGTCGACCCAAGTCGAAAGGCAAGGATTGACAGAAGAAGAAGGGCAAGGCAATCGCTGCGCCCGCAGCTATGAAGCCTATGTGAGGTGTGAAGAAGAAGGTGAACGCGACTAAGGATGAATGCCTCAACTGTCATAGGAAGGGGATTGGAAAAAGGATTACACGACACCAGGAGGAGGAAAGGCACTAGGTGTTTCTGCCTTTGATGGGTAAGGTATGTACGTCATTGTAATAAATATGCCTATAAACAACTCTCATTCCTGGGTATTGGATACCGCTTGTGGCTCACACATTTGTACAAATGTGTAGGGGCTAACTGATAGCAGGAAGGTTGGACCAAGATAGGTAGACCTACGCATTGGAAATGGAGCACGAGTGGATGCTGAGCGCGTAGGGACTTATAGATTAAATTTACCTTCTGTCTATTGTTTAGTGTTGAATGATTGTTTTTATGTTCCCTCGTTAACGAGGAATTTTATTTCTATCCCAGTGTTGGACATGGAGGGTTTTTCCTTATATATTTTTAATGGCATTCACGTACTGTCTTTTAATAATGTTATATATGGAATTGCTCCTCTTGTGGATGGATTATATACACTGAACTGTAGCCGAGAGATATTCAATGTACAAAATAAATGAGCCAAGACAAGTAATAGAAACTCCACCTATTTATGGCACTGCAGACTTGGTCATATCAATGAATCAAAGATAGCAAGATTGAGGAAGTTAGACTACCTCGAATCATTTGACTTGGAGTCTTATGATAACTGTGAATCTTGCTTGTAAGGAAAGATGACCAATAAACCACTTTCTGGGAAAGGTGTGCGAGCCAATGAGGTGCTTGAGTTAGTCCATACTGATGTATGTGGGCCATTCTCGACTCAAGCTAAAGGAGGCTTCACATACTTCATCACTTTTACTGACGAATTCACAAGGTATGGATATGTGTATCTTATGAGACATAAATCTGAGGCCTTTGAGAAGTTCAAGGAGTATAAGTCTGAAATAGAGAAGTAGCTTGCAACAAGTATCAAGACCCTTCGATCGGATCGAGGAGGTGAGTAATTGAGCAATGATTTTCTGGATTACTTAAAGCTACATGGAGTCCAATCTGAATGGACATCTCCAGGAACACCACAGATGAATGGTGTTGCCGAAAGGAGAAACAAAACCTTATTGGATATGATTCGATCCATGATGAGCTCCTCAGCTCTACCGACATACCTTTGGGGATATGCTATACAAACCTCTATATATATTCTGAACAGGGTTCCCTCCAAGTCAGTAGAAAAGACACCCTATTAGATATGGTATGGAAAGAAGCCAACTCTTAAACATATGAGACCCTGAGGTGCCCTGCATATGTCAAGAAGATGCTCACTGACAAGTTGGAATCTAAAACTGAGAAATGTTACTTCCTGGGGTATCCAAAGGAAACTAAGGGATACTACTTCTATCTTCCTGGAGAACATAATGTTATTATTTCCAGGAACGCAACTTTCCTTAAAGAAGAATATGTCTACAAGGAACATAGCTGCATAGATATAGAACTTGACGAAATTCAAGAGCCACGAGATAACATAGAAAATGAACCCTTGTCGAATGACCTAATCAAGGATTCAGTGGGAGTATCTGGTGAAGATTGGGTACTTAGAGTGCGCCCTTCAGCCAGTGGGAGTGATGTGAGAGATAGTGCATAAATGCAAGGCTCTCATACATAACCAATGAAAGATGATACAATGGTTGTACATCATTCCATACAGGAAATACATGAAATTGACATTCCTGAAAGCTCTCAAGGACCTTCTCACAGTCAGAATACAACGAACACTGAAGAGCAGAATACTCAACTCCGTAGGACCACTAGGACTCGTTGTCCACCTGAAAGACTTAATCTCCTGGTTGAAACACACAATGAGATAGATATTCCTGATGACGATGAACCTACAACCTACATCGAAGCTATGTTAGACATTGATTCGAAAAGATGGCAAGAAGCCATGAAATCTGAGATGGACTCGATGTACATAAATCAAGTTTGGAACTTGGTTGATTTCCCAACAGGGATTAGACCCATAGGATGCAAATTGGTCTTCAAGAAGAAGATTGATACATATGGCAAGGTACAGACTTATAAGGCAATACTGGTGGCTAAAGGTTATAATCAACGGCCTGGGGTCGATTATGATGAAACCTTTTCACTTGTTGCTAAGATTAAGTCCATTCAAATTTTGCTTGCAATAGCTGCATATTATGACTATGACATTTAGCAGATGAACGTCAAAACTGCATTCCTCAATGGTAATCTAGTTGAGGAAGTGTATATGAAACAACCTGAGGGTTTTTCAATTGAGTCCAAACCAAATGCCGTATGCAAGCTACAAAAGTGCATTTATAGGCTTAAGCAAGCCTCGAGGAGTTGGAACATTTGCTTTGACAAGGCTATCAAATCGTTTGATTTCGTCAGAAGCAAAGAAGATCTATGTATTTATAGTAAAGGCAAGGATGGGAGTATTTCCTTCATTATCATATATGTAGATGATATATTAATAATGGGAGACAATAAGACTCTCATGCAATCGGTAAAAGAGTGGTTGTCCAGTACCTTCATGATGAAGGATTTAGGTGAAGCCTGCTACATTCTGGGGATTATGATCTATAGAGATAGACCTAACAGATTATTGGGGTTGTCACAATCAGTCTACATAGACAAAGTGCTTAGACGTTTTTCTATGGAAAATTCCAAGAAAGGCGGTCTACCTATGGGACAAGGCATCAAGTTATCTAAGAAGGATAGTCCTTCTAAATCTATAAAACTTGAACGCATGAAAAGGATCATATATATTTCGGCTATAGGATCGATCATGTATGTCATGACCTGTACTAGGCCAGATGTGGCCTTTGATCTTAGTATGACTTGCAAGTTCTACCAGAATCCTAGGGAAGAACACTGAAAAGCAGTCAAGAGTATTCTTAAGTATCTTAGACGAACTAAAGAATATTTCTTAGTCTATGGTGGACAAGAGAAGCTGGTATGTACTGGGTACACTGATGCTAGCTTCCAGACAGATGTTGATGACTACAAATCTCAATCAGGTTACACATACATTTTCAATAGTTGAGCAGTAAGCTGGAAAAATTCCAAACAAGCTACAACTGCTGACTCGACAACAGAAGCTGAGTACATTGCTGGATCAGAAGCTGGTAAAGAAGTTGTCGCGATATCTGAGTTCCTGAAAGAACTAGGGGTTGTTCCAAGTGCCACTTGTCCAATAACGATTTATTGCGACAACATTCGTCCGATTGCGCAAGCTAAGGAACCAAGATCAACCAACAGAAACAAGCATATACGAAGGAAGTACCACATACTCAGGGAGATGGTGGAGACCGAAAAGATTAGATTAGACTATGTTCCCACAAACTATAATCTAGCTGACCCATTCACTAAACCATTAAGCTTAGTCAAGCATAATGGTCATTTTGAGAATATGGGCATTAGATATGTTGGAGATTGGCTCTAGGCCAAGTGAGAGATTGAAAGTATATTTATGTCCTAGAGACAATCTATATTAGGACAAATGTACTTTATACACATTCATATTATTATTAATGGAGATTAATATATTGGCATTTGCAATTATTGAATTATTATTTGATTGTTTGTGATTATTCATTAATGTGCATCCCTTGAGCTTACGTTGTCATTAATAGAGTGACATATTTTATGATAGAGCGTAACTCTTAAAATAGCCTCAACTAATGATCATCGAGAATGGGATATCGATGATATGTGATAAGTCGACATGTGGTCTGTATCACATTCTTAGAGGATGTAGTATGTCTCACCTGCTATGAGTAATGGTTAGTCGTGATGGACACATGGATACTTTGGAAGTATTGGCATACCTTGCTGATATACTGTTTGTTATACTTGTCTAATGTATGATCAGCGTGTGGGAGATAGAAGTCCTTAGACTTGAGGTAAATGTGCATCTTATCTACAAAGTAATGTACTTTGACCCCGTCCTAAGCTCAAATGCCTTGTAGGTTGAGATACGGCTTGTATTTGGTACATTACGATGTGGATTGAATGTGGTAGTTGAGCCAAGATTAGGATTCATTCCTCGAATGTATATTAGAGAGAACACTCGTATTCTCAGTGATATTAGGTTGACTAAGTCGATGGCCAACGCAATAGACATATTTAGAATATGGTCTAGTCGTCAACTAATATAGATGAGATACAATGATTAAGCCATTTTGATAGACACTTGACAAATCCTAAGCTTGATTGGGTGTGTCGTGAATGAAAGGATTTTATCTTACCACATAAAGGTTAAGTTTACTGGATTCACGTAAACGTACTTCACATATTGAGTTCGTCTTCCGGCGCCGTCTGGGAGTTCCTCGTAGACCTTAATTTGATTAATGTCAATATGAGAAGGCCTGTAGGGTCACACTATGTCGATTGTCCGTTTCGATCTAAGGATGTATTGAGAGAGTAATTAAAATGTGCGATTTGGAATCGAGACATTTAAATGAATAATGATTACATTAATTAAGTCAAAATTGGATTTTGGATTTAATTAAGAATGCACGAAAATTAAATCGAGGCAGTGCAACTGCACGTCGAGCGCCGCAGCGCCCATACCCTAGGGTCACGGCGCATCTGCGTCGAGTTTGGGTCAGGCCCAAGGTCAAACCCTAATTCGATTTTTTGACCTAATTTGCAACTATAAATAGAGGCATTCATTTTCATTATTCTACACCAATTTCTGAAAACATTCTAAGCCTTAGAGGCTTAGAATCAAATACTCTCGAACCTCTGCCGGATTTCCTAGCTTTCCGAAGGAGAAATACATTGAAGCTTGGAGCTTGCAATCGGAAGGGCAACCGCGTGTGCACCTCACAGTAGATAAAGACTTCAGATAATCTAGACTCGTAAGTATATGATTTATGTTACAAGTTCCAATTGTTGTATAATCATACCAGAATTATTGTTGGGGTAAGTAAGAAATAAAACTTTTAAACTTCCGTTGTGCCTTATGTGTTTTGAACCCAACAAAATTCAACATGTGTGTGTTAATAGATTCTTAATCTATATCATGTTCGCGCTCTGAGAATAATTTTTTTTTAATAAAGAGTGATTTTCTTTGGAATGAGCCTAAGCAGCGCAAATCTGAAGTAGTTATAAAAATAAATTTTGAATACAAATAATTAACAAAAAAACGTAAAATACGCCTAATGAAGAAAGAGGCATACCTTTACTTTTAGAGCAGTAATTGTGATTGCCCCTTTTTATATTTTTGACAGCAATGGTAGTAACTGAATTTCCAAATATATTGAAACAAATATGTTCAGATAGACAAAAGAATTAAATATATATAAAGAATAAGAAACATAAGTAAAAAAATTCATCCGAATAAAGGGGCAGCAATAATTCACTTTTACAGCAGTATCAAGAGATCTCTCTGACTATAGAAAGACTACGATAAATCTTTCTTTTTTGATGTTTTTAAGGATTTTAAACTATCTATTCAACCGGAATAAAAACACTATCCACCTCTACACATTTAAAAAATTCTGGCATTAAAAAACTAAGCAGCATAATTTTGTACGTTTATACATCACATTATACAACTCACATATTCTCATACCCCGATGATATAAAATAGTCAGAATAGATGAATCACACTGATGTATACGGTTGAGGTATATAACATGTAAATTGTATATTCAACAGTATACAATGTATATATTTGCTGGGTATTTTATTGTTGGAAATTAGCCTTTGGCGGGGAGATGCGTCCACCCATTTTTGATGAATTAAACACTAGTGTTCCGTATGTTGGAGACCTCGTCTCTTTACACATGCATGATCTACGAAGTGAGTAGATGATCGTAGGGCCAAGAATCGTCTAATTTCGTTAAGAAATGAAAGAGATATTGGTCCACGAAGTAAGGTATTTGAGACATGAAAATGTGGTGTGGGACAAATCTACCACATCGGTGGGAATAGGAAGAATTGCTCTCTATATAAGTCTCAAATTGGTAAAGGGTTTGGGACCCCAAGGGGTATCCCATGTGTTTAAAGGAGGGAAGACCTAGATGTGCTTGGGTTCAAGGCTAAGCCCACACGTGCGCCCCCGCCGCCCGTCCTCGGGTCCACGGGTCCACGGGCTGTGGGGCTGTGGGGCTGTCTAATATTATCGTTTTGGACCAGAGAACTCTGCCAGATGTACAGTTTGATCCCTGAAGTTTCGTACGTACAGTTTGGACCAGAATTCTTTCATATGTACAGTTTGGTCCTTTCAATAGACTTTTTCTGCCTACTGTTGGACTGCGTTTTGGAGCATTAACCAGCCATTATTTGGTTGATTAATTCCTCCATTAACAGCTCATTACTTGGGCAGTGAACATCCTCTTTCAATGGCCTTAATAGCCATTACTTGGCTGTTTTAATGGCCTCCCTTAATGGCCATTACAGCCTTGTTTTTGGCAGTTGGACAGCCCCTCTTGCTTGCTATATATTGAGTAGTTGTTGGCTCAATTCATAGCTGCACAACAGGCAGAAAATAGACGAAAAACAGGCAAGAAACAGGCCACAAAATAGATGAAAAAGACACAGAAAAACTTATTGTTTTTCAGCACAAAACAGTGAGAAAAACAGCCACAAAACAGTGAGTGAAATTCAGCAAAAATCAGTGCAATTTTCGACTGAAAAACAGTGACCAAACCCTCACGTATACACAAGATATACACTACAGAGACACATTATATACACAGAGATAAAAGAGAAGAGTAGAGAGAAACTCTTCCTTCCTATTCCATATCTTCAGCAAGTCGAGTCATATTTGTTTTCTTCAACAGGCTCAACCTATTGGCTTTGTAGTGTTGAGATTAAAGTGTTGTTTTATCTTGGGAGACTATTGCCCGCTAACGTAAAAGCATATATACGGGGAAATCTTGTCTTAAGGATAGAGGGCTATCCTCGACTCAACACACAACGTTGTAACCATCCAGATTTAGTTGTTTCTTGATTTCAGGTTATCAAGATTCAAGACACAACAAACTTGCGGCAGTTCTCAACATTGGCTTTGCAAGGTGATCAAGATTCAAGACACAACACACATGCGGCAGTTTTGAAGATTGACCATTTATTTATCCTTTCGAACATTTGTAATAGTTATTACTTCCCGTACTGCTCTATAAAGTACCTTAGAAATACCAACATTTATAAATGTTAAATATACACAATATACACACGGTCTCGGCTATGCTCACGGATTGGCTGATTATTATGTGTAATTTATGGTAAATATTTAGTATCCTAATTTAGGTAATGTTGTAATATAATTAGTATTGTATTACCATAATTAGTGTATTACCATAAATGTATAGAATAAGGTTTTAGGAATAGAATATGAATAATATTCTCCTATTATGTAACTTGTATATATAGCCTTTCAATTAATGAAAATAATCAAGGGGATTATTTCTTTCATGGTATCAAAAGTCTAGGCCAAACAAAAGTTTTCTCTCACAAATTTTTGTTCTTCCTCTCGGTCGAGACCCCCCCCCCCTCGGGTTTACCAAATTTTTTCTTCCGCTCTCAAAATCTCTCTTACAAATCCCTCTTTCACCTCTTGTTCTTTCGTTATGTCTACGTCAAAGAACACGTTTCACCATGCCCTTGTTGTTTCTAACATCAAGAATCATATCGTGTTAATTCTTGAAATAGAAAACGTCCAATACGCGATGTGGGCCGATTTGTTCAAAATTCACGCTCGTTCGCATCAAGTCATCCATCACATCATCCCCGTGGCTCTTGATGATACAGAGGTGCCTAAACGCGAGGATGATCCTAAATTATGGACAACACTTGATGTCACTGTCCTTCAGTTGGATTTATTCTACTATCTCCACCGACCTATTGCAGACGATTATCGAGCCAGACGCTACGGCGATGGCCGCATGGGATAGACTGCGTGACATATTCCAGGATAATCAAAATTCCAGAGCTGTTACTCTTGAACAAGATTTTTCCCACGTCAACATGGAAAATTTCCCGAACGTTTCAGCATATTGCAAAAGGTTGAAGGAATTGGCGGACCAACTCCGCAACGTTGGTGCGCCAGTTAGTGAAGATCGTCTGGTTTTACAGATGGTTGCTGGCCTATCTGAGGCCTATAGTGGCGTTGGAACTCTCCTTCGTCAAAGTAATCCTCTTCCAAGGTTTTATCAAGCCCGATCCATGCTTACCTTGGAAGAAGCCAGTTTCGCTAAAAAGGCGGATACTAATGCTAGTCCCGTGGTCATGATGACTTCCTCCCCTAGTCCTCAAAATTTTGGTAACAATTCGAATCAAAACCGATCACACGGGGGCAACAAGAATGGCTGGAAAAACAATGGAAAAAATCGCGGGGGCAAACGCCGCGGCTCCGGCAGCAGTCACAGTGGCCAAAGCAGTGGCAGTGGATCCCATCCAGGTTACAGTGGGCCACCGACCCACTAGTCTCAGCCTTGGGCCTCTGGGCCATGGGCTTGGACCAGTGGACAGTGGCCCTACGGCCTACATCCACAACAAGTTCCAGCGTCTGGCCAGTGGGCTTTCCAACAGCCTACTGCCCACTGGCCCAGTAATTCCAGCTCCAATAGTCACGGCCCAGGACAATCCAGGTCTGGAATTCTTAGGCCTCGGCCTCTGCAAGCTCACCATCCAGCAGGCCCCACTCAGATCGATATCGAGGCCGCGATGCACACACTAGGTTTAACTCAACCGGATCCAAATTGGTATGTGAACACTGGTGCCACTACCCACATGACATCCGATTCAGGTACTCTCTCATCTTATTCTAATTTGAGCAACCCTCGCAGTATAATTGTTGGTAATGGTAATTCTATTCCAATTCGGGGTTATGGTCATAAAATATTATCTCCCCCTCATCCCCCTCTTATCTTGAAAAATACCCTACACGCCCCCAAATTGGTTAAAAACTTAGTCTCTGTCCGAAAATTCACTACTGACAATTATGTTTTTATTGAATTTGATCCTTTTGGTTTCTCGGTGAAGGATTTCAAAACGGAGAGTCCTCTCATGAGGTGTGATAGTAGGGGAGATCTTTATCCTATCACGCCCGTTTTCAGTCCATCGAGTCAAGCCTTGCCAGATGCCTTTGCATCAATTTTTCCTTCTTTGTGGCATGCTCGCCTTGGTCATCCGGGATCCCCTATTTTGTCAGTTTTAGATAAAAATAGTTTTATTTCATGTACGGGTACGAGTCGTACTCCAATTTGTCAATCTTGTTCTTTAGGAAAAAGTGTTAAGTTGTCATTTGTAGACTCAAATTCTCATACTTCAATGTCATTTGATATTACTCATAGCGACCTATGGATGTCTCCTGTTCTAAGTTCGTTGGGTCATCGGTATTATGTTCTCTTTTTGGATGATTATTCTAAATTTTTGTGGACGTTTCCAATTGCAAATAAATCTCAAGTGTTTTCCGTCTTCTTAAAATTTAGAGCATTCATTAGAACCCAATTTGAAAGAGAAATAAAAAATATTCAGTGTGATAATGGAAAAGAGTATGACAATAGGGTGTTTCGAGAGTTCTGTGCTAATAATGGAATCAATTTTCATTTTTCTTGTCCTCATACATCTTCACAAAATGGGAAAGTCGAACGCAAAATTCGTTCCATAAATAACACTGTCCACACCCTCTTAATTCATGCTTCCATACCCCGCATATTTTTGGCATCATGCTCTTCAAATGGCCATATATCTCCTAAACATAATTCTTTTCAAAGGTCTGACATATTCTCCCCCCCCTCCAAATTTTATATAATAAGAATCCTTCTTATTCTCATCTTCGGGTTTTTTGGTGCTTGTGTTATCCGTTATTCCCGTCCTCCACAATTAACAAACTTCAGGCCCGGTCTACTGCGTGTGTTTTTTTGGGTTATCCGTCTAATCATCGTGGTTACAAATGCTTTGATTTATCCTCCAAGAAAATCATCATTAATCGCCATGTAATTTTTTATGAAACTCAATTTCCCTTTACTAAAGTTTATACTACCAAGCCTAGTTCGTATAATTTTTTGGATGATGGCATATCCCCGTATATTACTCACCATTTTTCGGACATATCCCACACCCAAAATTCTTCAGAAGGCCCATCGCGCCGCCCCACTGCTCGTCGCAAGTTCCGTCCTTTGGATCGGTTCCAACGATTGGGCAGTCCATTTCTGAACTGGTCCGATTCTCGCTCGATTTGCCGATTTGGGCGATGGGCCCATTGCTCGGCCGATCAATCCCGAGCTCAGAAAATTCCCGAAATCCACCCATTTCTTACTCGAGTCATAGACCAGTCACTCGTAGTCAACGGGGTATTTTTACACCAAAAAGACATTTTAATTTACATTCTAATGTCTCTAAATCCCCCTTGCCCCGTAATCATGTGTCTGCCTTAAATGACCCGAAATGAAAAATTGCTATGACTGATGAATGTAATGCTCTTATTGATAGTAAGACGTGGGAGTTGGTGCCCCGTTCGTCTGGTATTAATATTATCAGGTCTATGTGGATTTTTGCTCACAAGGAGAACTCAGATGGTTCATTTGCCCGACATAAGGCGCGACTTGTGGGTGATGGCAAGACTCAACAAGTTGGTATTGATAGTGGTGAGACGTTTAGTCCGGTGATCAAGTCGACTACCATTCGCACTGTGCTTAGCTTGGCTCTTTCAAAGGCATAGCCTATTCATCAGCTCTGAAATTTTGATTATCCTGGAATATGTCACGCAGTCTATCTCATGCGGCAATCGCTGTAGCGTCTGGCTCGATAATCGTCTTCAATAGATCGGTGGAGAGCAGGACTCAAACCCGGAACACAAAAATATTAGGAGAGACAAAAATAAAAAAATTTAATTTGAGGGGCAAAAATTAAAGATCGCCCCAAAATAATTACATTCTTGCGAATTGCCCAAGAAACAAAGCAGGCCGAAGTCCACGTGATTGGAGGTCCATTTAATATGTTGATTCAGCTGATTGGGCAATAGGAAATAGGAAATAGGAAATATTCTAGACCTGGACCTAATCCATTTGTAGTTACAACTCTAATTTAAAGCTCATTAATTTCTATCTACCAAACATACATAGCCCCACTTCTAATAATATTGTTTCTTTCAAATGAAGTATCCAATGCGCGCGAGGTAAAAATTATACCGCATAACTTAATTATACCGCATAACTTAATTCCTACATAACTTATGTAGGTGATTTCGAAGCAAAAATCTCCTAAGCAAAAGGTCTTCCAATATCAATAGGTTGATTGTTTCGCTCCTGTATCTTCCCAAAGGAAAAAAGATCTCTGAGAGTTGTTTCTTCAATTTTCAAAGAAAAAATATTATAGAAATTGTGTCTTGCAAAGTAAACCTGGATATTTTTATAAAAAAATTAAAGATCATAGATATAAAGTGCAAAAATTAAAGACGAGTGCGTTTGAGGGAAATCGGCACAAAAAAATGATTCAAGCTTAGGTGATTTTCTTGAACCCAAGGACAATCAAACTCTATTCTTATCTTCTTTTCTAACTAGTTCAAGCCTGGCCCACTTATATGGAATCTCTTTTGTCTTGGGCCTGGCCCGTCCCAATAGCTACTGCCAACATTCATTACCATAGTTGAAATTGATACATCTTTTTACCAAAGGATAGGTGTAGCAACTGAAATCCAAAAAAACTTTTCCAATTATAAGCGACAAAATAATAGGATAGTAAATATTTTCTTCCTAATTTCACGTTCAAATTACGTATCCCTTGAAAATAGTAACGCATACATTGTTCCAAACACAAACACAAAAATGGAGATCTCTATTTTAAAGAGAAGTCGACAATAGAGAATTAGATTCATCTATTGAAGAACTCACAATAATACTACCAATTAACTATTAAGCTGCAAATTTTTTAAATAACAGCTATAAGGATTTTGTTCAAGAAATATATAAATTTTGCATCCATGAATGGATCTACGATGATAAAATCTCATAATTTCAGGGAATTATTCATTTTGATTAAATATAAAGGACAGTGGGATACTAATAATCGATTTGTAGATTACACGGTTGATGGTGTGGTGATCAATACATGTATTGAGTTTCATGATTTCATCGTGAGAATGTCAAAACAATAAAGGATGGTGTTTGGTTTATTTTTGTTATTTTAGCTTTAAAATAAATGTTTAAAAGCATTTTTTTTATTTATTCAAACACTACAAAAGGACTTATAAGCTATTTTAGCTTTAAAGCATTTAAAATAAATCAATCCAAACATACTCTTAATCTACGGAAAAAACTCATAAGTATTCTTATAATATTTATCTTCTCCTTACTAGTTTGGCTCAATTATATCTCTCTTGTTACTTAATTAGGTCAAAAGTGCTCTTATTTCACACACAACTTAATTGAGCATATTAGAAGACTAATAAAAGTATATTTGAACCTATATATTTACACTAAGGACATATTTGGACCTACACGTATATATTAAGGGTCTTTTGGCCCAATTGAGTGAAGGGCATTTTTTGCGGATTGATCCTCAAACGTACTGGTCTTTAATTTTTGCCCTTCATATCTGTGTTTTTTTAATTTTTGCCTCTGCTATTTATTTTATGAAAATATTCAGGTTTACTTCGCAAGACAGTCTCTATAATAGTTTTTCAAAAACTGAATTTTTGCATCGCGCGGCATAAATTATGTAGGAATTAAGTTATGCAGCATAGTTTTATAGTAATTTTTAAAATTATGTTGAGTGTTGAAAATTATGTCTTATCCGGCATAGAGTTTGTGTGGATGTTATGATACATATGTTGAAATTAAACGCAAATTATGCTCGCCGAAATTTGAAATTGTGTTTTTTTTCATATTATGTTGAGTGTTGACATGCATGTCTTATCCGGCATAATATGTGGGTTGTGTATGATACATAGGCCGAAGCTAAACACTAATTATAACGAGCGAAATTCTAATTATGCTGCTCCAAAAATAATAAAAGATAAAAAATAAAGAACTCGAATTTAAAGGATAAAAAATAAAGACCACCCCAAAATAGGGGCATTTGTGTGAATGACGGCAAACCCCGCAATTTCTTGTAATGACAAGGCATGATTAGGCCAAACTATTAGCGAAGATAAATGTCGTGAATTTTGCATACTTTAAAGGCATTTTTATCCCTTTCTGTTTAATCTATACTTGAGTTTCGTAAATGACAAAAACAAAATCTAGATAACGATGATCTTCCCCATTTTATCTCATCAACTTACCAAAACACACTTTAATTGTCTGGTCCCTAATTTGTTGGACGTATAACAAGAGGGCCAAAGTGTCGTTTAATGCAAGATGGGAGTATTCTTTTTAGTCAAAGAAGGTAAGAAGAAAAGGTAAAGATATATTCCCAAATATCCACGCCATGGCCCCACAGTACCCCACACCACATTTCAAAACTGATTCTCCTCTTTTTCTTCTCACTCTTTAATTTGTCTCTCTCCATTTCACATATTCAATTCAAAGAGCGCCATTTTTAGAATTTCTGATACCTCAAACACTAAAAAAAACGAGAGGATTTATTGTACACGCCCTCCGTTCCAAATTAGTTATCATATTTCTTTCTTGAAAGTTAATTGAATTAATTTTCGAAGCTAAACTGAATTAAATCAATTCGAAGCTAAACTGAATTAAATCAACTCAATATCTTAAAACTTAAATATTTAAAAATTATACGAAAAGTATTATAAATTACAACCTTCACATGTCAAAATGATAAATATATATATATATTAATTAAAATTCACTCAGTTTGACTGTGGATCGAGAAACAAAGCATGACAAGTAATTTGCGACAGGGGAGTAGACATGGTCAATTTAGATATTTTTCATATATTATTATATTTTATCTAATTTTAACAAGTGGCAAGCAAAAGAGAGAAGGGAGTCATCGGGCAAGTCCATGCATTGGATTGAGAGCACCTCTTAAAGTTAAAGCTGAGGAGTGTATCAGGATTTTTTTTCTACACCCCTTTACGTTTTTGGATATATTAATCTTATTAATTTTCTACTGAAAAAAGGAAAGGAAAACTAATCTTCAACTTCTAATTGAAAAGTATACAAGTATACAACAATAATAACATATCCAATGAAGTGTCACAACGTGGGATCTAAAGAGGGAGAACGACTGTTTTTTAGAGACCCTCAGCTCAAGACAAAGCATAAGCACAAACAAAGTAAGAGAAACGGTCAGACCCGGATAAGAAAATTAAAGTAGTATGAAATGCTAGTATCAAATGTGAATAAGTCATGCTAGCGCATTCTGAAAAGAAGCAATAACTAATGCATGTACATAAGATAAATAAAGTACACTAAAGAACACATAGCAGTAGAAATTAAACGCTACTATAAAGCAATATTGTGCCTACTAGTATGATAGGTTAAGCGGGTCTACACTAATAACACTACAACTACCAGTTTGTAAGCGCAAGTAGGGCTACGCTCGACTACCTACTACCATTCTACCATAATTCGTGTCCTCCACAAACCCATATCTAAGGTCATGTCCTTAGTAAGTTGCATATGTGTCATATCACGTCTAATCACCTCTCCCCAATACTTCTTCGGCCTACCTATACCCTTCTTGAACCCCTCCAAAGACAACCTCTCACACCTCCGCACTGGGCATTTGTGTCTCTCTTATGCACATGTCTGAACCATCTCAACCTCGCTTCCCGCATCTTATCCTCCACCGAAGCCACTCTCACTCTGTCCCGGATATCATAATTTATAATTATATCCCTCCTTGTATGCCCACACATCCATCTCATCATCCTCATCTCCGCAACTTACATCTTCTTGATGTGCGAAGTCTTGACTGACCAACACTCCGCCCCATACAACATAGTCGGTCTAACCACCACCCTATAGAACTTGCCTTTAAGTTTTTGTGGCACATTTTTATCGCACAAGACTCCAGATATGAACCTCCATTTCATCCACCCTGCCTCAATACGATGTGTGACATCGTCATTAATCTCTCAATTCCCTTGGATAATAGACCCGAGGTACTTGAAGCTTCCTTTCTTCGAAATGACCTGAATACCAAGCCTCGCCTCTACGTATTTCTCAAGGTCGCTCTCGTTACTGAACTCGCACTCCAAGTATTATATCTTGGTACTCCTCAACCTGAACCTTTTAGACTCCAGAGTCTGTCTCCAAACCCCCAGCTTAGTGTTCACTCCGCTGCGAGTCTCATAAATCAGGACTATATAGTCTGCGAATAACATACACCATGGCACCTCCCCTTGGATCTGTCGCGTCAGGCCATCCATCACCAAGGAAAATAAGAATTGAGTAAGAGTTGATCCCTGGTGCAATCCCATCGTCACTAGAAAGTACTCTGAATCCTCTCCTACTGTACGTACCCTAGTCTCGACTCCATCATACATATCCTTGATCGCCCTAGTGTACGCCACAGATACACCTCTAACCTCCAAATATCTCTATAGAACCTCTCTAGGGACTTTGTCGTGTGCCTTCTCGAGGTCGATGAAAACCATATGTAGGTCTCTTTTCCTCTTCCTATACTGCTCCACCAACCTCCTAGTAAGATGAATGGCTTCTGTGGTCGAGCGCCCCAGCATGAATCCAAATTGGTTATCAAAAATAGACACACCTTTTCTTAGCCTCATCTCCACGACTTTTTCCCAAACTTTCATAGTGTGGCTTAGCAGCTTAATACCTCAATAGTTGTTGCAACTCTGAATATCCCCTTTGTTCTTGTACAACGGAATGATTGTACTCTACCTCCATTCTTCAGGCATTCTCTCCATCTTAAAAATGACGTTAAATAACTCAGTCAACCACCCCAAACCTGTCCTGCCTGCGCTCTTCCAAAATTCAACTGGGATCTCATCGGGCCCGGTCGCTCATCCCCTGCACATCCTGCGAACAATATCTTTAACCTCCTCAATCCTAATGTTTCTACAATACCCAAAATCCCGGTACCTACAAGATTGCTCCAAATCTCCCAACACAATATCTTTGTCTCCTTATTTGTTCAAGAGCTTATTGAAGTAGGACTGTCACCTCCACCTAATATGTGTGTCCTCCATCGATACTTTGTCGTCCTCATCCTTAATGCAACTCACGTGATCTAAGTCACATGCCCTCCTCTCCCTCGCGTTGGTTAGTTTGTACAACTTCTTATCCCTATCTTTTTCCTCTAATTCCACATACAGGCGTTCAAAACCCACCATTTTTGCCGTCATAACCACTAGGCTTACCTCCTTCCTCTCCATCTTATACAATTCCCTATTCGTCCACTTCTCCACTTCATCCTTACTTTCTACCCATTTCGCATACTCCTTTTTTTTCGTTTCCACCTTCTATTGAACTTTACAATTCCACCATCAGTCTCCTCAATGCCTACCACGGCTACCCCGCGAGACCCCTAGGACTTCTTTAGCTACCTCTAGATTATAATTGGTCATTATATCCCACATACCGATCGCATCCCCACTACTCCCCTATCCCCATTGGCCATCAATATCTCCCCCATCTCCTTTGCACTAGTCATGGTCAAACTCCCCTATTTGATTCTTAACATGTCATCCACAATCTTCTCTTCTTTTCCATCTTGATCTCTAAATCCATCACCAAAAGCTTATGTCGGGTTGTAAGGTACTCCTTCCGAATAACCTTGCAGTCTTTACAAAGATCGTTGTCAACCTTTCTAAGGAGCAAAAAGTCTATTTGAGTCTTAGCCACCGAACTACGAAAAGTCACCAAGTGCTCTTTCTTCTTCAGGAACCTCGAATTGGCTATCACCATCCCAGAAGTTCTAGCAAACTCCAAGAGTGAGACGCCTGTCCCGTTCCTGTCCCTGAGGCCAAAGCCTCCATGCACGTCATATAACCCCTTGGAAGTGATCCGATATGTCCATTACAATCCCCTCCTATAAATAACTTCTCAATTTGTGGTATACCTCCCACCACTTCGTCCAAATCCCTCCAAAAGTGCCTTTTCTCCTCCTCATCCAAGCCTGTCTGCGGCGCGTAAGCACTAATAGTATTCAGAGTGAACCCTCCAACTACCAACTTAATCGTCATCATCCTGTTATGGACCCTAGTAATCTCTATCACCTGATTCCTTAGCTCGCTGTCTATCAAAATGCCTACCCCATTTTTATACTCCGACCTATCCGAGAACCATAACTTATACCCGTCTACTTCCTTGGCCTTAGGTCTTACCCATTTGGTCTCCTGGACACATGCTATATTAATCTTCCTCTTCTTAAGAATTTTAACTAGTTATATGGACTTTCCCATTAAAGTCCCGATGTTCCAAGACCCTATTCTCATCCTAGCATCTCTCTTACCCCCCTAACCCTCGCCCATGTCCTCGACCGAGAACATGATCCTAGTCTACCATCATTTACCAATGCCACTTAAACAAATAAAAACAATCAACAACTTACACTAGAAGAGGTAGAAATCAATACTATAGTACAAGTCGGCAAGAATGTAGTTAGCAAGTCTGACTACTATGTTAAAAATGATAGAACTATAGGATAGAATGTAGAATTCAAGATTCAGCAAACGAACCAGCTACAAGGATGACAGATAAATAATTAGTAAGAGTGGCTGGAGGTACCAACTCCAGTTGGGTAGAACTTGTTCACTGTTGCAGAACTTCGCTACCGGAGACTACTGTTCACCGCTGGAAGTAGCCGAAAAATTTGAGTACTTGTTCAGACCTGATAGAAAACCTACTGTAGCGTGGTTTTCGATTGTCAAAAAAGGAGAAAAGAATACGGAAAAAGGGGAAAAGAGAAGAGAGAATGTAATGAAAAAGATCTGGCCGGAAAAATATCCGGTGAAAAAAATATCCCTGGTCGGAGCAGTGCCGTCCGTCAGCGTTCAGAGAACAGGAAATAAAAAGAAAAAAAATAAACTTGATACCTGGTCACCGGTAACCAGTGGAGGCTGGTCGCCGGTGGCTGCACCGTCTATTTTCTCCAGTGGCAGTCTGTATACCATCGCCGGTTGTAGCCTCCGGTGGTTGGTGGTCACTGTGTTAAGGGAGAGAAAAAGATAGGAATGAAGGAGAGAGAGAATGGGAGAGAGAAAACCTGGTGACGGTGGTTGTGAGTGGTCGCCAGTGATGATAGATAGCCGTTAGCGGCAGTGGAAGAAGGTAGCCGTGGAAGTAGAGAGAGAAAGAGGATGTTAAAAGTATGAGAGCACACATTAATAAAATACAATTTTCAACTAAAACTAATGAATCATTTAGAAACAGTCAATATTAAATGTGGTTGTTATGTAACAAATTTGACCTGAAAAATAAGCTTTGTGATCGAAGTTTTTTAAATCACCCTTCTTTTTTAACAGAATCGATCCAAAAACTACTTATCATAATGAGAAGGAAGAAAGCAACCATTAATGAACCATTTTACATAATATTGAATTATTGATCATGATTCTAGTTGGTATATGGTATGTATATTTATTATAAGTGCATAAGGAGACGGTATCAAAAGTACTCTAAAGTTAAGAGTGAGGCCTTAAGTTGATAACTAGAAGAAGATTTTGTCATGACCTTCTATTTTCCTTCTTGTCATTATGTATTGGAAGAAACGCCTCTATGAGCGTTAACGTATTCAAGAAGCCTGATAGCCTCGGAGCCTTGGCACAACTATCTTTCACTCCCAACAACTCCTGTCGCATTAGCCCTCCTATATCAGAGCGATGTGGCTCGCGTGGGTGCTATGATATCAGTACACTCACGTCGTCATGAATTTTGAGGGGCATAATAGTCTAATTTTGTCTTATATATGCAAGACTTAGAAGAGAAAGAAGACACATAATATTCTCTCTAAGCCTACACTTGTAACCAAGATCTCTCTCAAGCAAATATACCACTCTCAGCTTGTGTTCTTATATTATTATCTTCAGATCTAGCTCATTTATTCATTGTTATTGCTTGTTCCCGTACGTGTTTAGCTTTATATTCCTGATACTCGTAACCTAATATGTAATATCGAACTCATTAAAGAGGGCATCCGGATCGGATACAACCTATTTGTCTTTAAACCCTTGAATATAAATCTCTAACTGTATTTTTGCTTGGAATCATTTTCCCCGAAAAATAGTTTGGCACCACCTATGGGGATAGACAGTTGTGGTATTGTCTTGATCTATAGCTGATCTTCTTGAAAAACCTAAACAGAAATTCTACACTCAAAAAAAAAATGTCAGGTCAAAATAGCATTGCTCACGGATCGCAGGAATTCCAAGAGGGACAGACACTCATCGAACATCAGGACCTGGCAGAGCAGTCCGAAACATCGTGGACGAAGTCGGATGAAATGATAGCCCCCTCCCCCAAAGGCTGACAAATATTTAGACGAGGAGGACATTCGAAGCAACTCGGCGAAAATTCATGAAGCACAACCCAAGGAGTGTTACCCTAAGAAAATAAAATGACGTCTGCACTCCATAGTGGAAGGGATGTTCAAATAAGAGGGTACCCCATCAGAAGCCGCATTATCCACGATCTTGGCAGCAAATAGTGTCATAATAGAGCGCATAGAAAAGTTTTTTAAACTCCTTATCCAGGGCAGCGCCGGATATCCATTAGGCAGACATCGTGGAAGCTACGAGAGCGTCCGATATGTTTGTAGAAAACGTGGGGAGAACATAGACTACAGCACCAGTGGTAGATCAGACAAGACTCTCTACGCTAAAGAAGAAGCTCGATGAGCGAATGTGCCAGATACCAGGACCCCACTATGCTGAGAGGGGTCGCGGCGAGGAAGTATGAAAAAATACCATACATGGAAAAAGTAGCTCCAGAGCCCATCCCAAAGAAGTTCAGAATTCCTGACAAAACTAAGTATGATGGCACCACAGACCGAGATGAGCAAATTGTGATCTTCGAGGCTGTAGTCACCAAACACGACTTGTAGCAACACCAGATTCAATCTGTTATGCTGAAGAAATTAAGCTAAATGCTCACAAATGGAACACTTTCTTGGTATATTCTCTTACTTGAAAAGTCTATTAAATCCTTTGTTGCTCTTGCAGATGCATTCGTTAAAGCCCATATTGGGGCTCGGAGGGTCAAAACCCATAAGGAGCCCGCATGATACAGGTATACGAAATGGCAGGCCCAAC
The DNA here is from genome assembly GCA_029783415.1 of Anisodus acutangulus. Lineage (NCBI taxonomy): Eukaryota > Viridiplantae > Streptophyta > Magnoliopsida > Solanales > Solanaceae > Anisodus > Anisodus acutangulus. The sequence goes on from CM056508.1 coordinate 35,111,421, forward strand.
AATTCAGAGTTTAAAGGAAAGAATGGAAGACAGGCCCCCAATACAGTGCATTTAGATCTGATTGACATAGAGGTATGCAAAATGTCTCGAAGATATGTGATATACATAGGAATATACACCAATATACAATTCTGATGTATACGAGGCATATATTAGAGTTATATACCTCATATATATCCTTAGGTGTACCATTTTCATGCTTCACCAAAACGTACAAAGTGACAATTTTAAACTACAAGGCAAAGCAGAGAATTCAGCCTTCTGCAAATCACACTCATATAGACAAAATGTCTATTAATTAAGACAGAGATAATCAAAGTGGACTACAAATCTAAGCCTGACATTTCTAGTAGGTAACTTAGACATGTAGATGTGCAACTTGTCACAGAGTGTATGCAATTTATTCATATATATATAAGAAAGAAATTAATACAACATTTCTATTCATTCTCAGATTGCTTCTACATCTAATCATACCCTATATACAATAAGATTTCAAACTAGGTACAAACAAGGATATCTAGCCCAAAATAATCAATTTTTAAACAGATGCCAATACAGATGTCCACCACTTAATGAACAAGACAGGATATAAAAAATGATTGAAAGGTCATCATATACTGGCATGGTAACACATTAACACTTGGACATGATAGGATAAGCATATTATAAGTTTGGATTAATATGTAAGCATAAGAATGAACAGATGACCAGTCAGCAATAATATTCCAGAGATGTAAAACTACCTGAACTATGTTAAATATTCATAGTTATATTTATGCTATGCATTTAGGCATGATAACCCTTAAATAAGTGAGATAGGCACATAAACAGACTCATAGAAATAACCACAACATTGGCTAATCCAAAGATGACATTTTATAGGTACATAACTGCCAAGCTAGGCCAAACATGCATGTCTTTTCAAGTAAGCAACATACACTAACCACATGGCTCCAAAAGGATTTTCATACTAGAACAAAACAAACTTACACTAAGATAAGCAAGGATATATGTATAACCAACTTAGGATAAACATGGAAGGCAAACAGAAGAGATTTTCATAGTCATTAGAAAATTAACAACTTAAGTATGCAAGGCCACAGGCACAAAGACATACACAATCGTAGCTTAGGCTGTATGAGATATGATGATACTTCAAGTTAGGCATGGCATGACTCAACATGGTTACCAAATGAACCTCAGCTCAACAGACTATTATATCCAAAGCAAGAAATATCTAGAACATGTAACTTATATGAGAGGGGAAATGTTTCTTTCAAGAACCATTTCAAAACAATCCCGACTTCACACAATCTACTTATACAGATAACACCATCCATACAGTTTGAGTTCAAATCACTGCATATCTTAACATGATCTTTTAAACAGCAGAGAGGCATATCAAGGACCAAACATGATTCCCACCAACCAGGGATTAATTATAAGCATATTATGAACTCAAAATGGCATCTAACATCAGGCCTAGTCCTGAGGTAAATTAAAATAGTAATAAGCATTCAAACATCCTTGATAAATTGTTAACAGTACTTTAATATGCCACACACAACTAGATGATTAAATAATTGAACCTAATCAGGTTTAAACACACAGTACTCGATACAAAAACATGATCTAATCATTAATAATAAACATATCAACTGTATAATAGATATATTAAGTTAACTGAAACTAATATAAACATTTCACAACTAATATACACAATAATTAAAGTAAACGAGGGAAATTTGAAACTCATTAACCTTCTCCGGGCAGCAAATCGAGGCGTCGTCTCGAATCGTCGAGTTCGCTTGGAGGAGTGTATTTATGTGATTGAAAAGAAAACGAGTTTGAGTGTTTCTTGGCTTTGCCGAGCCGGAAATGAGAGTAAAAGAAAGAGATTTTGAGAATCGAAAGTTGTTTTTGTGAAACCACCAGATGGATCGATTCTTTGCAATAGCTTAAAACAGAGGGTTTTCTTTGTTATCTGAAATCCGAATCCCTTAAACAACCCACAAAGGGTTCTATTTATAGTCCCAACTGAGACCCTAATGGCTAAAAATAATCTGAAATTCGAATTCAAGCCTAAGATTGAAATGTGATGGGTTTTTTCATCAAAACCGAGACGATAATGAAGGGGTACCGGTTTGTGTTCTTACCCACCGAATCCTTGAAGGTATTCTAGGGATCGACTGCGGTATGCATGCTTCGCAGGTCGATTTGACTCGGATGAGCTATTCTAAGCTCTAGGGTTTGCAGAAAAAGGGGAAAAAGAGATCGAGCGATGTGAGGGCTCGATGGTGGAGGGGACATAGTGGCAGTGGTGTGGTGAGGGTGTTTGTCCAGCGGGTAAAGGGAGGCAACGGTGGAAGGGTTGCTGGATTTTTAGTTTTTCGTTCGGTTTTGGGGGACGATTTGGTTTTTTGTGTAAAGGGGTATAGGTTTGGACGATGAGTTAGGGAACAAGGGGTATTGGGCTTGGGTCGACGGGTTTGAGGATTGGGCTGGTCCGATTGGGCCAAAAAATATGGGTTAATTTGTAGATGGACTTTGGGGGGGTTGCGGGTAGGTAGAAAATGGGGGTGGTCAATTGGGCTGCCCCCTTTTAAATTGGGTGTTGTTTGTTTTGGGTTGGGAAATAAAATGGGTTATAGGTTTAAAATTATAAAAAGGGTTTAATATTAAAAAAGTTTTGAAGAAAAAAAATGTAAATTATAAAAAAAGAAAAAGATATAACGATGTGATAATAATGAAAATATAATATTTGTGAAATGCTTATGCTTAATAAAAGTAAAAAAAAATACGATGTCGTTTTGAGAAAATAAAATAATATATAAAATTAGGATAAAACTATGATTACGATTCAAAAGGCAAATGGTTGTAGAAATACGAATAATAATAATAATGATATTGAGAATAATAATATATATGTATATATATGCCTATATGTATATATATATTAAAAATGTTTTGAGGTGTCAAAAATATTTAAATTGCAAATAAATTGGAAAAGATGGGACAAAATTGGGTGTCAACACTAAGGCCTCTATTTATAGTACAAAAGATACTATTCTAGAAAGCAAATGAATAGACACAAACTAACACCTAGTGTGAACGCATTTGGATTGACTTGGTGACCAAGGGAGTTCGGCCACCTCTTTCTCTTCTCTAGGCCAAAATGGTTGTCTCCTGTGTAACAATATTCATGAACTTGATTCTTCCAACAACCTCATCTTCCTGGAATGTGTTGGAAGATTCCATTCCTTGCATTTGTGTGCCTTGGCCGAATGGATAAGGGAGTATTTCGACCAACACTTCATTTTCTTGGTGTCCTCATGTTGGTTCATGAATTGTCTATTTGGAAGCCTCATCTTCTAGATCATTCATGTTCTTGCCAACTTGTCACTTTCGGCCTAGTCATCCTTCTTGTCCTTGCCATCTTGGCTTGAACAACTTCACACGGTCTTGTAACCTTTTTGGAGGACTTCTCGGCTTTGTCCCTTTATTACATGGTACATTAACTATGTCCTAATGGGAGCTAAGAGTTATTTACACATTACACCATGTCCTACGGAGAACTACAATCTAAGTTAAGAATTAAAGATAAGCTAAAAGAAAACATGGTCTTCGGTCAAGACCTACACACAAAGTCGAATGAAATATGTATTTGAATCTTCACGTAACAAGTCCAATTCCATTCCATTTTCCACGCCATGTTAGGCATATAAGTGTAGAATGACATGCCATTATTGGCAATCTTAGGAAGGCATTTCACGACTCCTGTTGGGAGTTTAGGTTCGCGGACTGATTTACATCAATCTCCCCTTCTTTGAAGGAATTTACCCTCAAATTCACGTCGTCTAAACGTGGAAAAACAATTTCAACAACAAGTGTTGATCTAATAGTTTCCCCCATTAGAGAGGACCGAAAATTTTATCTTGTAGGTGCCTTCCTTAATTCTTGCCAAATATGGATCCGAATATGAGACCAATAGTTTTGATTCAAAATGTTGTCCATATTAGAATAATGGCACGATATATCATTCAATCTTGCATGAGAGAAAAATATGGTGTTTATATTAGTCTCACGTTGGACTCCCAATGGCCCTCAATGGTTTGACATAGATTCCACCGTGGTTGGATTATCACATATGACCTCAGATGATGTGGTGTAAACCATAGATGGTTCTAGCGCCTTGTGTATGGAACTCACGAGGGGACTTGGAAAGGTGCACAACCCGAATGGCATCAAACCCAAGTTGATCTTTAAGACCGTCTTCCATTCACCTTCTCCTCGGATTTCCACTCGAAGGTAGCCACCTTTCAATTCTATCTTGATGAACAATTTGGATCTACTCAATTCATCAAAAAGGTTTTTCAACCTCGACATAGGAAGTTTTTTTCCCATGCTAAAGTTGTCGATCTCTTGGCTTTCAACACATGTGTGACAAATTTCATTTTCTTTTGACTCCGTCAAGATCATCTTCTTGGCCGGATTGTTTGCATATGCTTGAGGGTTGGGTATTGAACTTCTTGGAAATAAACCAAGAGAGTGTTCACTACTTATCATCGGGGATGGTCCGGTTGTAAACCCATCCGCACATGCAACCTCCAAAGGCTCCATTGAGTCGGCACCTATAGCACTCCCCTTCTTAAGATCCTTCTCTATCTCTCACACATCAAATAATAGGGTCTCGGAACTATCCTTGGCTTCGGATTCCTCAAAGGACTTCACACCATCTTCATTTGTTACTAATCGGGGGTTAGGATATTCTTTGCCAAAGCGTCCCGATTCTTGACATTGGAAACACTTTTTTCGCCTTTTTCCTATCTCCGTGGTGACCTCTACCTTCTCCTTGTATCCTTCTACAACTCCTTGGTCATATAATCGATTAGTAAATAAGTAGTACCCTCTTCTACCTTTTGATCTTTCTCTTCAACTTTGTGACCATACAAGGGGTTGATAAAAAGGGTGTTGCCCATTTTCTTGACATTGGAGGGCTCTATATAAGATTTTGGGGCACCTCCCCTTCGTGGTTTCTCAACCACGCCTCTACAGATGCGGTATGACGCCACTTCAACCTTTTTTTGACAATATGTGAGGAGATTGAAGTGTAGACTTTGTTCCCACTCCCTTGGCAAGAATTTCCTCTCCAAATGCTTTCTTAAATTTTCCCAAGAGTCAATCTTGGTCTTGCCATGTCTCTTCCGACTTGTTTTTAAATTTTCATACCACACGGATGCGGAAGATTTCAATTCTCGCGTTGCCACCTTAAAGCACTTACGATCGTCATAATGTTTGGACTAAAAAATCTCTCAATGGCCCTTAGCCATTTAAGAAACTCCTACGGGTCCATGTCGTCTTCAAACGTAGGAAGATCAAACTGTAAGGCTCGGCTTACTTCACTTTCTTGTCTTGGCCTATTTTGTACAACCCTTGACTTGGTATTTTTACGTACGGCATGTCCCGCAAGTTCTTTCTTTAAGACTTGTGTATGTTTCGCAGAAATGTCACTAATGAGTTTTCGAAGTTCTTCTTTGTTCGTAAGGGACATTTTTGTGTTGGCCATCGCATTAAGTATAGGATGGGAGAGCCTTGCTCTGATACCAATTTTATGTAAGTACGGATGGGTGAGTGAGGGTAAGTGGGCCTGAGTTCGGCAGGGAATTAGTTGAAGCAAAAATGGATGGGAAAGGGGGTTCTCGATTTCTAGCTGGGCAGTGGGGATTTGGGGGCTGTTTAGGGTAGTTGTGTAGGAAATTGGGCCAAGGCATTTTATGGAGCTGTTGTGGACACGTTAAGGGTTGTTATTATGGTCGGGCTTTGGTGGTTTGATGATGGCAAGGCATCGAAACAGAAATGAAATAGTGAGGTCGTCGGTAAGGTGTTTTATGCAGATTGTTTGATGTTGTCGGGATTGGACGGGACATTGTGAGAGGTTTCGGTTGGGAACCGTTGGTGGGGATGTTTATGGAGTCTTGTGGGATGTGATAGTAGAAATAATGAAGTGGTTTGGACAAGGAATGACCATTGTAAGCAAGTTGCAATCCGTACACACACCAAGTGTTGGTTGGTACTATTTTGGGTTAAGTGTTTGGTTGTTGTGGTTGTAGTAAAGTGCGATCGATGAGCCCAAGGATAGAGACACGGGGGTTTTTCTGCCCGAGTCGACACTAAAGAGATGTTGACCAATTCCACAAGGTCAAGACCGGGGTTGCTAAGTACAAGCCCATGAACTAGCCAAGTGAGGGTGGTCGAAAGCCCTTTTAGTAACCCGAAGCTTAGGCTAGGTTTGTCCACAGAGTTCCAATGTTCGCTTACCACTAAGAGGGTTCCTCGAGCTTGGGTATTGGTTAGGTCACACAGTCCTAACCAATACTTACACTGAAGGAAGACCTTAGTTTGGGTTCAACTAAGTCACATAGTCTTAGCTAAACTTGCACCAAGGTGTTTGGCCCACACAAGAACCAAAGGTCCTCCCGAAGAACCAACTAAGAATATCAAGCAGGGATCGAGAGACTTAGTTTTCGTGAGTAAAAATCAACTTTATCATTCATCAAACTATGAATTTTACAATGTCCTAAGGCCTCTATTTATAGTACAAAAGAGACTATTCTAGAAAGCAAATGAAAAGACACAAACTAACGCCTAGTGTGAACGCATGTGGATTGACTTGCTTACCAAAGGAGTTCGGCCACCTCTTCCTCTTCTCTAGGCCAAAATTTTTGTCTCCTGTGTAACAATATTCATGAGCTTGATTCTTCCAACAACCTCATCTTCCTGGAATGTGTTGGAAGATTCCATTCCTTGCATTTGTGTGCCTTGGCCGAATGGATAAGGGAGTATTTCGACCAACACTTCATTTTCTTGGTGTCCTCATGTTGGTTCATGAATTGTCTATTTGGAAGCCTCATCTTCTAGATCATTCATGTTCTTGCCAACTTGTCACTTTCGGCCTAGTCATCCTTCTTGTCCTTGCCATCTTGGCTTGAACAACTTCACACGGTCTTGTAACCTTTTTGGAGGACTTCTCGGCTTTGTCCCTTTATTACATGGTACATTAACTATGTCCTAATGGGAGCTAAGAGTTATTTACACATTACACCATGTCCTACGGAGAACTACAATCTAAGTTAAGAATTAAAGATAAGCTAAAAGAAAACATGGTCTTCGGTCAAGACCTACACACAAAGTCGAATGAAATATGTATTTGAATCTTCACGTAACAAGTCCAATTCCATTCCATTTTCCACGCCATGTTAGGCATATAAGTGTAGAATGACATGCCATTGTTGGTACTCTTAGGAAGGCACTTCCCGACTCATGTTGGGAGTTTAGGTTCGCGGACTGATTTACATCAATAAGGGTTGGTGACTATTGGTCTGGGATAGAGGAATATGTGAAAGCCTATGTCCGAAAATGTGAGAAGTTTCAGCAGCACCGCCCTATGATATATCAACCCACTGAGCCACTTCATTTGGTGGTGGTCACGTGGCCATTTATGAAATGAGAAATGGATATTATGGGGCCATTGCCGGGAGCTGTGGAGACGGTGAGGTTCTTGCTAATTCTCACAGACTACTTCTCAAAATGGGTGGCAGCTAAAGCGTACAAAGAGGTCCGAGAAAAGCAGGTTATAGATTTCATATGGGATCGCCTTGTTTGTCGGTTCATGATACCAATGGAAATCGCCTGCGACAATGGTCAGCAGTTTGTGGGAAAGAAAGTAACTAAATTTTTGGAGGGATTGAACATCAAAAGTGTCATATCGTCACCTTATCACCCATGCGCAAATGAGCAAGCAGAGTTAACCAACAAAACTATAATCCAAAGCATCAAGAAGAAGTTGAAAAAATCAAAAGGAAAGTGGCCGAAAGAATTGCTAGGGGTGTTGTGGGTTTACAGAATCACGACCAAGACAAGAATTGGGGAGACCCCTTTCTCCATAGTGTACATGGTCGAGGCCATGTTACCCGTAGAAGTGGGAGAACCCAGCTTCTGGTACACCCAAACCATCAAGGAATCTAATAAAGAAGCTATGGTAGTAGGATTAGAGCTATTAGAGGAGCGCAGAAAGTTGGCTTTCATACGTTTGGCTACACAAAAACAGAGAGTGGAAAGATACTTCAACAGAAAAACAAATTTAAGGGATTTTAAAATCGGGGACTACGTCCTTCGAAAGGTCACTCTTGCAATGAGGGATCCGAATATGGGTAAGCTGCAACCAAACTGAGAAGGACCATATCAGATCATAGGAACTGTGGGAAATGGATCCTATCGGATCAAATATGAGTCCGGAAAAGAGCTAAAGAATAGTTGGAACGTCAATCAACTGAAAAGATTTTACCTTTAGAAAGAGGCAGGTATATTTTGTCTTTAAAAAACATTTATTTCTGTTAAATCATCCCTTTCCCTTGATAGGGACTGCCCGTGGAACCAAAATCCCCCCAAAGGGGACAGACACGCGTTGCACTCTTTTCTTTAGCCGAGGTTTTGTCCAGATTGTGTTGTCCTGGCAACGTTTTTAATGAGGCAAAAATTCAAAAGCACTTCAAGCTTAGCGTGTCACATCCTAAAACCCGACTCTTTGGGACCTCACACTCGAGTTTCAGGGGGAGAAGGTGGATCATTATTCCGCAAAGAGGTCTCTTCAATGACGGACTCACTCGAACTGGTACTGCTGGCAGTCATTGCACTTGCCCGATCGCTTTTTTGTAATTTTGTATAAAACCCCAAAGAGGGATCATGTATTTATAGGATGAGTCATCTTTCATAACCTTAAAAGAATGAAATACAAGAGTCTTTGTTGATTTTTCGGACTAAGTTGCATGTAGAAAGAACGTTTGGGGTAAAACCGAATTCAGAAGCCATTCGGTCCCGTAAAACCGCTTTAAACAACACAATACGACCATAGAGCCTCCGCGCGTGCAGGTTCTTTTGAACCTTTGTGCCTTTACATAGGGACGTCTTCCCCATCAGCACCGAAAATGGAGTATCTTCCTTTATTTCAAATTTGAATGTCTTAAATTCTAATTTCGCGCTAGCGTTCCCAGACGTGACATTCCCGAATTGGGTTAAGGCAAGATGACCTCAAACACAAAAACCAAAAATTACATAAGCGTGCACCGGTCATCAAACCTTGTCTTAAACAATAAATGCTCAAATATTAGCATAGTTTCGGTAGACGGGCGCAGCGTTCATGCCTCGATGGTTAAGTGTAAATTAAAAAGCCAACAGGTCATTATGTGATCAAAATTATTGCAAAACATAAGCGCATGTCAAAGTATAAGCAAAACTAAAGGTGAACTAGCGATTGTCATTTACACAAAAGAGCACTAAACGCTCGTACACGAATATTTCTATTAGGGGACGTACATGCCTCAAAGATCCAACAGAACTAGAGCACGAAGGAGCAAAACTAAAAAGGCAAAGGGTGTGAGAGCGTGGGAATATCCATCATATGGAGCGTAGGCCAACACAACAACCAAAAGCATTCACCATAGGGCATGCATGCCCATCTCAAAAACATTTTCAAAAAGGGCATCCAAGCCCCCCACAAATTCACAAGAGCTGATGAAACTAGCACCAACCACCGGTATTGCTGCTGATCATTTCTGCAGAAACAAATCCTTAGAAGGTCCCTGAACTAATGACCAGAGGCTCAATACATACAAATATAAGTCGGGGAGAGTACCCTCGCCACCAAAAGAGTCGGCAGAAGCATCAGCGGATGGGGCTTTTCTTCATGCAATTCATCTATTTCTTCCGCAGTCGCCCCCAAATCTACCTCTGCATCTATGAGGGCTGAGGAGACATTAATATTCATCTTTTCCACTCCTTGCAAGACCTCAAATTGGTCTGGAGGACAGCATAGTCCCGGAGTAAGGTGGCCCTTTGTCGGTCAGCCTCCAGGCGAAGCAAAAGGCATTGGGTCCGGGATCGAAGCCAAGCATGAGAAGTTTTAAGTGCTTGCGCCCGTGTCTAACCAGTTTCACGATCAAGTTCGTCCTGGACCAACCTCTCTCCCATTAATTCTTTAGCCTCATGGTTTTGAAAGTCTCCTCCCGAATTTCTAGAGCCTGCTTAGCCTTTTCCCACCGATCCTTCAAGATTGTCCTCTGCTTCCGGAGATCTCTATGTTCGAACCGAAGCTTTGCAACCTCTTCCCGGAGGAACTAGTTCTCCTCAGACAATTTTCCCAAGTCTTTGGAGGACAAAGACAAATTCTTAAAAAGCTCTATGGTGGAGGAAACGGCGGGATGCCCCTGGAAAAAAGGGTTAGATAGAGTAAACATAGCATATATACTCACGCTAAAAGTAAAAGGTTCGAGGAAAAAAACCCGGGTTACCTGAAGAAAGATGCTCGCAAGATAGGACAGGGAGGCTTCTAAACCGAGGTCAAAGCCAACAACATGGGGGAGGAACCGAAGGTCCAGCACCCGCATCTCCACTCTTTATGCTCCCGGGTTGTCCTTCACTGAGTCCCAGATCCCTGACGGCTTTGGTAGAAGGGATAATTACATCATCGGGTGCTACAACTTCTTCTTCATCATTATCCTCCACATGGACGACCTTCCGCATCTCCTCCTTTTAATACTCATTAAGTCAGCGGCATGTTCTCACACATGAGCCGATCCCGGAGGTAGATGCCCCGGCGTCATTCGGAAATACGCGAATCTTACTCTCCATGGCCTCCACCGTAGCCCTAGCAATGTGAGCCCGGACCTCATCCTGGGAAGGCACCTTCCTAGATGAGCCCCTTCAGATGGAGAGACCTTCCAAAAAAATAGCAGATAAATAAAGTTAGGGTGGCATATCAACGCATATTCAACAAAAGTACAAAATCGGGAAAAAATGATTCACCATAACTTTAGCCTTTCCACTTATCAGCAGAAATGGATGTCCAAGTCCGCTCAGTACCGTAAGAGGCGCGAAGCAGACCCATCACCCAGCCAAAGATATCAGGCATGGGCTCAGGGACCACCGAGGCCGCTGTAAAAACAAAAAACAACACGAATAGGAAATAATTAGAAGAAACATAAGAAAAGGAAAGAACAGATACTAACGAGCACTGTTCCACTGCTTTAGCAGAGGACCGAAAAATATCGTAGAAATAGTGGGTATGAATCATCAAGAACCAGTCGCACCACCCCCGGTCATAGTCATCTTCAGCAATGGTCATCAAGGCCCGAGAACCCTTGTAAGCCAAGTTTATTATTCCCTCACGAAGCATACATGAGGAGTAAATGTGGATCAAATGATCCAAAGTAAAGGAAAGGCGGGCTATGTCCGCCAAATGCTGCAAGCAGTGAACTATTGTCCAAGTTTATGGGACCAACTACCCCAAACATACTCCATATCGGTGACAAAAGGTCTCAATAACCCGGTGGACTGGACTGAGAGACCAAATCTGATGGTAAAGGAATATGTATAAATGAGTGACATCCCTGGGATGTGCTGAGTAATGTTTGCATTACCAGGAGGTGGAAATATATCTACATCCAGGCCCCATCGGAAGTCGATACGGACCTGAGGAATAACAGAATGGTTGATCAACGAAGTGATCCCATCTACAGAATCATAGTGAAGATTTACACGGAAGTCCCTCTCAAAATTGAAGTTGGAAGGGATGATTTCAAAAGCAGATGAACCCAGGTCGATGGTCCAGGTAATGCCAGAGGGCGATGACCGACAGTGGACAAAGGTCACAGAAGTGGTGCCAAGTTCTTCTCTCATTCTGGCGAGGGTAAGGTCGTAGGAAGAACTAGAATAATATGTAGAGGTGGACATATTGAGACTAGGTAGTGAAAAAATAAGGAATTGTAATTGCTAGAAATGGAAAGATAAGAATGAAGTGAGGAGTAGCGATCGATATTACTGATTTATATAGTCGGATGGGATAATCATTACTCTTGGAAAATGGTGCGGTATGCCCAGTCAGTAAACGTCAATCGGTATCTCTAAAAGGGTGTTGTCTAATGAGGGGCTGGATGCATTTAATGATCGTCTGACGAAATGTATGATATAGACAAATGATGTGACGTTTCAGTTCCCGCGAAGAGGTTTTTTGAAAAGGCACATACACTCTTCCTCTTCCCAAACTCATGAAATGAAGGGTCCAAAAAGTGGGGGACTATCTGTATTAGATAGAAACGTCTCTGGAGCGTTAGCATATTCAAGAAGCCTGATGGCCCCGGAGCCTTGGCACAACTAATGAAAGGAAAAAAGGAACAGTTTTTGAGAACTTCCACTCCCAACAACTCATGTCGCATTAGCCCTTCTAGATTAGAACGTCGTGGGGCGCGTTGGTACTATGACATCAGTACGATCACATCGTCGTGACTTTTGAGGGACATAATAGTCTAGTTTTGTCTTATTTATGCAAGACTTAGAAGAGAAGGAAGACACATTATATTCCTTCTAAGACTACACTTGTAACCAAGATCTCTCTCAAGCAAATATACCACTCTCAACTTATGTTCTTACATTATTCTCTTCAGATCTAGCTCATTTATTCATTTTTATTGCTTGTTCCCTTACGTGTTTAGCTTTATATTCCTGATACTCGTAACCTAACCTATAATACCGGACTCATTAAAGAGGGTCTCCGATCGGATACGACCTACTTGTCTTTAAATCCTTGAATACAAATCTCTAACTGTATTTTTTATTGGAATCGTTTTCACCGAAAAACACATTACTCTAATGTTAGACATTCAGTGCAAGGTGGAATATAATAAGGGGAGTAAAATAAGTGTACTCACATTAGTTAACATATTGCCAAGCCATTTTATTAATATAATGACGTCAACCTTTATTGTGGTCCACTTTACTAAATCAACCATTTTATTTTGATACCAATAATTAAGAATTATTTTCCTACTTACTGCACCAAAAATTAAATCACATGTTTTGAATAAAAAAAACGAACAGTTCTACTAAGATTTTATCTTAGTAATATGAATGTTCTTACGCTTGCTTTGTAGAGATATAAGGCGTCATTTTAGAATTTCATTTCTTAATACCATGCATGACCAATTCATCTCTTCTAAATTTATGTCTCAATATCTTCTTGTCATATCTTTCAAATTTAAAAAGAAAAGAGAAATTAGTGTCTCAAGAATACTCAACACGAAACCATCGAAAAAATGTAACAAGTTTAATTTATTTCTAAATTTTGAAAATTGTAAAAGCTTAAATCCCTTTTCTTGTTTTGTCTGTTTTGCACCTAAGCTCATGTCCTCTTCTTCACCCTCTTCTTTGTCTTACCAAATGTACATTATTTCACTTTATCCCATTCCTATAGTAGGGGCCCACCATCGCCACAACACTTTCTTCTCCTTTTTTGACCAAATTTTATCTTTTCTCGATTCTGTAAATCTCTAATTTACACTCATAAAGTTATCCAAGTTTAGCTAATCGTTTGCTAGCTTATTATTAGTTCTCTAGAAACTAAGATTTCAGCAGCGAAATTCTAAAATCATAAATTGTGGCAAAGTTTGATGTTCTTGGTTGCAGCATCCTAAGTCAATTTTGGACGAAAATCACCAAAATATCAAAAATAAAAATGGTACGTAATGATGATTAATTATTTGAAAATGATATATTTCTTCAACTTTTGTAAAAAGTAGTTCTGTGTATATATCCTATACTAACCCCATGAATGCCCTCCATGCACGTTTTATCAATCTTGAAAAGATCAAAGTCATGTTCGTTATCCAAATTATAATGTACACCCTTCCATTCTAAAATTTAAACTAAACTTAATAAGGACAGAGATCAGAAATGAATTAAGACTTGCTATCTCTTTACTAATACACAAGTACCTTAGTATGTTTGGGAATGCATGGGTACCTTTGTATGTATTTTTTGTTGGAAATTAGCCAAAGGGAATGCGACCGACCAACTTTAACGGCTTAAACACTAGTGTTACGTATGTTGGAGAATCCGGTTCTTCACACATGCATGATCTACTAAGTACGTAGATAACCGTAGGGCCAAGAATCGTCAAATTTCATTGAGAAATGAAAGAGATATTGGTTCACGAAGTGAGGTGTTTGAAGCATGGAAAAGTGTGGTATTGTGTTCAATTCTCCCTCATCGATAGAGGAAGAAAGAATTGTTGTGTATATAAGATTCGAAATTGGTTTGGGGTTTGGGACCTCAAGGGGTATCCCATGTGTTTAAAGGAGGGAGGACCTAGATGTGCTTCGGTTCGAGGAAAGACCACACGCGCGCCGCCGCCGCCCGCCCGTCCGGGCTCTCGGGCTCTCGGGCCTTCTGATATTATCTTTTTGGGCCAGAAAATTTTGCCAGAAGTACAGTGTGATCCTTGAAGTTTCAAGATGTACAGTTTGGTCCCTAAGTTTCCAGAAACTAAACTCAATTCAGCCATTTATTTTGGCTGAATTACTCCTCCTATAATGGCCAATCCGTTGGTCTTTCACCATTTATGTTGGTGACTTTACTACCTCCATAATGGCCATTATTTGGCTGTTATGGAGGCAGTTTTCAGTCCCTCCCTCACCTATATAAACACCCCCTTACACCATTGTTGAGAACTAACACTAACACTTACATATACATGAAAATACAGAAGCATACACAAGCAGAAAACTCTTCTTCCTACAACTTTCAAGCATCATTTCGTTACTCAATATTCTTCACGGTAGCATTTGAGTTTCCTTTGCTCAATTGTTCCATTGTTGTTTTATCTTGGGAGGCAAATTGTCCAGGACGTATAAAGGATACATACGGGGCAATATTGTCTTAAGGACAGAGTGTCACACTCGACTCAGCAAAAACAGTTTTCTGTTTTTTTTGTTCAACAATTGTAATTTCAGATTTCTAGTTGAATTATTGAATCTTTGTTTATCCTTTCGAATACTTATAATAGTAATATACTTTCCGTACTGCATTATAAAGTACAAAGAGTAAAAACTTTCAACAACTTAAGACAATATTGTATTGTATTACTATTAGTGTTCGAAAGATGTCGGTCAAAAGTTGTGTGACCAAATCTGGATATGGCAATGGTTTTCTGGTAGAAGAGAGTGATGATGATGAACGTGTTCATGGTGTCACAACTACCAAGACTGGTGGGAACAAACGCTCTCGAGAGCCTGAGGATATCAACTGGGACAAGAGGAGAAGACTGAAGATGTTATTCTATCTTGCAGCAGAAGACCTATATCTGTCCCAGATAAAAGATCCGAATAATGGTGAGAAGGAAATGGACACTCAGTCTGATGAAGTGACTGAAGTGAGCCAGAATCTGAAATTGGGATAAGTATTTTTCTTACTTG
The DNA here is from genome assembly GCA_029783415.1 of Anisodus acutangulus. Taxonomy (NCBI): domain Eukaryota; kingdom Viridiplantae; phylum Streptophyta; class Magnoliopsida; order Solanales; family Solanaceae; genus Anisodus; species Anisodus acutangulus. The sequence goes on from CM056508.1 coordinate 35,126,726, forward strand.
TCAAGAATAAAGATTAAATGATAAGTATTTTTCTTACTTGTCAAGAATAAAGATTAAATGATAAGTATTTTTCTTACTTGTCAAGAATAAAGATTAAATGATGTCTGATTAAAAGTGGATTAAAGTAAGGAGGAATATGAAAATAATTTATATTCCTTACGCTTTGCCAAATCAGAAGTTTAATCTCATCTTCTTTTCCGTTTAAAGATTGGATTTTGTAAACGACTTAAGAAGATCCGTTCTTTTAAGTGTAATTATTAAAGTGTGTAAAGTATGTTCGCACATACGAGGGAGAAAGATCCACTGACTGTGCGAAAACTGTTACCACACTTAAGTAAGCGCCAAGAATTATCTGGGCACCAATCATAACGGAAGAAGTCTAAAAGTTAATGACGTTGAGCCTGTCATATTATTTGGCAGAAGATCCTTCATAGGATGATATTGGACACTCAGTCATACAAAGCCTCCGGGCGACTGGAGTGGGCCAAAATTCCTTTGATAGGATGATATTGGACACTCAGTCATACAAAGCCTCCGGGCGACTGGAGTGGGCCAAAATTCCTTTGATATGATGATATTGGACACTCAGTCATATAAAGCCTCCGGGCGACTGGAGTGGGGCCAGAATTCATTTCATTGGAAAAGTAATGGACACCTAGTAAGGTGGGCCAGAGTTTCCAGGTCTGAAATGATCTGAAGGCCTAAAGCAAGGCAGAAAAGAAATTGGACACTCAGTCTGCAACGCAACTGCAGTAGGCCAGAGTATCCAGATCACATATAATCCGGTTATGCCCTAACCACGGGCAAGAGGTTGTTCATGTGAAGCAACGCCACCTCTAAAGTAGAAGGGGTTGAAGAGGTTGTCCTCAATAGGACTTCAGGGAATGGGATCACTCTAAGATGAGGTGATACATGTCCCAAACTTGGTTAAAAGGACGCTGTTGGTCAAGCTAGTTTGAGACTAGTCCAACAGGTCTGTAACAACTAAGAATGGTACAGTATGTCTGTAGCCATATGAATGATATATTTATAATCATTGCATCTATGCCATCATAGATTAAGACACGTTAAATAACAAGTCATTCAAAAGCTAACGATGTTGAGATTGTTGCCTTCTGTCGACATAAACACTCAAAATAAATGTGAGGTAGATGAAGAGGCAAAATCACCTTTCCAAATTCCGTCAAGGGAATAGCAAAAGAAGCACCGCTCCTCTAGAACTTAGTCACACCTACTTGGGTGATTTAAAGTTCATACAAAATAGAGGGGGAAGACAAGTACTTTGTGACCTTCATTGATGATGGTACAACGTATGTAATCCTTTGTTTATTGAAAAGCAAAGATGAAGTGGTTGAAGCGGATAAGCGCTACAAAGCAGAAGTTGAAAATCAACTAAGCCTACGGATTGAGAAATTCGTAGTGATAGAGGGGGAGAATTTGAAGCATCGTTTATTAAACGACTGCTCATTACTCACCTCAGTCTAACGGTGTTAGCCAAACGCAAACCTGTACGCCCAAATTATGTGGGGCAAGGCGATCCTTACCGCTAATGCAATTCTCAACAGAACTCCGCATAAGGATAAGGATAACCCTCCGTGTGAGACATGGAAAGGATCTCACATAGAAATGTTGTGATGTGAGGTGGTTTCGTACCTAAAGCTGTAGATTGCATATCCACTGGATCTGCAAATAACAGTAGTGCTTATCGCCTCTTGGCGTCAAAGAATGCTGAATTCTTAGAAGATAACTTTTCTTGAAAAAGGAAAAAGGAGTAACTACTCAAGGTTAACAAGAACCCGCGAGGGCCTGACTGTCCGAAACTAGACGTTCTGCATCTATAGGACTCGAAAGTTGCTGGCTATCTGGAATGTAATATTCCAGATCTGCAGAACTCAGGGATTCTAGATGTTGAATCAAGACGGAGCAAAGAAGGGGACAAAGACTTGTTCCAGTCCTTCTAGCGTGTATGGTTAAAAATGAACCATGGACAATTAATAAATAATTGTCATCTCCAAATGCGCTGCTTTGGAAAGAAGCTACAAAGAGAGAAATAGATTCCCTCATATAGAACCATACTTGCATAATGGTTGATCTTCCTCCGGGAAAAGAACCTTTGGGTTGTGAAAAAGGATACTCAAAAGTGAGTACAAAGTAGATGGATCTACTGACGAGTTCAAAGCCTCGGCTACTTGTACATGTGCTCCCCTGGGAGTAGCTTAACATCATGGGCCATTGCAGTCTTGCGTGGCATGAATGTTGAAACAGCCTTCCCAACCGGAGAGTTGGAAGAAGAGAATCAGAGTTGGTTTTCTGGACTGTTGGGCTTCTTCCTGAACTTTCATCTTGGTCCCTGAAATGTTTACATTTTGGTCCTGAAAGTTTCAGATAAAACAGAAATAATGAATCTGACCACAGAAACATTGACTCTGAAGTTAGAAAGCCAACAGTTGGAGAATCAACAGTCTGAAAGTAAAAGTCATATTGAAACAAAGTCTCGATATGAAAGATATGGGTATCACAGATGACATCTTAGGAATTGGATTTCTAAGACATCTAACGGACTGGTCGATAGTTGACAGTCTCGTTGAAGCCACCAATGGATATGAATCATAGAATTGATTGGAATCATGGTGCACCCATAGACAAGGAGCGATATGCACAGGTCATGTGTAGTTCAATGTATTGTACACACTACAACCGACCTGGTATCGTCCTACAAACAGATCAGTTGAACTAAGTTTCACTGATGATCTTAATACATGATCAATAGAAGGCGTTAAGTCGGATATGACGATATCTGAATTATTCTCTTATCTACGGATTATAGTATTCTGGATGTCCAGCGGTTCTGGGAGAACACAGTGATGCAAACTGGACATCAGATCTGAAGAACACCAAAGCCACAAGTAAATGTGTATGGTGGATCTTGGAAAAACCTCTAAGCAAACTTGCATCGACCGATTCATGATGGTATCAGAGTTTATCGCTTTATACAAAGCACGAAAGAAGTTGAGTAACTTCACGACTCTTTAGAGGACGTCCCATATTGGGAGAAACCTGTGTCTTCAGCAGTTATATACTGTGGCTAGCCGGTCGGCTTCAGGAATGACACGGATGACGGCGTCTGGACATATCTGTCGGAGACATAAGACCGTATGGCAGTTGATCATCACGGGTGTCACTTCCTTATTTACTAACTAAGGGACTACCCGGAGATCAAGTGTTCTGCCTGTCTAGGGGAATAGGCTTAAAACCCAAAATATACGGACCAATACAGTGGTAATCCAACCTTACTAACTGGAGATCCCAGTATTTTAGTTCAATGGGAAAACTAAGTTGTAAAGGTTCAGTTGATCGCTTCAGTGGAAGCATGAGCACTTCGGATAGTGATTTCTGAAAAGAAACACCAAATACAAAATCGTTCCCGCGATAGACGTTAAGTGCTATCTGCAGTATGGGTAAAGGTTAAGTTTTCAAAACCTGTAATGATCCTCAACAAGTTGAGGTTAGGTCTTTGGAAAACGTTTAATGGTTCCTAACACTTGTGAAGTGGGGTATAGCAGAATACCTTGTAGGAGACCACCTATTTAAGTGCGAGGACGGGCCGCCTCAAATGAACGCACTTAAGAATCCAAGACGTTGTCCATGGCCAAAACGGACAAAACATTATGAAGAAGAGAGTAAGGGAATTTGTTGTGTTGGTACCATTGACGTGGCTCACACTAAACACTGACGGTTCAAGACATCACGTTCACCGCGCAGTAAGTAAGTCCGACGGTACTTAACTATGGAAGGTTCAAAGCTGAAGCTACCTCTCCTTATGCAACATCGGTCCGCTGAAATATTACTGGAAATGAAAAGACACCATGTGAGTGAGCCAAAATCTCTTTCAAGAGGGGATTGTTGGAAATTAGCCTTTGGCGGGAGTTGCGACCGACCAACTTTAACGGCTTAAACACTAGTGTTACGTATGTTGGAGAATCCGGTTCTTCACACATGCATGATCTACTAAGTACGTAGATAACCGTAGGGCCAAGAATCGTCAAATTTTATTGAGAAATGAAAGAGATATTGGTTCACGAAGTGAGGTGTTTGAAGCATGGAAAAGTGTGGTATTGTGTTCAATTCTCCCTCATCGGTAGAGGAAGAAAGAATTATTGTGTATATAAGACTCGAAATTGGTTTGAGGTTTGGGACCCCAAGGGGTATCCCATGTGTTTAAAGGAGGGAGGACCTAGATGTGCTTCGGTTCGAGGAAAGACCACACGCGCGCCGTCGCCGCGCGCCCGTCCAGTCCGGTCCGGTTCCGGTTCTGAGTTCCGGGTTCCGGGTTCCGGGTTCTCGGGTCACGGGTCGTGGGTCGTGGCTGAATTACTCCTCCTATAATGGCCAATCCGTTGGTCTTTCACCATTTATGTTGGTGACTTTACTACCTCCATAATGTCCATTATTTGGTTGTTATGGAGGCAGTTTTCAGTCCCTCCCTCACCTATATAAACACCCCCTTACACCATTATTTAGAACTAACACTAAGACTTACATATACACGAAAATACAAAAGCATACACAAGCAGAAAACTCTTTTTCCTACAACTTCCAAGCATCATTTCGTTACTCAATATTCTTCACGGTAGCATTTGAGTTTCCTTTGCTCAATTATTCCATTGATGTTTTATCTTGGGAGACAAATTGTCCAGGACGTATAAAGGATACATACAGGGCAATATTGTCTTAAGGACAGAGTGCCACACTCGACTCAGCAAAAACAGTTTCCAGTTTTTCTTGTTCAACAATTGTAATTTCAGATTTCTAGTTGAATTATTGAATCTTTATTTATCCTTTCGAATACTTGTAATAGTATTATACTTTCCGTACTGCATTATAAAGTACAAAGAGTAAAAACTCCCAACATTTTTATATGATATTCACAATTCTCATTTTGAGCTAGCTTTTGGAATTTAGGTAAGCTACTAGCTAGTTCACTTCATAGCATGGCATCAGTACCAGCCATCCCAAATTTTAATTTACCTGATATTGGTCCACCATTAATATTATCAACATTCCGGATATTCAATCTTGGACATGCAGAATGTTAGAGTCCTATATTGGTGTGGGATGAAATTTTGCCTTCTTATATGATGTTGGACATACTTATCTCTAACTTTTGAAATTGAGATAGATTTAATATAATATTAAATCACAACAAACAAAGATCATGAGTTCAAGTACCTGCGTTATGTTTTAGCTCATGAACAAAATACCAAGCTAATCGATGCAGACATTTATTTGTACATAGTTGACTTCTTTGATTTAATCATGACTAATTGCAATATATTCTCACCACATCAAATCACTTTAGCCATGGTAAATTCATATGATCTTAGGAAACACACTGGCACACTGGCAAGTATCTATCGAAATGAAATTATGCATGTAAATAAGTGAATCAAATTGTTTACCCCAAAAAAGGTACAGTTAAATTTGTAAGTGATTTTAAGGATACATGAGTTGATTTACAATAAAAAGCGATAGACAATAAACAATAAGTAAGTAAATGGAAATAACAAGTAAGAAATATAGCCAAAAATGTTGTAAACCAAGATGAACTCTCTCAATTAGATTGGTGTAGGCCTCGGCTTAATTACTTCTGTTTCGAGCCAATAATGAGGGCTTTATGATTACAATAGCAGTAAGTAAGATCGTGCTAGTGAGTAATGAGAGTAGGATGCCCTTCCAACATGAAGGTTAGGCGCCTTTTATAGCTATGAGTATAAGGCATTGATGCTCGAGAATCATTCTCCAATTAAATACAATTAAATGACAGTAACGGTCTCTTAATGAACAAGAAGTAACGGCTGGTGCCATTTTCGAAATGAGTATGTGCTGGACTCCTCCGTTTCTTCACCCGGTGTCACTTAGTTTGGACGCTACCTGGTCTTTCCTTGATACCCGGACATGTCTCGATGCAACTCGCATCTAATGCAGAACTATGTCGCCTTCCACGAACTCCATACCTAAATTGTGTCATGTGTCGTACCATTTTTTACCATATACAGATATTCCCCTCACTTTGCGGAATAAAATTTACCGAAGTGATGGAAAGTGGAAATAATTTCGTCGTTGTCTTCTCTTGCAAGCTTCATTTCAGATTACTCCAAATAGGCGGGAAAACAAAACATTTTCTCTTCTCCCTAATCTGATTCATGTCTCATCACTCTGTAACTTCGGACACGTGTCATCCTTTGATTGCACCGCCTCTTCGGTTGGTTCACCGAAGCATTTCGTAATGATGACAAAATCTCCTATAAAATTGTCCCATTTTCTTCCATTTTCCACTTCTGCAAATTTCCTTCTCAAACTTACGCATTTGTTCTAAGTTTTCCAGTTGCAATCTTCAAACCGTCAAATCTTTGAATCACCACATCTTTAAACCGTCATATATTTAAATCTTCAAACCTTCATCTCTCCTTCATCATGTCCAAACTACACGTTCTTCAAAAAAAATCTTCTCCGACACCTTCATCTCCGTCGGCTATTGACGACGCTGCCGGCACTGGTGGATCACCAAAAGCTTAGGCTGTCATCGAGCCTAAAGCATTTGATATGCTCAAATCTACTTTCAAATACAATAATGAATTTGTTGTCTGCACCATCACTTCAAAAAGTAAATGAGGTGAAGAGGCAAAAAAATACCCAACTTCAATCACTTACTCCGAGCTTGGCAAAGTTCGGACCGATTACGGTTGGGAGAAACTCTCCAATTTCATCATCCATGGGCCTGATGATGACATCACCAATCATAAACCCGGGTACTCATATGTTTAGACCTACCCATTCACTTTCAAGATCGACCCTCCAATCAATGATGTGATACTTAAAATGTGCAAAATCTACAATTTGTGCCTTGGTCAAATTGGTTTGTCCGTATGGAGGGCCGTCACTTGCCTTCGGTTCCTGGCCAAGGAGGTCAACAAAATTTTTACTTTGGATCATTTGATCCATTTGTATGCCCCGAAGTTATTTCATGGTGAGGTCGTTTAGATCTCTAAATGAGGGAAATTCCACATTCTCTCTAGCCTTAACGAAGATCGAAACTGAGGTTGGATGGAAAGCTTCGTAGCAATCTGTACGACCGAGATTGTTCCAGAGAGGTTCTTGCCTTTTCCGGAGAGATGGAATTTAACAGGTAAGTAAAAAACTCTTCTCTTTTGTTTTTTCTATATAGCTTTTACCGAACTCAATTTTTTGAAATTTTCCTTTGCAACCTTTTCCAGGCACCCGATGGACTCCAGCCCAAGTCGAGAACCTTCAGTCATGGGTCAAGAAAATCATAAGCATTCATCCGCACAAAGAGCGGACATGGAAGACATTTTCCAAAGATCGGTGGAAAGCACAGAACCATAGTTTGTATTCCTAATTCCCCTCCTTTTCTTTTTTATGCACATGTTTTCACCATCCTCTTTATTTTTGTTCAGGTCTGTCCAAAGGTCCCGTAGTCCTGAGGACAACTTCCTCGGCCACCCCACTCTTTCCAATTTGGTACTTGATCCGGCAGCATTCGCCCTATCGTATCGCTGAGGTACCAAAGAAAAAGAAACCCATAAAATCCAAATCCTCAAAGCCTCTAAAGTCACCCTCGATCTCTTCAAAGAGAAAAAGGGCTCCAGAAGCAGGTGGCCCTTCTGAGGCTCAGAACACAAGCATCTCCCCAGAAGATGTTTGGGTGAGAAAGACTACCACTACTCTAGTAGAGGATGTTTTAGCTACTAAAGTTGTTGTGCTATCATCCGATATCGCACCAACTTCTGCCACTACGCCACCAACTATCGAGCCAGTTCCCATCATCATTGAAGATGATAATAAATCCATGAATGAGGAGTCGTTGGCAAAGAAACCAAGAACTTCAACTCTTCATCCGTCATCACACTGGCCCAAAATTTTGGGAAAAAAGATTTTGATTGCCTTTTTGATGAAGTTGGAACTTCTACAAACCCGACGTCGCTAGTGAACACCTTTGGGTTTGCTCACATAACCATTCCCCCCACAGACTCAAGAAATTGAACCGCCCACCAAGGAACCATACTACCTCACGATCCAAACTTGTCGATGTGTTCCCGGCTTCGAGCATGGATTTGAATAGGATGAGGACTGCAACCCTATTCTTTCCTGAAGACACCAATTTTTTATCTCATTCTGTCAGAGTTGCAACCTATATGAGGCCTTTGATATCTGATTCCGATAAGGACAAAATGAATGACGTATCATGGAAATGCCTCATTAACGAAGGGATGCACGCATCCAATCGGGTAAGCCTTCTGACCTCCATTACTTAAATTTATACTTTCAAAAATGACTTTCTTTTGCAGGCATCTATTCTGACTGGAGAAGGTTTCCTCCATTGCCTCAAGGAAAATAAAAACTTTAAGGGCCAACTGGATGCCCAGGATAGGAAAATTTGGCATCTCAAGGAACTCCTCCGACAGAAAGAAGCTCAGTTGCTGCAAGCCGGTGATTTGCCCATTATTTGGGCTGAATTAGACCAGGTCAAAGGTGACTAACTCAATGCCATGAATGACCTCAAACTTATCAATGAGGAAAATAAGATCTTGAACGAGGAGAATGATAAACTCTACAGTGACGTTCAAGTCCTCACCCAAAAGCTTGGTGAGCAAGAAGAGGTTCGGCACTATCAAGTGTAGAAAGAAGATTACCTCAATGTCGAGGTCGGTTGCCTCAACGCTGAGCTTACCGAGATCGATATGGAATGAGCTGTCGAGTAGGATGCTTTAAAGGTTTCTTAGTACCAAGCCACTCAGCAAACTCAAACTATCAAAGGGCTGAGAAATGACCTCGAGGCCTCTTCCCAAAGGAATGCTGAAATCTCTACCCAATTGACTTAAGCCTTGGCCGAGCGGGACAAGGCTATTGCCGATGTGGATGCTGAAAAAGCCTGGATAGTGCTGAAAACTGATCACATTACTCAGAATGTCTGGAGGTTCATTTTGGAACAAGCTCATGAGGGGATCGAGGATTTAGATGCCAATATTGCTGAGGCCAAGGTTGTAGAGGTCGAAGCCTTCCATCGGTAGAATAGTGATAGAAACGAGGAAGAGCCTGAAGACTCTGAGTCTGAATCTAACTAACTTGCTGACCTTCGTGCCTTTGTATTTTCCCCCCTTTTTGTATGTTTTGTTTTAGCCGTTTCCCCGACCTTCTTTATAAATGAATATATTTCAATCTTTATTTTGTCTTAATTATAATTTTTCTATCTTTCCGCATCTGTTATTGCTTCTTATTTTAATAACTTAGACAAATAAAGTTGTTAGCCCGGATTTAATTGCCTCCGACTTCGGAGTTTTACCTAAATAAACCATCACTTAGCTTGTTTTGATCCGGGTGAAAGTTCCCCCGGACTTAAAAATGACTTAATCAATCTTTGAATACAAGCATTTACTTTATTTGATTCATAGCGGGCAAATCCTTCCGGTTCTGGATCATTTAATGACTAAGTATAAGGACCTTATTTTTATGCTTATGAATAAGACGTATTTTATTCATTTCAAACATTAATGTTGGTATATTATAGACTCCCAACTTTTTAGACAATTCGTGTGTCTTTTAAGAATAGGCTAGATTCATCTGATCCGGTGCCTTAGAAGCATACTTTTATAACATAACTCAATTTGTTCCGGATAATTTTATGATGACAGTCCCTAGTTAAGGACTTAACACATTTAGCTCGTAAGCCTAACAATTTTTTCAACTGTCCGGAGAAGTTCCGATATGAAGATAGACTTTCAAGGCAAATTTTGGATAAACTGTAATTTCATTCATATTTTGCTGCGGACAAACAATTGGATAAGATTCATTCAATATTTTTGCCTTACATTAACACTACTTGGGCAAGATTCATTGGATCTTTAACCCTTACAAAAATATATTGAACTAAAAAAAACACTTCAAACTCCTTAACTTGATCGATCTGACCCGAGCATCGAGGGTGTGAACACATGTTTTCATACCTAATTCTAACTTATCTGATATTTGCATGATGACTCCTAACTTTTCCCTGCAAAAGTTAGTAATATCAAAATAAATAAAGTTCAAACAATTAACCAAACTCACACCTTAGAGTGGTCCGACAATATTCATCCCCCATTTCATGAATGGCCACAGAGAAAACACCGGATTCATTAATTTCGCCGGTTGGTGAATCATTAGTGCATTCCTTTGACATTCATCACACTTCCGGACAAAGTTCTTTGTGTCTCCTTCCATCTAAGACCAATAATATCCGGCCCTGATCCATTTCGGACCAACAATTCAGCTCCTGAGTGATTGCCACAAGTCCCCTCGTGAACCTCGTGCATCATATAATTAGTTTTCTCAAATCCTAAGCACATTGCCAAAAGACCATAAAATGACCTTTGGTACAACTGGCCATCGACCATGTAAAACCTAGCTGCCTTCGTACGGAGAGCCCTTGACTCCTTCAGATCATCGGGCAACTTCCTATCCCGTAGGTAATCAATATACTTATTCCTTCAGTCCCAAGTTAAGCTTGTGGTATTCACATCGGCATGGACACCATCAATTGTGGAGTTCAACAACTACACCATGGTACCAAAATTAAACTTCTCAACTCCCAAAGAAGACCCCAAATTTGCCAATGCATCCGCCTCATTGTTTTGCTCTTATGACACATGCTCCACAGTCCGTTCTTTGAATTGATGTAATAATACTTGAATTTTATCTAAGTATTTTGCATTCTCTCTTCTTTCACCTAGAACACACCATTCACTTTATTAACAACCAGGAGTGAGTCACACTTTGCTTCGGTGACTTCTGCTCTCAAGCTTCTTGCCAATTCTAAACCTGCAACCATAGCCTCATACTCGGCTTCATTGTTAGTCAATTTCATAATTCTTATCGACTGCATAATAACATCTCCCGTAGGTATTTTCAATACCACCCCTAATCCAAATTATTTTACATTCGAAGCTCCGTCTGTATACAAGGTCTAGTTCCCCGAAGTTGCTCCCGAGGTAAGTAGAAGTTCTCTTTCCACCTCAAGAATCATTTTAGGTGTAAAGTAAACTACAAAGTCTGCTAATACTTGAGACTTTATAGCCGTTCTTGATTTATACTCTATGTCATATCCATTAATTTCTGCCCACTTGGCTAACCTACCGGACAAATCCGATTTATGTATTACATTCTTTAGCGGATAAGTTGTTTCTACACCTATAGGATGGCATTAAAAGTATGGTCTCAATTTCCTAGCAGTCGTTATTAATACTAATGCCAATTTTTCCATGTGAGGATACCTAGTTTCTACACTAGCTAATGTTCTACTCATATAATAAATAGGAAATTATGTACATATTTCTTCTCGAACCAAAAAATCACTTACAACTACTTCGGACATAGCCATATACAGGAACAATTGCTCATCTGCCTTTGGTTTATGTAGTAGTGGTGGACTAGATAAGTACTTCTTCAAATCCCTCAAAGTTTGTTGACACTCCGCAGTCCACTCGAAGTCATTCTTATTTTTAACAAAGAGAAGAACCTATGACTCTTCTCCGAACACCGAGATATAAATCTACTCAGAGAGGTCAGCCTTCCGGTGAGTCTCTGCACTGCTTTCACATCCTCTAGTACCTCCAAAATTTCTTCGATAGTTTTAATCTTATCCAGATTGATCTCTATTCCTCGATTTGAAACCAAGAAACCTACGAACTTCCCCGAGCTGACTCCAAAAGTGTATTTCTCCAGGTTTAATTTCATGTTGTAATTTTGTAGTATGTCAAATATTTCCTGTAAATGCTTTAAATGGTCCTCTATTTCTAGGGACTTGACTAACATATCATCAATATAAACCTCCATTGTGTTACCTATTTGGTCCTCAAATATGTGATTAACTAGGCGTTGATATGTCGCTCCGGCATTTTTAATCCAAATGGCATTACGTTATAACAATAAGTCTCGTATCTAGTTATAAAAGAAGTTTTCTCTTGATCCTATGGATTCATCCTAATTTGGTTGTACCCGGAGTAAGCATCAAGAAAACTTAACATCTTATGCCTTGCCGTAGCGTCGATCATCCGATCGATGTGCAGCAAAGGAAAAAGTCTTTTGGGCATGCTTTATTTAAATCTTTAAAATCTACGCACATTCTCAATTTATTTCCCCTTTTAGGTACGACAACTATGTTGGCTAAACAATTTGAATATTCTACCTCCCGGATGGAACCTAAATTTAAAAGCTTTGTTACCTCCTCCTTGACAAACGTATGCTTATAATTAGCCATTGATCGCCTTTTTTGCTTTACCGAAGGGAAGCTGGAGTCCAAACTCAACTTGTGAGTTGTAATCTCCGGTGAAATACATGGCATGTCTAAGTGGGACCAAGCAAAGAAATCGGCATTAGCTTTAAGAAATTTAATTAATTTAAGCTTAAGCTCTGGAGATAATCTGGTGTCAGGTATACCTTTATATCTGGAAAATGTACGAACAAGATGACTTGCTCTAGTTCTTCTATAGTTGACTTTGTGGCATCTGAATTGTCCAGCAACACAAATGACCTCGGGCGTGATAGTAATCATCTTCTTCCTCGTAATTCATCTTCTCTCCCTCTTATTTCTTCGGACTCGACGGGCCCGAATCCTGTGATTTCAATTTAACTTCTTTGTATTTATTCATGTCCTTTACTTCTTTCGGTGCTTCTACCGACTCATCTTTCGCAAATATCTCCCTTGTTGCTGGTTACTCTCCTCTAATTGTCTTAATTCCCTTCGGCTTTGGGAATTTTAGCATCATGTGTAGTGTCGAAGGTACGGCCTTCATATCAAGTATCCAAGACATGTCGAATAGTGCGTTGTACCTCATTTCGCCTTCAATGACGTAGAACTTCATTTGATAAATTGTCCCGGCTGCATCGATTGGAAGAGTTATTTAGCCATTTGTAGTCTCGTTTTCCATATTGAATCTGTTAACAACTCAGGCTGCCGGTACAATTTGATCCAATAACCCAATTGCTCTACCACCTTCCACCGAATGATGTTGGCCGAGCTACCTGAATCAATTAAAATATGCTTAATCAGAAATTTATTAATAAAGACAGAGATTACCAGTACATCATTGTGAGGTTGAATGATTCCCTACGCATCTTCTTCGTTGAAAGATATTGTTTCCTCCGGTATGTAATCTTTGGATCTCATTTCCCGAGTTATTGAGACTTTCATCTTCTTCGCGGTCATGATGAATCCCTTAGGAATATCCATCCCTTCAATAATCATGTTTATGACATGCTGGGGTTCAACCGGATCCGTTTTCTTATTTGCTTCTCTATTTGTGTAGTTCCCCTTTGCTCGATCACTCAAAAATTTGCGTAGATGGCCATTTTTCAACAATCGGGCCACTTCATCCCTTAACTGACGACAATCCTCCGTCCGGTGATCGTGAGTTCTATGATAATTGCATATCAAATTTGGATCCCTCTGCGTTGGGTCTGTGCGGAGTGGTTGTGGCCATCTTGTTTCCTTGATGTGCCTAATAGCCGAAACAAGTCCGGCCGCATCAACGTTGAAATTATACTTGGAAAGTCTAAGGTTTTCCACACTATTAGAAGATACTCAATCGGTATCACTATTAAACGGTAGACCCCTACAGGTTGACCTTTGATCATTACGCCTATCTTCCCTATCCGATGAGAAGTTGTGATTGTTGCAACCCTTATCCGATTTAAAGTTCGATCTTTCAAGTTGCTCGTAAGGTTGATACCTATCTTTCGAAGAGTTCGATTCCGACTTGGCTACCCTCTTCGATTTATCAAAACTCTTGTTCCATTCTGCTGACCTCAGAGGAAGTTCGAGTTGATCATCTTTCACCTGGATTTTAGATTCATACCTATTATGCACATCTGCCCATATCACCGCCGAGAACTCCACCAAGTTCTCATTTAATTTGAGCGAGACATTGGAGCTCCTAGGATTTAATCCTTTGGTGAAAGCTTCTGTCGCCCATTCATCTGGAACAGAAGGAAGAAATATTTGTTCCTTTTAAAACATTATCACGAACTCACGCAGCAACTCGGTGTCTTTCTGAGCGATTTTGAATATGTCCATTTTCTCGCTTGGACCTTCCGTGCTCCGGCATATGCCTTTATGAAAACATTTGCAAGCATTTCAAATGAATTAATAGAGTGTTCAGGCAACATAGAGTACCATGTAATTGCCCTTATGGACAATATTTCACCAAATTTCTTCAACAACACTAATTCGATCTTATCTAGGTGCATGTCATTGCCCTTCACCATACAAGTGTATGACGCCATGTGCTCATGTTGATCTGTAGTTCCATCGTACTTCAGAAGATCTAGCATTTTGAACCTTTTTCGTATCAACTTTGGAGCTGGACTCGATTGGAATGGCAAATGAATGTATCTCTTCGAGTTCGATCCCTTTAGGATCGGTGGCCCTCCATGAATCTGGTCTACCCGTGAATTGTAGATTTCAACCTTCTTTTCATTAGTATACATTCGCTTAGTCAAAGCTTGGAGCATTTTCAAGACCTCCGAGGATTCATTTGTCCCCATACCAAAGCCATCTCCTTTGACTCGATCCTACTCTCAAACTCGATCTTCATTCCGTATGGGATGAGTTTCATCCGCCGAGTTTGTCCTGTTGCTCTTCTTTTGCAACTGAGTAATTGCCTCATGTTGCTCCTTCAACATGTTAAATATTTGGGCCAAATTTATTTCTCCATCCTCATCATCGTCTAGTGTTTTCTCACGTGATCTTCTAGATCTTTGGGTGAAATCAAGGGGTTATTCCAATGCTCGCCAGTTATTGGATCAACGGGCAGAACGTTGTTGTTATTGATGTTGTTAGCACCATTGTCACCGTTATTGTTGTCATTGTGGTTGCTAAACTCAACTTGGATTTCACTAGCCATTCTGCAAGTACCTGACCTGTTTTCAAAATATCTAAAAAAGATAAAGTAAAATTTGAGTTTGAACAAATCACCATAATTATCCTTAGCCCCACTGCGGGCGCCAAACTGTTTACCCAAAAAAAGATACAGTTGAATTTGTATGTGATTTTAAGGATACGTGGGTCGATTTGCAATATAAAGCGATAGACAATTAACAATAAGTAAGTAAATGAAAATAACAAGTAAGAAAGATATCCTGAAATGTTGTAAACCAAGATGAACCCTCTCAGCTAGATTGGTTCGAGCCTCAGCTTAATTGCTTAGGTTTCAAGCCAATAATGAGAGCTTTATGATTGTAATAGCAGTAAGTAAGATGGTGCTAGTGAGTAATGAGAGTATGATGCCCTTCTAACATGAAAGTTGAGTTCCTTTTATAGCTATGAGTACAAGGCATTGATGCCAGAGAATCATTCTCCAATTAAATGTAATTAATTATAATAATAGTCTCTTAATGAATAAGGAATAACGGTTGGTGCCATATCCGGAACGGGTGCGCGCTGGGCTACTCCGGTTCTTCACTCGGTGTCACCTGGTTCGGACGCTATCTGGTCTTGCCTTGATACCCGAACTTGTCTCGATACAATTCACATCTGATGTGAAATTCTGTCGCTTCCCTCGAACTTCATACCTGAACCGTGTCAAGTGTCGTGTCGATTTTTACCGTATACAGAAACACTTAATTTTGGTCAATAGTTAAAGTGATATGAATATGGGCCATGAAGTTTTGCAGAATATCAGTTAAAGTTTGTCTCTGCTCTTATTACAATAAATTAAATAGGAGGTTTGAATCTTCTCCTTTTCTTTATTACTACAATAAATAATAAACTGAAATCTGAAGCATCTTTTTCTCTCTCTCTTCAACTCTCAATAAATAGCTCTCATCATTTCCCCAACTGCCTCTCTTCTTCATGTCACAAACTCTTCCAACAACACGCGCGCGCACACAAAAATGAGTAGAAGAGTAAGTTTTAGTCCTGACCATGTCCATGACCAAAACAATTTCTACTTTAAAAAGAAGCCATCATCATCTTCTTCTTCTGAATTTTCTGTGGTTAGTCTTCTAAAGAATATTGGAACAAAAGTGGCTAGAGCATTAAATTTCCTTTCAAATTCGAATAGAAAAAGGTCATCACGTAAAGTATCATCATCAGCAAGCTTAGCAAGGTCACGTTCATATGCAGAAACATTAATTCATGATTCTCAAAGAGCTGAAGCTATTGAAGATTGTATTGAGTTCTTGAATTCTTCTTCTTGTTTACATAGATCCAGTTCTGTTTCTAGCACTACTTGCTAAAAATAAGTATATTTATTTCTTTTTTTCACTATTAAAAAAATATGAATTAGTGATAGACAAATTCTGTAGCTAAACAACAAATTTCACCGCTGATCTTATTTAGTGACAGATTAGCGACAGATTATCACAAAGTTTGCCATCTACTCAGCGACGGATTTGTGGCGCAGTTGTAGCTAATTCCGGTTTTTTTTAGTGTTTATTTTTATGTTAGATGTAATTATGTAAATGAATTGAAGAGGAAAAGAGAAATATTTAGATATTTTAGTTGTTTATTTGTGTAGGAATTAAGTTTCATACAAGAAAAGATTTTAGTACTTTTTTTGGAGTTAGCTATTTAGCACTAGAGTAACAGAGAAGCAGAAATTTTTTAATATTGTAATGCCCTGCTTTAATTTGAAGATTTTGGGGGGGTTTATTTTTACTTATCCTTTTTTAAGAGGTTCCTTGATTATTACTATAACACACGTCTGTCTCAATTTATGTGATGTTTTTTCTATTATGTACGAGAGTTTTAGAATTAAAAGAAAATTTTGTAAAATTATGATATAAAATAAGTTATTGATATTTGTGTGACTATAACTCATCTTATTAAAGATAAATAAAAATTTTAAAATTAAATTACTACTATTAAATATAGATACGTCATTATTTTTAAATTTTCCGGTTGTGCTTGATTGTTTTTCTAGGTGAATGCTGATAGATGATAATCACCAATATTTTTCATTAGTTTAGTGGCCGGCAGACAAGACTTGTGAATTTTGATTTGTCGAACTCATGCAGTCCCATAGAATCTTCTCAAGATTTTCCCGAAATGTTACCTTATCCGTCGAAGTTATTGACATCTTTAAAATTTTAAGTTGAGTACTGTATCGTATTTATAAATATTAATGAAAAAAATATTAGAAACAAAAGCTAAAGAGTTAATTTGGAATATATAGTAAAAGCTGTAAAAGTAGTGGCTTTATGAAGGTCAAAATATTCCTGGCCAGAATATCAGACTCTTTTCTTCCTTTCATACCAAACTTATTCTTCCCGTAATTTGATGAATAGACCGTACTGGAACAGTGTAAAGGCTTTTTTTTCTTAATAATACTAGTGTAATTTTCTTTTTTTAGTTTTTCATCCGGTGTCCGATATTTGTATTAGAGCCCGACTATATTCGAATTCGCGCATCGTAGGACCTATTTAAAGGAAGCGCTTCTTACCAAGGATTTTTTCATATCTAGGTCTCAAATTCGAGACCCCGGTTAAGGAAGGAGCAACCCATCAGTTGTACCACATTTAGTGGTTAGTGTAATTTAACTTGCAATAGCAAGTCAATTTTTTTTAAATATTATATCGATTAATATTTATTCTAAATATTAAATTTAGTGATTTAATTTATATGGACTAAAACCTGTAGATGATTTTAACATTATTAATGTAATTTGACTTATTGTAGTCAGTAATCACTTAAAATTTTTAATTTACCAAAAATGCAAGGTAAGACTACGTACCATTGTGGTCCGATCCTTCCCGCACATAGAGCTCTTAGTGCACTGACAGCCCTTTTTTTTTTTTTCAGATTCGCTATGAAAAAATACTTGTTATTGTAGGCCAACTTCATCTGATGATGCAAAAATTTATACACGGTACAAATTTTGAACTCCTATTTTAAAAAAGAGTTTTAAGTTATATGTACTAACAATACAATAAAATTTTACTTTATAAGTGCAATTAAACTTATCAATAGGTCATTATTCTATTTTTGTATTATCATATCAGGTTTGATGCAGAAAGTTACATGTTGCGGGTCAACTTAACCTGATAGTATGACCATTCTTTACACAATATGTGCACCTAACATAAATTCATTTTTAATTATCTTCTATATATAATATATGACCTAATTGTGTAAATATATTTTACATTATAACTGCAAATAAACACTGATAAGATAATGCCCGAGTAGAAAGTAGACCATGGGTGTCGAAAGGTTGAAAAAGAGAAGTAACTGAGGAGGAAATTGCTGCAATTTTCTGCTCGGTTTCAGCTGAATTTTTGGCAATTTCTATTGACTAGCTTACTGGATTTTACTGAAAATTGCAACTACTTTGAATGTAAATGGAGCAAAGTCTATTGTATACTGTAACACGTAGTATGTTAGACTGGAAAAGATGAAGAACTACTTGTTTCATACTCAAATTCACATGGAACACACCAAACCTTGGAGAAAACAAAATTAGTTACGACACAATTACGTTTCGTTATTTTAAAAGAAACTTTTGGAAAACACCGGTGGTTACGATTCTAATCATAGCCATCATTAGCAGTAATCTAGAAAATAATTTCATACATCTAAAGGACTACTGTCACAGGTATCCTCAAGCAATCTGTTACTAATTGAATATTTGAACACCCAAGTATAAATAAATTTGCTATTACACAAGTGTATGGCTCATCCTTTTTTGATGACTGAAAAATCAGTTGTTTCGAACTATGGAACTTGGTGAAGAATGGGCTCGCTCCTCTACACTTATCCATTTAAATATCATGCTTGGTTCACGGCAGGACTCAAGCTCGTGACGTGCGACAACCATACATCCCGCGTGGGGACACAAGTCTACTAAACACCTTAAATTAACCAATTGCAAGAGCAGGTAACAAAGAGTCCTTACATTTGATGACATATAAGCAAGTCTTGAGATGTTGCAGAAGAGAACTGTTCTTTGCTCAGGGGCCAAGAGAAAGTTTGTCTAGATTATGGATTCCTTGACTTGAAGCTTTCCTCATTTCAAGAGCTCGTTTATATGGTGGTGCAATCGGAGGTTGTACAGGATCTAAACACTGATAGGTCCCATCTGCAGCTTTAGGAAGTGGATATGAACGGTCTGAATCATATCCACTCAGGTCTCCACAAGCCAGAAATGGGATATACACCTTATTAGCACCTTCCAGCCATCCACTACTGCAATCTGTCATGTAATAAATATTTGAAAGATGATGCAAAGTACAATTATAATCGGAATTGCATATAATCTAGCATTTAAAAATGGAAGCCACATTACTTCTAACATGAAAAACAGCACAACTAGAAACTTCACTCCAACACAAACCAAATGATATAGAGTGCTTACTTGCTAATTTAAGATCTAAGACGAGAGGTGGATTTAAGATCCACAATTTACCTCCATGATCATACGAGGGTAAAATATAAAGTTAGTGTGAAGTACAAGTCAATTTAGAGAAGAAGCATCTGCACATCAAAATTACCTAGGTCCTCAGTGCCAGATGGACTTCCAACTTTTTCAAGAAGGCGATGAAGGTCTTTCTCATTGAATCCTTCAGGTGGAGAGTAATTCTCGCAAACTGCAAATGCCTCTGCACAGCGGAAAGCTTGTATTAGATTTTATATTACATAGCAATTCTAGTGGTGCTTCAACAAATCTTTCTCAACAAAAACTATAGAAGCCAAAATTTCATTCCAATTTGCATTTGATATGCCGCATTGACTCTAATAATTCCTAAACATCACCCACTAATTCACAGAAATAAGCAGAGTTGAAGCTATGAACTAATCCTGGAGAAATATATTAACGCAATAGAAAGCCGTCAACATTATGAGCATTTCTGTGAGAACAACAAACTTGGGAACCTTTTTTTTAGATTGCAAGGGCATAAAACAACATTAAGTTCTGATGAAATATGACACTTGACAACATTAATAACATTTTCAAGAGCCGTCAAATGAAGGGTTACATTGACAGGAAAATTTGCCAGATAAACATGGTAGAAAACATTGTTTACTCACCTATGCTAGAATTGCGACTACTTTTTGGCTTAGCAAAAGTCACTTCCGTGAAAAATAGTTTTAGCTGCAGTATGAAAGTAAAATATCAGCAACAAATGCAAGAATGTAGAACATCCGACAGCAGAAAACATTAAATTGAGGTCTCCTCTAAGACTAAACGAGATTTTGAATGAGTTAAGAACTAAATCCAGAAATAATGAGCACACATGCAACTAACCTGACAGTAAAGGAGGCTTGTGTCTTTTCCACGAAAAATTTTTGCTATGAACTTTCCGCCTTTTTTTAGTATGTGAGTGACTATGGTTAGGCCCTGCAAGTTCAACCACCCATGTGACAACTGAGATATCTCCAAACAGAGCCCGAGAAATACTTGGCAGAATTATAGAGAAACATCTCTCTAATCACAGAGAACTGTTCTTTCAAGGAATAATTAAACATTATAAGCAGGATACTGACATACTAAGACCAAGCAAGACAACATACAAAAACAATTGTTTTCCTCTTTTGATGATCTCTATATACGAAACAAATCAGAAACAGAGAGATAACATCACCAGATAGAAGAATTAGTTATGTTCCTAAGAAAACGCAAGTTTCATGGTGGAGATCTATGTTGCTCGGACTCTTCAAAAATGTCGACAGGTGCTTGTCGGGTCCTCCAAGAGCAGTGCATTCTTGGAAGATCCAACACGGGTGCGGCAACATATTTGCAGAGTCCGAGCAGCATACGTGAAGAATACCAAAAAGGCATTTCTTCCCCATTCACTCCTAAATAAGCTTTCAAGTATTCCTAGACAACACATTGCGCTCACTCAATTTGGCACAATGACACTGATATATTTATAGATGCACGCATGCAGCAAGCAATGAAAGTACAAATCTATATGAGTGTGCCTTCCAGTGTTATTACGGTGTTGCTACATATAGATATAGGTGAATATCATCCACTTAACAAACTAACCGCCAATATCAGCTGGGACTGAACAAATTCATCCATGTCATGAAGTCCCGTTACTGCAACATAAGAAGAACATAAGCACAGATTAGTTTCATCAACTACAGCAAAGACCAAGGTCATGTATCAGGGAAATTGAAAGAGCAGTTTCTTACCATCAGGTGCACCATCACAGACAACAAGTTCAGCCTTGCATCCATCAAAATGTCTAATAACCTGTTAAAATTTGACAATGATGCATATAAGCGGCTAACCACAAGTATCAGGGGATATATCATAGTACCAATATCTCCTTATATAATCCCCGAAAAATGAGAAGAACAAATGTACAAACAAAGATAATAGAACAGACTAGCACATTAAGATAAGAAGCCCAATATCTTACAGCATATTGAGTAGCATGGACGTATGAGGTGCTTTTCGAGCAAATTGCAGCAACCATTCCTAATTTTTGCTTAAAATTCAAACTTAATGTTTTCATATGCTTCAAGTCATGGCTCATGCTCGTGTTATATAGCAGTTTGTCTACTGGTCCAGCCAATAGCGACAAAGATCAAGGTGTAAGGAGACAAAATCGAGTTCAGCTTCACCACATCTAACTCTAAATCATACGAGAACTATCAAAGATACAGTTGGACACAAAACTAGCCACCTTCATTCCAAGTTTAACCTCTTAAGTCTTTTCTGAGCATTGTGTCTAATGGACGTAAAATGAGAAAACGAACAATGTCCTCAAACTGCTAATATAAAGTGCATGTTTCTTTCTTCCACTCTATTAATGATGCCTTGAAACATCAACCACAGTTCATAACTCATCTACTGTGTGCTGAAATCGGAAATTTAGATTCACCCACTTATCCTGATTCAATGCAAACCTAATGTCATGTACCAGCCTCCATTAATCTATATGTTTAATTTCTTGTATGAGTAATTGCAATACAAAAACTTATTGTCTCCAAATGTATTAATTGCTACAGTAAAGCAAAAACAGATATTTAAGAAAATGCGGCACACTCTAAACATGTGCATGTTTACTTAAAAAGAATCAATATTATATGTTCAATGAAAATCCTGTTGATTCTTAAGGGAGATAATTTCTTTAAGAGAATTACAAGAAAAATTAAACAAAATAACAAATAACACTAAAAGTAAGAAAGTAGAGTAAAACAACTATTCCATTTACAAAAAGTTTCAGTTATCGCATACTCCATCTTTTTTTTCTTTTGAGCAACAAACACCTCACTTATCACATTATCCCAAAGTATGATGAGCAACAAACACCTCACTTGTACTACCCCAACCATCTTCACATGTTTTCAATTAGCACAAGAGTAGCATGCCCAAATTTCACATTAGCTTGAACCAGTGACATTCATAGTGTGTTACTAAACAACGAATGCAGAATTGGAAGAATACCAGAAAGTATTCTTCTATGAATGCTCTTCTTCTTCTTTTTTCTTTGATAATTACTTTAAATGTGGTCCAACCCTTCCTCGGACACCGCACATAGCGGGAGCTTAGTGCACCGGGCTGCCCTTTCTAATTACTTTTAAATGTTGTTCATCTCCTATGAAAAGGTGTGTTACGTTCCTTTTTGGGTAGTCAATTTTATCAACATGTCCGCTTCATCTCATTTCAACTTAAAAAAATTCTTCAAATAGAAGACATTATGAAAAAATTACAGATATGGTTCTTTGTTACTTAATTGCTTATCCTCTTATAGTAATATCAATATTGAATTCTCACAATTTTGAAGTTTTTATATTGAATACCGTAGATGATTATTATCCCGATTCATGAAGATGTGCATGCTTTAAATGCGCCAAAATACTATTATTTTTTAAACATAATTAGGAATTTACACACAAGCCTTCAAAATCAAAATTTCCACAGTAAACAAATGGAACAGCAAATAGGAATCCATACCACTTCAGCTGTTTTAGCATTTGTTATATCACCCTGTACTTGAATAACACCTTCAATGGGAGCCATAGGCTGTAAGTCAATAGCCACAATAAGTGGTAGATCGCCGTCCCTGGAAAACATATGAATAAGAAAGATCGTGGCACCCCATGTTACATGTTGGTGATATGGCCAGGAAAACAGAAAACGATAAAGGTGGTACAAATTGGACTTATACAATTTTAACGTTGGTCGAAAAGTGAATGCTAAAGCAAAATGTCCTCCCCCACAGAAATATTATAGCTGCAGTGGCAAGCCTCTTAGGTAGGAAACTTGTCAACAGCTTAACTCAACCACCATTAGAAAATTTTTGATGTTATGTGGGGCAAGGTCAGTGTGATACCAGGATTCTAGGAGAAGGGACGCAGCAAGCTAAAGCTTTGGTTCATGACTAACTGTTCTTCCGTATTATTACATGATGAATATGATGGCATGCTAACTTTTAGCATTGCACATCGTCCGCTGTGGGGCAGATTGATGTTATATTAAAAAGTGGATGCAGCTTTTTGGGTCCTTTATTTATTATTGTTATTATTTGGAAAGGGTAATGCTGATCCATTCTCTTTGCAAGAGATTGAATGATAAAATTAGGAAAAAATGAGACAAAGGGAAAACAATTCATGAGGCACCAACTACACAAGATTCAAGAAGACCTCAATCACTAGATCTGAAAGAAAACTTTAGAATATCATTATCATGGGCCTCTTTTCACTTTTTCTTAGTAACTAGCTAGCTAGGTGACCAAGATGTTTGTTGGATTAAGAAATTTTGACCTGGACAACCATCTTGACTTAACCATCAAAAACACGAAAAGAGGTACGAGCAATTGTCATAGCACTAATACTACAAAAAATAAAGTACACATACTTGGTATCAGGTGACAGCTTTGCTGGGAGATATAACTTCCGGCTTAAAACCTATAGAGAGAACAAAACAATTTATGGACTTGGAAATGGGGCTCACAATAAGGCGAAAGACATATAGTGCATTAACTATATTTCTTTACTTTTTCGTATCTTTCTTTGTGAAATGTAATGGTTTTATCAGAAACAAGCCAATTTGCGGTGCATCAAAAAACATCATGCCAAATCAGACAGTACATACATACTTGTCCAATGAGTTCCTTTGAATATCAGAAAAAGAAAACTCTTCCCCATTATTTCCCTAGTAAAGCTCAAGATCACACTCTAAAACACAGTATTTTCTGGACTTTACATTTGCACTCAGTCTTTTTAATGCTCAAGATATTTTCCGTTCTTATGTTCTATGTAGGTCTGATCCTACAGAGCTAAACGAAAGCACACAGGGAAAAACTTTCAATTTTAGAAGCCAAATCATACAGCAAAAAGTCAAAAACAATAGTTGTCTGAAATAGGATGGCATAAAAGTGATAACCTTATTTAAAGACACAGAGTTTCCGTCTACTACGACAACATATGTTGAGGATCCAATTCTACCTCCAAAATCTGTATCATACTCTTATAATGAGTATAAATTGCAATCCTTATAAATAATCATGAGTAAGCACAAGACTAAAGATATCAGTGTGTTTCTGAGAAAATAAAAAGAGAATCAGAAAGGCAAATCTTTATATCAGGTGGTTAATGGTTATAGAGTTATATAGATATAGAAACAACAAGAGTCTAGTTCCAATTGTAAACACCTGACTCCAGCTGCCTGGTGCTGCACACAAATCCACAACATGCTTCACACCTGCATATAGAAAGGACCGTTAACGGAATTCTACAAACAAGCAATTCTGACCAACAAAGCAATGAAAAGAGAATTTGTGAACTCCTAATGTGCAGCACTTTGCTAAAGAGAATTCACCTAGCATACATCTACTCATTCTGTCATTCAAGATACACTTATTTCAAGCTCTAACCAAACATATTGTAACTTGATATCTTGTTCTCCATAGCCCATAAAACATATTGCTTCAGAACCCAGGAATGTAGTTTGTCTAAACGTTCTTTAACTTTCATAAAGGTCTTAAGCCTTAGATCAGGAACGGCATTGTAATGACCCAATGAAGAGCACCCAACTTTCCAGACCTTCAAAAATACCTTACCAGTAACAAAAGTTTTTACTCATTAACATCCGTTTCATAACAAAGCGTTTTTTTCTTGGTAAAGATAAAATGCAGCAACTTTTAAAAGAGGTTTTCAGTGGTGACATTACAAGCTATACAAGTTTACAATATTAATCTCTTTCCATACATGGAGTATCAACCAGGAGAACAAAACTATGAAAATTTCAAGCCAGATATCGAGAATAGAACCTTCAAAGATATTAAATTCCTCGTCAATCTGAAGGAGCTTGAAGGCACTTCGGGCACGCCAGCCTTCTTCCTTTGCTTTCCGGTAGTAAATATCCTACAAAATTGTAACTTGTTAAGGAAGAAGCACTTGGTAATAAGCAAAAGAAAACAACAACTCCCTAAAGTCCATACCCTTTTGTCCCTCGACGCTTTTCCCATCGGATTAACTTTCAGCCCCCCAAATTGCTTCAAATTGATGGAGTACTTGAATGGGTTTGCAAATTAATCCAGAAAAGACCGAACTTTGAATTAAACTTGTCACTGTGACTATTAAGAACAGTAATGCAGCAATGTCAAGTTCATAGTCCAGGGCTGGCCAGTGGGCCGGGACGGCCCGACCCCGACCCGACCCCGTCCCGAGCCCGCCCCGACCCCGAGTAAAAAAAAAAACGGTTGCGGAACTCGAACTCGGGACGGGACAATGTCTCGTCCCGCCAGACCCGAGCCCGCCCCAGGCCCATCCACCCCGACCCCGCCCCCGATCCCGCCTGAGAGCCCCCTTTGCGAATATAATCGTTGCACCAACGACCATTTTAGATTTTGGCCGTTGCCAACTGCCATTTTTGGCCTCCCCTCTCCCAACCCCCCTACCCCTTAATATTTATTTTTAACTCATAAGTTATTATATTTAC
The DNA here is from genome assembly GCA_029783415.1 of Anisodus acutangulus. Taxonomy (NCBI): domain Eukaryota; kingdom Viridiplantae; phylum Streptophyta; class Magnoliopsida; order Solanales; family Solanaceae; genus Anisodus; species Anisodus acutangulus. The sequence continues at coordinate 35,152,675 of CM056508.1, forward strand.
ACTTTAACTCATTTTTACAACTATAAATAACTCATTTTCTCTTTATGTTTCTCACAAATCTTCCTACAATATCTCTAATCTCTCAATATATCTCTTTATAAGTCTACATTGTTTACTAAATATTCAATTTTATTTATTCATTTAGAAATTGAGAGTGAAGTTGACAACTAGCTTGAGGATCTTCCATCGAGCAAAGTTTCAATTTTCAACCTCTCGATTACACATCGACGTTACGTCGGCGTTTGGTACATTCGTTCCTTCATTAAATTATTATTGTCTGTTTATTTTATTTAGCGCACTTAATTTTATTATCTTTAATTATTTATTATTATAATTAAAATGAAAGGATTAAGAGGTATGTTTAAGGGTAAGGGTGCTTCTTCTAGTAGGGGCAACCAGGGCAATGATACTTCTTCTAGTCATCTTATTCCAACATAGGATGATTTTGTTGATACTCAATATTTTTCTACAATACCATTAGATTTAGACGAGGAGCTATTTTCTGGAAGTCAAGAAGAGTTTAATTTAGACGATGATCTAGATGATACACCCACTAATGTCGATGACAACACACCCACTAATGTTGATGACAACACACCCACTAGTGCACCTTCAACTGAAATACCTCATATTCCCCCTAGTATGAGACGAGGTCCAGCAAAACGACCATTAAAATCAGATGCATGGACATTTTTTGATAGGGACGTAGAGAATCAAGTAGCTATATGTAAATTTTGTAAAAATGTTTTAAAATTTAAAACTGGAAAAGGTCACGGTGGGACGGGGGGTTTAATTAGACACGTAGTAAGTGCTCATCCAGCTAGGTATGCCCAATACCAGGCTTCAAAACCGGGTGCGCAAACGCCCACTCCATCGGGACAAGGTTCACATACTGATACTGTCACAGACCAAGTACAGGGTCAAATTAACCCTATGACGGGGGGAATTATAGGCCCTAAATACAATAAACATAGAGATAGGGAAGCAATATCAAAATTAATTGTTGCGGAGGGTTTTCCTTTTTCATTTCCTTCATCTCCCGATTTTATTCATTACATTAGAGATATATATAATCCTGCTTTTAACGATTTTTCTAGATCAACTGTTAAGAGAGATATATTTAAATTCGCGCATGAATATCAATAATATTTACGTTATTCATTATATCATTTTAATGACAAAGTATCTATCACGTCTGATATAAGTCGTAGTACTAACGGCCATGATTATTTAACTGTAACTTGTTATTGGATAGATTATAAATGGTCTATGCAAAAACGTATCTTAGCGTATAGATATATAGATGATAGGCACACTGGTACTTTTATTGCAGATAATATTTATCAAGTGTGCCATTATTACGGAATAACCGATAAAATTATGACTATTACATTAGATAACGCTTCTTCTAACAATTACGCAATTACAATTTAAAAAAATAGTTTAACTCCATCTTTTTCAGATCATTTTCATATAAAATGCGCGTGCCATATATATAACTTAATTGTAAAGGATGGTCTATCACTTTTTCAAGACATTCTTAGTAAAATACAATTTGCTATAAACTTTATTTTTAAAAGTAATAAAGTACAACGAAGAAAAGAATATAAAAAAACTTGTCACGATTGTGGACTATCTTATAGAAAAATTCCACAAGAAGTATCCACTATGTGGAATTATTTATACGAGCAACTACTTGTTGCTTATGACTATAGAAAACCTATAACTTTATTTTTTAACTCTCATAATCAAAATTCAGCTGATATGATTGTAGATAGTGATTGGGTAAAAATTTCCGAACTTATTGTATTTTTAGAGAAATTTTTTCAAGCAACAAAAGAATTTTTCTGTATATATTATCCTACTATTTCAACTATGTTGTTTTATGTAACTCTAATATTTTTATTACTTAGTGAATATATGGAAAAACCAGTTTATATGGCAGCTATTAAAAAAATGTTTATCAAAATAAAAAAATATTTTATTCTCATTCCCACTATTTATATTATTGGTTCTGTATTAAATCCGACTATTAAAATAGACGGTACTAAATCACTAATTGAAATTATTTACGATTGTATAGAAGTACTACCACCTCCAAGTCCCAAAAATCTAAATCACCCACCACCTATTGAACAAACTAAAGAAGAAGTGTTGTCTAGCGTAGAACACCAATGCAAAAAATATATATAGGTTTTATCAACAAAAAAATGCTAGTAACTTACCGGCTTCCATACCATCTTCTTCATCTTCAACACAACCTCACAAAAGACATGCTGTTTCTGCGGCTAGTATTGAAAGCCTCAGAAATAGAATGTGCGGCCGTACCTCTACTACTAACCAAATTAGCGAGTTGGATATTTTTGTTTTGCAGGGTTCTGTACCGTACCAAGAAGTTATCAATGAAGATGGACATGAAGACTTGCTGAAATACTGGAGAGGGAATGAGAAGACTTTTCCGACACTTTCATTGATGACCCGAGATGTTTTGAACATTCAAGCGTCATCAACTGCGTTTGAAAGCGTTTTTTCTGTCGGCAGATATCAAATAGGAGACCACAGACACATATTAGCCGGAGACAGCTTGGAAATTGCAGTATTATTCAGAGATTGGATACGAGCGGAGCGGAGAAGGTGCGGTCAACCGAAGATCAACGAAGAAGAAGACGAAAACTACAACGAAATCTTATCCGAAGGTGGTGGAAGCGACGTGGATCAATTTGACCAACAAATACCAATTCCAACCGAAGAACCACATGAAATTATCAAGCAATTAGAACATGTTTTTTTGAGAATGTAATTTTTTTTAATTTCAATTTTATTATGTAATTTGCAACTTTTGGACAACACCACAAAGTTGCAATTTAGATTTTAGACAATTGTATTTGTATTACAAAAAAATTATATGTCTATTAAATAATATAAGAGGCACAAAAACAGCATTGAGATATTTTTATTACACTATCTTGTCTTGTTTATTGAGTTTTATTTATACATATGTTATTTAAAAAAAAAAAGGAAAACCCGTCGGAACGCGCCCCGATCTCGACCCCGCCCCGACCCGATTCCGACGGGATCGGGATCGGGACGGGACTAGAGCAAGTCCCGCCAGACCCGACACCGCCAGACCCGACCCCGACCCCTTCGCTCGTCCCGCCCCGACCCCGACCCCGCCAGACCCGAGCCCGGCCCACTGATCACCTCTAGTTCATACTTCTTAGCAAACTGACTCACCAGTTACTACAAAAATAAATATGGGCTATTTTCTACCTTGAACCAATTAAACAGAGGCAAATTCAGGGTTTAGAATTAGTGAGTTTGGTTCACTTTATTTATACATACACTTCTCTTTAACTTGTTACACATTTCAAATGAGGTCATTATCGCCAACAATTCCGAGGATGCTCTTTTCCTGATACCCATAATTTAAAATTGTCATATATATGAATAACTTTCCAGATATGAGTCGTGTTAAGATGTAAAGGTTGTGCAATTTATTTGAGGAGTTTCATCGAACAACTTATGAGCAAATGCGGTCATTATCGCCAACAATTCCCCGGGATGCTCTTTTCCTGATACCCATAATTTAAAAATGTCATATATATGAATAGCTTTCCAGATATGAGTCGTGTTAAGACCTAAAGGTTGTGCAATTTCTTTTAGGAATTTCATCGACGGCTTATGAGCAAATGCGGTCATTATCGCCAACAATTCCCCAGGATGCTCTGATACCTATAATTTAAAAATGTCATATATATATGAATAGCTTTCCAGATATGAGTCGTGTTAAGACGTAAAGGTTGTGCAATTTCTTTTAGGAATTTCATCGAACAGCTTATGAGCAAATGCGGTCATTATCGCCAATAATTCCCCAGGATGCTCTTTTCCTGATACCCATAATTTAAAAATGTCATATATATGAATAGCTTTCCAGATATGAGTTAAGACGTAAAGGTTGTGCAATTTCTTTTAGGAATTTCATCGAACAACTTATGAGCAAATGCTGGGGTTTCGTTTACTGAAATAAAATCTATATAAAAATAATTTAACTGAGTAAGAGCTGAAGAAATCACTGGTTTACACTTCTATCCAAATCAATATGCTTGATTTCGATGTAGCACGGAGCTTTCTTAGAACCTTGGTTGTTCGACGTCGCCGGAGATGCCGGGTAAAAGGCGAGGGAGTGAAGTTATGGAGAGGGTTTAGGGGTTTTGTTTTGAGGATGATTTAGTTGCTAGGACCCAAAAGTTTTTTTTGAAAGCGTGAGGGCATCATTTTTTTTGGTTCAGGAAATTATTATTAAGCCAATTAGCAAATACACGGAGGTTTTTGTGTATTTTTAAAATTTTTGAGATTAAGTTTTAAAATAACAAATTATTGATCTTCTAGCTTTGGATGAGCTAAAAGCACATCAGCCGATATAATCAACCAATATTCTTGAGAGAAAAAAGGGGTCATATCGCCAACCCTGAAGCTTTAGTCGGACACATTAAAAGCACAACCTTCTTCACTTCCTTAATAGTAACTTCCCCAATTAACGTGTCATTCATATCCTCTGTAATTCCCACACAAATATCATCCAAAATTGTAGTCTCTGATTCTGACACATATGTGGTGAATAATTTGCAATAAAACTTCTCGGCATCACCACTAATTCCTTCCTTGTCATATACCCGTGATTCATCCTCTCTTTGCTATAATTTTATTAAATTCATTCTTCTCCTTTGTATTGTTGCCATATGAAAGTAAGAAGTATTTTTATCACCTTCAGACAACCATTATATTCTAGATTTTTATCTCAAAAATAAGGGGTCATACCTAGTTGTTTTTTCAAGATTGCTATTATTTAAGGATATTTCATAAAATCTCAATTTGATATTTTAGCTCCCTTATTTTCTCCCTCGAGTTCATTTCTCCTTTTTTTAACCAGGCTAACAATGCAAACTTACATTTACATATTTTCCAACACACTTTGAATTGTCTAGACCACTCAATCTCTCTTTCCCAGGCCTTCTTTTTAATATCCTTCACATTATCCTCTGCGACCCACCTTTGATAAAAAAAAAACTTTTTTTTTAAATTTTCACCCATTGATTCAGTAGAACACTAATAACATAACATGATCATACGCCTCATTTTAAATATGATGAACATTTGCTTGGTCATATGTTAACCGCCAGTCAGGAGAAACCAACACTCTATCCAATCTTTCTTGAATCACCCCCTCATCTCTCCTAAAACCCCACCATGTCCACGACTTTCCCTTATATCCTAAATCTATCGCTCTCATGTTAAAAATAAATTTTAAAAATCGTTATACGTCCACTGTTCCCTTACTCTACCTCCTAATTTTTTCGAATCATCAATAATATCATTAAAGTCTCCTAAGATTACCCAGTTAAGACCCCAGTTTAAAGATCTAGCTTGCAATTCATTCCATTGTTCTCTTCTCACAATTCTATCAGCATTAGCATAGACATATATACACCAAAACATAAATTGTGTTTTCATGATCTAAACACAAGAGCTTCAATATAAAAAGTATGCACATAAATATTGCATACTTCATAATTGCTAGTCCAAAATAAGCACAGACCACCAACAAGCCCCTCCGAATCAACCACTTCCATATTGTCCATTTAAATTTATTTCTCCAACATCTCCAAGCATACCCGTCTATTCTTCGTCTCGCAAAGGAACATCAAATACGGGAGTGGAACCTAATTATCTCCTTGAGACTAGGAACTGTCAAGGCCCTCATGCCTTGACAATTCCACGCCATTAGTTTCATTTGGACGAATGAGACCATTTAAGGCTGGCCTCCTGCACCACCTCTACTCGTTGCTTCTTCTCTTTTGTCTAGATAATGTCAATGTCCATCATTTTTCTCTTCCCTCCAACAAACTCTATATCTTCAACCACCACAACATCTACTAAATTCTGGACGACCTTATTTAAATTTAAATTCTCGGTATTTCTGATACATTCCATAGGTTGGTCAATTCTTCATACCAATTTTCGAGTGGATCTTCCAATTTTCGGGCGGATCTTTTCATCATCTAATAACCCTGAAGATGATAGGAATATAGATAATATATTAATAAATTGTTATCTAAATTTATCAAATAATAAGCATGTAGTACGAAAACAAGTATTATCAATCCAAAATTCATTTTTTAAAATAAAAGTCTATAATCTTTAATCAATATAAACATCATAATTGTAGAGTCTAACACTATCAAAATTATAATTAAAAACACATATTCTAAAAATCGTACCTCTTAGTAGAATCTTAGATCACTGGAGATCTCAACCCACCCTAGCACTGTTTCTCTTTCTTCTCAGCAATAACGGGATGATTAGCATAGGTGCTTGGGAGTTTCTCAACAAACTCTTTTTGAGATTCTTATCAAGATGTAGGTTTATAGACTAATATGGTTCTAATTATCTTCCTTCAAAGTGATCTATCTATGGTTTTATGATATTATAATTGATCTGGATTATAGACAAAGGAGGGGGTTTAGCTAGACATAGAGAGATTTTTTAAAGAAAGATTTGTATTCAAGTTTTTTGAATGAGTAATAGGTTTACAAGAAACTCTTTATATATATAACCTCGTCTGATTCTCTGATTGTAAAATGATAAAGTGGTTTTCTAAAGTCGTAAAACATATAGTAATTTGGTTACAAAAGTCTAAAAGTGAATAATAGTTTGTCGTCTATGATTGCATCTTTTCTCCAAAGTTTTTGTCTTGTTGTAGCTTTTGTCAAGGTTGTCATTTTATTCCTTTTGTCCTTTGTCTGGCTGCTTTTGCTAAGTGCTTTCCAACTGTCTTTTTGTCTTTTGTCTGGCTGCTTTTGCTAGGTGATTTCCAGTTGTTTTCATCAGATTTCTTGATATCTTGCTTAGGTCTCATTTACATTTCTTTGTCTTTGAGTAGCATGGTAATATATGATAATTACGGTTTTTTTCTTTGAAAAAAGAAGGGGGTCGATTTAGGCTCCTTCCCTTGCATTGCGTAGCCGCGCTAGCAGGTACTACGAGCCCTCTGTCCCACGCATCTAACCAGCTCGCATGGTTCACCGGTTCCACCGAAAACTCTCCTAAGTTGAAGCGGAGCATAGTGCGCTTTAGGTATTGAGCGAAAGGTCTCTTCTTTCCTTTCGGTTTATTCACCGATCTGAAACTTAGCACTTGTTTTCTTATTGATTCCGGGGCGGTGGCATTCTTGAATGAAGTCTATCCGAACCGAAATAGCACTTCTCGGATCAGGCTAGGCCTCTCCGAAAGTGGCGTCGGGGCCCTGGATGCGCTAGCGATTGGCACATAGGGAAATGGTTGCCCGGGTTTCTTGGCCTGGTATCCTGCACCTCGCGTTCATGATATCTACATTCAATTGTGCCCCGGAGACACGGTCGAAGCACGCCCGTCCAGTGTAGTGTAAGGCAGGTGTTTTTCTCGGTGGATGGATAGGATAAATGCCTATATTGTTTTAGTTTGTTAATGTTATGTTGATATCAATGATCAGTACCGGTGAATGGGATATGATGGAAAAAGGAACTCCATTCATTATTAAAAAAAAACTCTATCATATCCCTCTATTGTGTATGAAGTTTATGGTTTCCGTTGGTGTAAATCCAATCACCTGAATTTAAGATGATAAGAAATTCTCCATTGGTAACAAATGGTTATCCATTAAGCGTTTTTTTTATATAAAAAATGGATTTATCTGAACCAATACATGATTTTCTTTTAGTCTTTCTAGGATCGGGTCTTATATTAGGTGGTCTAGGGGTGGTATTACTTCCCAATCCAATTTATTCTGCCATTTCCTTGGGATTGGTTCTTGTTTGTACATCGTTATTCTATATTCTATCTAACTCCTATTTTGTAGCTGCTGCGCAGCTACTTATTTACGTAAGAGCTATAAAT